>JAQPPZ010016941.1:0-600000 GCA_028583015.1 Wollemia nobilis
TAGAGCTTTACAAATTGGGAAGTAGGCTTTTGGGTGAAATGATCAAGTGGAAGCACTTGAACCATGACCTAGCCCATTCAAACGAGCGAGTCATGGCCCAACAATATGCTTCATCCTCACACGTGGGAGCATCACTCAATGGTGGTGAGTGTGGAATTTTCCCCATGTGTGGTTTTCAAACACTATTTTGCCTCATAGGCCCAATGTTAATTCTAGGTTCCATTATTCGCTCCTCCTATCATGCCCAGTCTCATAATTTCTCAAATGAAAAAATATTAAAAAATAACTTGAGCAACACTGCGAGACTCTTTAGCCATTATCCCACATTTATCTCATAATGGCCCTCATGGTGGTATATAAAGCACAACATCCACATAGAGCTTTGAAAATTGGGAAGTAGGATTTTGGGTGAAATACCCAAGTGGAAGCATGTGAACCATGATCCAACCCCTCAAACGAGCGAATCATGGCCCAACAATATGCTCCATCCTCTCCCGTGGGAGCATCACTCAATGGTGGTGAGTGTGGAATTTTCCCCATGTGTGGTTTCCATTGGTTGTTTTCCCTCATGGGCCCCATGTTAATTCTAGGGTCCATTATTCGCTCCTCTCGTATTACCCAGTCTCATAATTTCTCAAATAAAAAATTATTAAAAAATAACTTGAGCAACACTACGAGAGTCTTGAGCCATTATCCCACATTTATCCCACGATGGCCCTCATGGTGGTATATAAAGCACAACACCCACATAGAGCTTTGCAAATCGGGAAGCAAGATTTTGGGTGAAATGCCCAAGTGGAAGCACACGAACCATGACCCAACCCCTCAAACGAGTGAATCATGGCCCAACAATATGCTCCATCCTCTCCCATGGGAGCATCGCTCAAAGGTGGTGAGTGTGGAATTTTCCCCATGTGTGGTTTCCATTGGATGTTTTCCCTCATGGGCCCCATGTTAATTCTAGGGTCCATTATTCACTCCTCCCGTACTGCCCAATCTCATAATTTCTCAAATAAAAAATTATTAAAAAAATAACTTGAGCAACGCTACGAGAGTCTTGAGCCATTATCCCACATTTATCCCATGATGGCCCTCATGGTGGTATATAAAGCACAACACCCACATAGAGCTTTGCAAATTGGGAAGCAGGATTTTGGGTGAAATGCCCAAGTGGAAGCACATGAACCATGATCCAACCCCTCAAACGAGCGAATCATGGCCCAAAAATATGCTCCATCCTCTCCCATGGGAGCATCGCTCAATGGTGGTGAGTGTGGAATTTTCCCCATGTGTGGTTTCCATTGGCTATTTTCCCTCATGGGCCCCATGTTAATTCTAGGGTCCATTATTCGCTCCTCTCGTACTGCCCAATCTCATAATTTCTCAAATAAAAAATTATTAAAAAATAACTTGAGCAACGTTGCGAGAGTCTTGAGCCATTATCCCACATTTATCCCACGATGGCCCTCATGGTGGTATATAAAGCACAACACCCACATAGAGCTTTGCAAATTGGGAAGGAGGATTTTGGGTGAAATGCCCAAGTGGAAGCACGTGAACCATGACCAAACCACTCAAACGAGTGAATCATGGCCCAACAATATGCTCCATCCTCTCCCGTGGGAGCATCGCTCAATGGTGGTGAGTGTGGAATTTTCCCCATGTGTGGTTTCCATTGGTTTTTTCCCTCATGGGCCCCATGTTAATTCTAGGGTCCATTATTCGCTCCTCACGTACTTGCCCAGTCTCATAATTTCTCAAATAAAAAATTATTAAAAAATAACTTGAGCAACGCTACGAGAGTCTTGAGCCATTATCCCACATTTATCCCATGATGGCCCTCATGGTGGTATATAAAGCACAACACCCACATAGAGCTTTGCAAATTGGGAAGTAGGATTTTGGGTGAAATGCCCAAGTGGAAGCACGTGAACCATGACCCAGCCCCTCAAACGAGCGAATCATGGCCCAACAATATGCTCCATCCTCTCCCGTGGGAGCATCGCTCAATGGTGGTGAGTGTGGAATTTTCCCCATGTGTGGTTTCCATTGGCTGTTTTCCCTCATGGGCCCCATGTTAATTCTAGGGTCCATTATTCGCTCCTCCTATCATGCCTAGTCTCATAATTTCTCAAATAAAAAATTATTAAAAAATAACTTGAGCAACGTTGCGAGAGTCTTGAGCCATTATCCCACATTTATCCCATGATGGCCCTCATGGTGGTATATAAAGCACAACACCCACATAGAGCTTTGCAAATTGGGAAGTAGGATTTTGGGTGAAATGCCCAAGTGGAAGCATGTGAACCATGACCCAACCCCTCAAATGAGCGAATCATGGCCCAACAATATGCTCCATCCTCTCCCGTGGGAGCATCGCTCAATGGTGGTGAGTGTGGAATTTTCCCCATGTGTGGTTTCCATTGGTTGTTTTCCCTCATGGGCCCCATGTTAATTCTAGGGTCCATTATTCGCTCCTCCCGTACTGCCCAGTCTCATAATTTCTCAAATAAAAAATTATTAAAAAATAACTTGAGCAACATTACGAGAGTCTTGAGCCATTATCCCACATTTATCCCATGATGGCCCTCATGGTGGTATATAAAGCACAACACCCACATAGAGCTTTGCAAATTGGGAAGCAAGATTTTGGGTGAAATGCCCAAGTGGAAGCATGCAAACCATGACCCAACCCCTCAAACGAGCGAATCATGGCCCAACAATATGCTCCATCCTCTCCCATGGGAGCATCGCTCAATGGTGGTGAGTGTGGAATTTTCCCCATGTGTGGTTTCCATTGGATTTTTTCCTCATGGGCCCCATGTTAATTCTAGGGTCCATTATTCACTCCTCCCGTACTGCCCAATCTCATAATTTCTCAAATAAAAAATTATTAAAAAATAACTTGAGCAACATTGCGAGAGTCTTGAGCCATTATCCCACATTTATCCCATGATGGCCCTCATGGTGGTATATAAAGCACAACACCCACATAGAGCTTTGCAAATTGGGAAGCAGGATTTTGGGTGAAATGCCCAAGTGGAAGCACGTGAACCATGACCCAACCCCTCAAACGAGTGAATCATGGCCCAACAATATGCTCCATCCTCTCCCATGGGAGCATCGCTCAATGGTGGTGAGTGTGGAATTTTCCCCATGTGTGGTTTCCATTGGTTATTTTCCCTCATGGGCCCCATGTTAATTCTAGGGTCCATTATTCACTCCTCTCATACTACCCAGTCTCATAATTTCTCAAATAAAAAATTATTAAAAAATAACTTGAGCAACGTTACGAGAGTCTTGAGCCATTATCCCACATTTATCCCATGATGGCCCTCATGGTGGTATATAAAGCACAACACCCACATAGAGCTTTGCAAATTGGGAAGGAGGATTTTGGGTGAAATGCCCAAGTGGAAGCACGTGAACCATGACCCAACCCCTCAAACGAGTGAATCATGGCCCAACAATATGCTCCATCCTCTCCCGTGGGAGCATCGCTCAATGGTGGTGAGTGTGGAATTTTCCCCATGTGTGGTTTCCATTGGTTGTTTTCCCTCATGGGCCCCATGTTAATTCTAGGGTCCATTATTCGCTCCTCCCGTATTGCCTAGTCTCATAATTTCTCAAATAAAAAATTATTAAAAAATAACTTGAGCAACGCTATGAGAGTCTTGAGCCATTATCCCACATTTATCCCATGATGGCCCTCATGGTGGTATATAAAGCACAACACCCACATAGAGCTTTGCAAATTGGGAAGTAGGCTTTTGGGTGAAATGCCCAAGTGGAAGCACGTGAACCATGACCCAACCCCTCAAACGAGCGAATCATGGCCCAACAATATGCTCCATCCTCTCCCGTGGGAGCATCGCTCAATGGTGGTGAGTGTGGAATTTTCCCCATGTGTGGTTTCCATTGGCTATTTTCCCTCATGGGCCCCATGTTAATTCTAGGGTCCATTATTCGCTCCTCCTATATTGCCTAGTCTCATAATTTCTCAAATAAAAAATTATTAAAAAATAACTTGAGCAACACTGCGAGAGTCTTGAGCCATTATCCCACATTTATCCCATGATGGCCCTCATGGTGGTATATAAAGCACAACACCCACATAGAGCTTTGCAAATTGGGAAGTAGGATTTTGGGTGAAATGCCCAAGTGGAAGCATGTGAACCATGACCCAACCCCTCAAACGAGCGAATCATGGCCCAACAATATGCTCCATCCTCTCTCGTGGGAGCATCGCTCAATGGTGGTGAGTGTGGAATTTTCCCCATGTGTGGTTTCCATTGGTTGTTTTCCCTCATGGGCCCCATGTTAATTCTAGGGTCCATTATTCGCTCCTCCCGTATTACCTAGTCTCATAATTTCTCAAATAAAAAATTATTAAAAAATAACTTGAGCAACGTTGCGAGAGTCTTGAGCCATTATCCCACATTTATCCCATGATGGCCCTCATGGTGGTATATAAAGCACAACACCCACATAGAGCTTTGCAAATCGGGAAGTAGGATTTTGGGTGAAATGCCCAAGTGGAAGCATGTGAACCATGACCCAGCCCCTCAAACGAGTGAATCATGGCCCAACAATATGCTCCATCCTCTCCCATGGGAGCATCGCTCAATGGTGGTGAGTGTGGAATTTTCCCCATGTGTGGTTTCCATTGGTTTTTTCCCTCATGGGCCCCATGTTAATTCTAGGGTCCATTATTCGCTCCTCCTATACTACCTAGTCTCATAATTTCTCAAATAAAAAATTATTAAAAAATAACTTGAGCAACGCTACGAGAGTCTTGAGCCATTATCCCACATTTATCCCATGATGGCCCTCATGGTGGTATATAAAGCACAACACCCACATAGAGCTTTGCAAATTGGGAAGCAAGATTTTGGGTGAAATGCCCAAGTGGAAGCACGTGAACCATGACCCAACCCCTCAAACGAGCGAATCATGGCCCAACAATATGCTCCATCCTCTCCCATGGGAGCATCGCTCAATGGTGGTGAGTGTGGAATTTTCCCCATGTGTGGTTTCCATTGGCTATTTTCCCTCATGGGCCCCATGTTAATTCTAGGGTCCATTATTCGCTCCTCCTATCATACCTAGTCTCATAATTTCTCAAATAAAAAATTATTAAAAAATAACTTGAGCAACGCTGCGAGAGTCTTGAGCCATTATCCCACATTTATCCCATGATGGCCCTCATGGTGGTATATAAAGCACAACACCCACATAGAGCTTTGCAAATTGGGAAGTAGGATTTTGGGTGAAATGCCCAAGTGGAAGCATGTGAACCATGACCCAACCCCTCAAACGAGTGAATCATGGCCCAACAATATGCTCCATCCTCTCTCATGGGAGCATCGCTCAATGGTGGTGAGTGTGGAATTTTCCCCATGTGTGGTTTCCATTGGTTATTTTCCCTCATGGGCCCCATGTTAATTCTAGGGTCCATTATTCGCTCCTCTCATACTACCTAGTCTCATAATTTCTCAAATAAAAAATTATTAAAAAATAACTTGAGCAACGATGCGAGAGTCTTGAGCCATTATCCCACATTTATCCCATGATGGCCCTCATGGTGGTATATAAAGCACAACACCCACATAGAGCTTTGCAAATCGGGAAGCAGGATTTTGGGTGAAATGCCCAAGTGGAAGCACGTGAACCATGACCCAACCCCTCAAACGAGTGAATCATGGCCCAACAATATGCTCCATCCTCTCCCGTGGGAGCATCGCTCAATGGTGGTGAGTGTGGAATTTTCCCCATGTGTGGTTTCCATTGGATGTTTTCCCTCATGGGCCCCATGTTAATTCTAGGGTCCATTATTCGCTCCTCCCGTATTACCCAGTCTCATAATTTCTCAAATAAAAAATTATTAAAAAATAACTTGAGCAACGCTGCGAGAGTCTTGAGCCATTATCCCACATTTATCCCATGATGGCCCTCATGGTGGTATATAAAGCACAACACCCACATAGAGCTTTGCAAATTGGGAAGCAGGATTTTGGGTGAAATGCCCAAGTGGAAGCACGTGAACCATGACCCAACCCCTCAAACGAGCGAATCATGGCCCAACAATATGCTCCATCCTCTCCCGTGGGAGCATCGCTCAATGGTGGTGAGTGTGGAATTTTCCCCATGTGTGGTTTCCATTGGCTATTTTCCCTCATGGGCCCCATGTTAATTCTAGGGTCCATTATTCGCTCCTCTCATACTGCCCAGTCTCATAATTTCTCAAATAAAAAATTATTAAAAAATAACTTGAGCAACGTTGCGAGAGTCTTGAGCCATTATCCCACATTTATCCCATGATGGCCCTCATGGTGGTATATAAAGCACAACACCCACATAGAGCTTTGCAAATTGGGAAGGAGGATTTTGGGTGAAATGCCCAAGTGGAAGCATGTGAACCATGACCCAACCCCTCAAACGAGTGAATCATGGCCCAACAATATGCTCCATCCTCTCCCATGGGAGCATCGCTCAATGGTGGTGAGTGTGGAATTTTCCCCATGTGTGGTTTCCATTGGTTGTTTTCCCTCATGGGCCCCATGTTAATTCTAGGGTCCATTATTCGCTCCTCCCGTATCTCACTAGTCTCATAATTTCTCAAATAAAAAATTATTAAAAAATAACTTGAGCAACGCTACGAGAGTCTTGAGCCATTATCCCACATTTATCCCACGATGGCCCTCATGGTGGTATATAAAGCACAACACCCACATAGAGCTTTGCAAATTGGGAAGCAGGATTTTGGGTGAAATGCCCAAGTGGAAGCACGTGAACCATGACCCAGTCCCTCAAACGAGCGAATCATGGCCCAACAATATGCTCCATCCTCTCCCGTGGGAGCATCGCTCAATGGTGGTGAGTGTGGAATTTTCCCCATGTGTGGTTTCCATTGGTTATTTTCCCTCATGGGCCCCATGTTAATTCTAGGGTCCATTATTCGCTCCTCCTATCTTACCTAGTCTCATAATTTCTCAAATAAAAAATTATTAAAAAATAACTTGAGCAACGCTGCGAGAGTCTTGAGCCATTATCCCACATTTATCCCATGATGGCCCTCATGGTGGTATATAAAGCACAACACCCACATAGAGCTTTGCAAATTGGGAAGTAGGATTTTGGGTGAAATGCCCAAGTGGAAGCATGTGAACCATGACCCAACCCCTCAAACGAGTGAATCATGGCCCAAAAATATGCTCCATCCTCTCCCATGGGAGCATCGCTCAATGGTGGTGAGTGTGGAATTTTCCCCATGTGTGGTTTCCATTGGTTATTTTCCCTCATGGGCCCCATGTTAATTCTAGGGTCCATTATTCGCTCCTCTCGTACTGCCTAGTCTCATAATTTCTCAAATAAAAAATTATTAAAAAATAACTTGAGCAACGTTGCGAGAGTCTTGAGCCATTATCCCACATTTATCCCATGATGGCCCTCATGGTGGTATATAAAGCACAACACCCACATAGAGCTTTGCAAATCGAGAAGCAAGATTTTGGGTGAAATGCCCAAGTGGAAGCATGCCCACACCCTCAAACGAGTGAATCATGGCCCAACAATATGCTCCATCCTCTCCCGTGGGAGCATCGCTCAATGGTGGTGAGTGTGGAATTTTCCCCATGTGTGGTTTCCATTGGATGTTTTCCCTCATGGGCCCCATGTTAATTCTAGGGTCCATTATTCGCTCCTCCCGTATTACCCAGTCTCATAATTTCTCAAATAAAAAATTATTAAAAAATAACTTGAGCAACGTTGCGAGAGTCTTGAGCCATTATCCCACATTTATCCCATGATGGCCCTCATGGTGGTATATAAAGCACAACACCCACATAGAGCTTTGCAAATCGGGAAGCAGGATTTTGGGTGAAATGCCCAAGTGGAAGCACGTGAACCATGACCCAACCCCTCAAATGAGTGAATCATGGCCCAACAATATGCTCCATCCTCTCTCATGGGAGCATCGCTCAATGGTGGTGAGTGTGGAATTTTCCCCATGTGTGGTTTCCATTGGTTATTTTCCCTCATGGGCCCCATGTTAATTCTAGGGTCCATTATTCGCTCCTCTCATACCATGCAATCTCATAATTTCTCAAATAAAAAATTATTAAAAAATAACTTGAGCAACGTTACGAGAGTCTTGAGCCATTATCCCACATTTATCCCACGATGGCCCTCATGGTGGTATATAAAGCACAACACCCACATAGAGCTTTGCAAATCGGGAAGCAGGATTTTGGGTGAAATGCCCAAGTGGAAGCACGTGAACCATGACCCAACCCCTCAAACGAGTGAATCATGGCCCAACAATATGCTCCATCCTCTCTCGTGGGAGCATCGCTCAATGGTGGTGAGTGTGGAATTTTCCCCATGTGTGGTTTCCATTGGTTTTTTCCTCATGGGCCCCATGTTAATTCTAGGGTCCATTATTCGCTCCTCCTAGTACTTGCCCTAGTCTCATAATTTCTCAAATAAAAAATTATTAAAAATTAACTTGAGCAACGTTGTGAGAGTCTTGAGCCATTATCCCACATTTATCCCATGATGGCCCTCATGGTGGTATATAAAGCACAACACCCACATAGAGCTTTGCAAATTGGGAAGTAGGATTTTGGGTGAAATGCCCAAGTGGAAGCACGTGAACCATGACCCAGCCCCTCAAACGAGTGAATCATGGCCCAACAATATGCTCCATCCTCTCCCGTGGGAGCATCGCTCAATGGTGGTGAGTGTGGAATTTTCCCCATGTGTGGTTTCCATTGGTTATTTTCCCTCATGGGCCCCATGTTAATTCTAGGGTCCATTATTCGCTCCTCCTATCATACCTAGTCTCATAATATCTCAAATAAAAAATTATTAAAAATGACTTGAGGAACGCTTGCTAGAGTCTTGAGCCATTATCCCACATTTATCTCATAATGGCCCTCATGGTGGTATATAAAGCACAACACCCACATAGAGCTTTGCAAATTGGGAAGTAGGATTTTGGGTGAAATGCCCAAGTGGAAGCATGTGAACCATGACCCAACCCCTCAAACGAGTGAATCATGGCCCAACAATATGCTCCATCCTCTCTCATGGGAGCATCGCTCAATGGTGGTGAGTGTGGAATTTTCCCCATGTGTGGTTTCCATTGGTTGTTTTCCCTCATGGGCCCCATGTTAATTCTAGGGTCCATTATTCGCTCCTCTCATACTACCCAGTCTCATAATTTCTCAAATAAAAAATTATTAAAAAATAACTTGAGCAACGTTGCGAGAGTCTTGAGCCATTATCCCACATTTATCCCATGATGGCCCTCATGGTGGTATATAAAGCACAACACCCACATAGAGCTTTGCAAAATTAAGAAGCAGGATTTTGGGTGAAATGCCCAAGTGGAAGCACGAACCATGAAATAAGTGAACCATGACCCAACCCCTCAAACGAGTCAATCATGGCCCAACAATATGCTCCATCCTCTCCCGTGGGAGCATCGCTCAATGGTGGTGAGTGTGGAATTTTCCCCATGTGTGGTTTCCATTGGTTTTTTTCCCTCATGGGCCCCATGTTAATTCTAGGGTCCATTATTCGCTCCTCCCGTACTACCCAGTCTCATAATTTCTCAAATAAAAAATTATTAAAAAATAACTTGAGCAACGTTGCGAGAGTCTTGAGCCATTATCCCACATTTATCCCATGATGGCCCTCATGGTGGTATATAAAGCACAACACCCACATAGAGCTTTGCAAATTGGGAAGCAGGATTTTGGGTGAAATGCCCAAGTGGAAGCACGTGAACCATGACCCAACCCCTCAAACGAGCGAATCATGGCCCAACAATATGCTCCATCCTCTCCCATGGGAGCATCGCTCAATGGTGGTGAGTGTGGAATTTTCCCCATGTGTGGTTTCCATTGGTTGTTTTCCCTCATGGGCCCCATGTTAATTCTAGGGTCCATTATTCACTCCTCTCGTACTACCAAGTCTCATAATTTCTCAAATAAAAAATTATTAAAAAATAACTTGAGCAACGTTGCGAGAGTCTTGAGCCATTATCCCACATTTATCCCATGATGGCCCTCATGGTGGTATATAAAGCACAACACCCACATAGAGCTTTGCAAATCGGGAAGTAGGATTTTGGGTGAAATACCCAAGTGGAAGCACGTGAACCATGACCCAGCCCCTCAAACGAGTGAATCATGGCCCAACAATATGCTCCATCCTCTCCCATGGGAGCATCGCTCAATGGTGGTGAGTGTGGAATTTTCCCCATGTGTGGTTTCCATTGGTTGTTTTCCCTCATGGGCCCCATGTTAATTCTAGGGTCCATTATTCGCTCCTCTTATACTACCTAGTCTCATAATTTCTCAAATAAAAAATTATTAAAAAATAACTTGAGCAACGTTGTGAGAGTCTTGAGCCATTATCCCACATTTATCCCATGATGGCCCTCATGGTGGTATATAAAGCACAACACCCACATAGAGCTTTGCAAATTGGGAAGTAGGCTTTTGGGTGAAATGCCCAAGTGGAAGCACGTGAACCATGACCCAACCCTCAAACGAGTGAATCATGGCCCAACAATATGCTCCATCCTCTCCCGTGGGAGCATCGCTCAATGGTGGTGAGTGTGGAATTTTCCCCATGTGTGGTTTCCATTGGTTGTTTTCCCTCATGGGCCCCATGTTAATTCTAGGGTCCATTATTCGCTCCTCCTATCATACCTAGTCTCATAATTTCTCAAATAAAAAATTATTAAAAAATAACTTGAGCAACGCTGCGAGAGTCTTGAGCCATTATCCCACATTTATCCCACGATGGCCCTCATGGTGGTATATAAAGCACAACACCCACATAGAGCTTTGCAAATCGGGAAGCAGGATTTTGGGTGAAATGCCCAAGTGGAAGCATGTGAACCATGATCCAACCCCTCAAACGAGTGAAT
Organism: Wollemia nobilis; assembly: GCA_028583015.1. Lineage (NCBI taxonomy): Eukaryota > Viridiplantae > Streptophyta > Pinopsida > Araucariales > Araucariaceae > Wollemia > Wollemia nobilis. Next base: position 10,943 of record JAQPPZ010016941.1, read on the forward strand.
CATGGCCCAACAATATGCTCCATCCTCTCCCGTGGGAGCATCGCTCAATGGTGGTGAGTGTGGAATTTTCCCCATGTGTGGTTTCCATTGGTTGTTTTCCCTCATGGGCCCCATGTTAATTCTAGGGTCCATTATTCGCTCCTCTCGTACTGCCTAGTCTCATAATTTCTCAAATAAAAAATTATTAAAAAATAACTTGAGCAACGTTGCGAGAGTCTTGAGCCATTATCCCACATTTATCCCATGATGGCCCTCATGGTGGTATATAAAGCACAACACCCACATAGAGCTTTGCAAATCGGGAAGGAGGATTTTGGGTGAAATGCCCAAGTGGAAGCACGTGAACCATGACCCAGCCCCTCAAACGAGCGAATCATGGCCCAACAATATGCTCCATCCTCTCCCGTGGGAGCATCGCTCAATGGTGGTGAGTGTGGAATTTTCCCCATGTGTGGTTTCCATTGGTTGTTTTCCCTCATGGGCCCCATGTTAATTCTAGGGTCCATTATTCGCTCCTCCCATACTACCCAGTCTCATAATTTCTCAAATAAAAAATTATTAAAAATTAACTTGAGCAACGCTGCGAGAGTCTTGAGCCATTATCCCACATTTATCCCATGATGGCCCTCATGGTGGTATATAAAGCACAACACCCACATAGAGCTTTGCAAATTGGGAAGCAAGATTTTGGGTGAAATGCCCAAGTGGAAGCACGTGAACCATGACCCAGCCCTCAAACGAGTGAATCATGGCCCAACAATATGCTCCATCCTCTCCCATGGGAGCATCGCTCAATGGTGGTGAGTGTGGAATTTTCCCCATGTGTGGTTTCCATTGGTTGTTTTCCCTCATGGGCCCCATGTTAATTCTAGGGTCCATTATTCGCTCCTCCTATACTGCCTAGTCTCATAATTTCTCAAATAAAAAATTATTAAAAAATAACTTGAGCAACATTGTGAGAGTCTTGAGCCATTATCCCACATTTATCCCATGATGGCCCTCATGGTGGTATATAAAGCACAACACCCACATAGAGCTTTGCAAATTGGGAAGTAGGATTTTGGGTGAAATGCCCAAGTGGAAGCATGTGAACCATGACCCAACCCCTCAAACGAGTGAATCATGGCCCAACAATATGCTCCATCCTCTCCCGTGGGAGCATCGCTCAATGGTGGTGAGTGTGGAATTTTCCCCATGTGTGGTTTCCATTGGTTGTTTTCCCTCATGGGCCCCATGTTAATTCTAGGGTCCATTATTCGCTCCTCTCGTACTACCTAGTCTCATAATTTCTCAAATAAAAAATTATTAAAAAATAACTTGAGCAACGCTATGAGAGTCTTGAGCCATTATCCCACATTTATCCCATGATGGCCCTCATGGTGGTATATAAAGCACAACACCCACATAGAGCTTTGCAAATCGGGAAGCAAGATTTTGGGTGAAATGCCCAAGTGGAAGCACGTGAACCATGACCCAACCCCTCAAACGAGCGAATCATGGCCCAACAATATGCTCCATCCTCTCCCGTGGGAGCATCGCTCAATGGTGGTGAGTGTGGAATTTTCCCCATGTGTGGTTTCCATTGGTTGTTTTCCCTCATGGGCCCCATGTTAATTCTAGGGTCCATTATTCGCTCCTCCTGTACTGCCCAGTCTCATAATTTCTCAAATAAAAAATTATTAAAAAATAACTTGAGCAACGCTGCGAGAGTCTTGAGCCATTATCCCACATTTATCCCATGATGGCCCTCATGGTGGTATATAAAGCACAACACCCACATAGAGCTTTGCAAATCGGGAAGCAGGATTTTGGGTGAAATGCCCAAGTGGAAGCACATGAACCATGACCCAGCCCCTCAAACGAGTGAATCATGGCCCAACAATATGCTCCATCCTCTCTCAGCATAAAAAAAAAAAAAACCTCTCCATGGGAGCATCGCTCAATGGTGGTGAGTGTGGAATTTTCCCCATGTGTGGTTTCCATTGGTTTTTTCCCTCATGGGCCCCATGTTAATTCTAGGGTCCATTATTCACTCTTCCTGTACTGCACAGTCTCATAATTTCTCAAATAAAAAATTATTAAAAATTAGCTTGAGCAACGCTACGAGAGTCTTGAGCCATTATCCCACATTTATCCCATGATGGCCCTCATGGTGGTATATAAAGCACAACACCCACATAGAGCTTTGCAAATCGGGAAGTAGGATTTTGGGTGAAATGCCCAAGTGGAAGCACGTGAACCATGACCCAGACCCTCAAACGAGCGAATCATGGCCCAACAATATGCTCCATCCTCTCCCGTGGGAGCATCGCTCAATGGTGGTGAGTGTGGAATTTTCCCCATGTGTGGTTTCCATTGGTGTTTTGCCTCATGGGCCCCATGTTAATTCTAGGGTCCATTATTCGCTCCTCCTATACTGCCTAGTCTCATAATTTCTCAAATAAAAAATTATTAAAAAATAACTTGAGCAACGTTGCGAGAGTCTTGAGCCATTATCCCACATTTATCCCATAATGGCCCTCATGGTGGTATATAAAGCACAACACCCACATAGAGCTTTGCAAATTGGGAAGTAGGATTTTGGGTGAAATGCCCAAGTGGAAGCATGTGAACCATGACCCAACCCCTCAAACGAGTGAATCATGGCCCAACAATATGCTCCATCCTCTCTCGTGGGAGCATCGCTCAATGGTGGTGAGTGTGGAATTTTCCCCATGTGTGGTTTCCATTGGTTGTTTTCCCTCATGGGCCCCATGTTAATTCTAGGGTCCATTATTCGCTCCTCTCGTACTGCCTAGTCTCATAATTTCTCAAATAAAAAATTATTAAAAAATAACTTGAGCAACGCTACGAGAGTCTTGAGCCATTATCCCACATTTATCCCATGATGGCCCTCATGGTGGTATATAAAGCACAACACCCACATAGAGCTTTGCAAATCGAGAAGCAGGATTTTGGGTGAAATGCCCAAGTGGAAGCATGTGAACCATGACCCAACCCCTCAAACGAGCGAATCATGGCCCAACAATATGCTCCATCCTCTCCCGTGGGAGCATCGCTCAATGGTGGTGAGTGTGGAATTTTCCCCATGTGTGGTTTCCATTGGATTTTTTCCTCATGGGCCCCATGTTAATTCTAGGGTCCATTATTCGCTCCTCCCGTACTACCTAGTCTCATAATTTCTCAAATAAAAAATTATTAAAAAATAACTTGAGCAACGTTGCGAGAGTCTTGAGCCATTATCCCACATTTATCCCATGATGGCCCTCATGGTGGTATATAAAGCACAACACCCACATAGAGCTTTGCAAATCGGGAAGCAGGATTTTGGGTGAAATGCCCAAGTGGAAGCACGTGAACCATGACCCAACCCCTCAAACGAGTGAATCATGGCCCAACAATATGCTCCATCCTCTCCCATGGGAGCATCACTCAATGGTGGTGAGTGTGGAATTTTCCCCATGTGTGGTTTCCATTGGCTGTTTTCCCTCATGGGCCCCATGTTAATTCTAGGGTCCATTATTCGCTCCTCCCATACTGCCTAATCTCATAATTTCTCAAATAAAAAATTATTAAAAAATAACTTGAGCAACGCTACGAGAGTCTTGAGCCATTATCCCACATTTATCCCATGATGGCCCTCATGGTGGTATATAAAGCACAACACCCACATAGAGCTTTGCAAATCGGGAAGGAGGATTTTGGGTGAAATGCCCAAGTGGAAGCACGTGAACCATGACCCAACCCCTCAAACGAGCGAATCATGGCCCAACAATATGCTCCATCCTCTCCCATGGGAGCATCGCTCAATGGTGGTGAGTGTGGAATTTTCCCCATGTGTGGTTTCCATTGGTTTTTTCCCTCATGGGCCCCATGTTAATTCTAGGGTCCATTATTCACTCCTCCCGTACTACCCAGTCTCATAATTTCTCAAATAAAAAATTATTAAAAAATAACTTGAGCAACGTTATGAGAGTCTTGAGCCATTATCCCACATTTATCCCATAATGGCCCTCATGGTGGTATATAAAGCACAACACCCACATAGAGCTTTACAAATTGGGAAGTAGGATTTTGGGTGAAATGCCCAAGTGGAAGCACGTGAACCATGACCCAACCCTCAAACGAGCGAATCATGGCCCAACAATATGCTCCATCCTCTCACGTGGGAGCATCGCTCAATGGTGGTGAGTGTGGAATTTTCCCCATGTGTGGTTTCCATTGGTTATTTTCCCTCATGGGCCCCATGTTAATTCTAGGGTCCATTATTCACTCCTCCTATACTACCTAGTCTCATAATTTCTCAAATAAAAAATTATTAAAAAATAACTTGAGCAACGCTGCGAGAGTCTTGAGCCATTATCCCACATTTATCCCATGATGGCCCTCATGGTGGTATATAAAGCACAACACCCACATAGAGCTTTGCAAATTGGGAAGTAGGATTTTGGGTGAAATGCCCAAGTGGAAGCATGTGAACCATGACCCAACCCCTCAAACGAGTGAATCATGGCCCAACAATATGCTCCATCCTCTCCCGTGGGAGCATCGCTCAATGGTGGTGAGTGTGGAATTTTCCCCATGTGTGGTTTCCATTGGTTGTTTTCCCTCATGGGCCCCATGTTAATTCTAGGGTCCATTATTCGCTCCTCTCGTATTACCTAGTCTCATAATTTCTCAAATAAAAAATTATTAAAAAATAACTTGAGCAACGTCAGAGTCTTGAGCCATTATCCCACATTTATCCCATGATGGCCCTCATGGTGGTATATAAAGCACAACACCCACATAGAGCTTTGCAAATCGGGAAGCAAGATTTTGGGTGAAATGCCCAAGTGGAAGCACTGTCAAACCATGACCCAACCCCTCAAACGAGCGAATCATGGCCCAACAATATGCTCCATCCTCTCCCGTGGGAGCATCGCTCAATGGTGGTGAGTGTGGAATTTTCCCCATGTGTGGTTTCCATTGGATATTTTCCCTCATGGGCCCCATGTTAATTCTAGGGTCCATTATTCACTCCTCCTGTACTACCTAGTCTCATAATTTCTCAAATAAAAAATTATTAAAAAATAACTTGAGCAACGTTGCGAGAGTCTTGAGCCATTATCCCACATTTATCCCATAATGGCCCTCATGGTGGTATATAAAGCACAACACCCACATAGAGCTTTGCAAATTGGGAAGCAGGATTTTGGGTGAAATGCCCAAGTGGAAGCATGTGAACCATGACCCAACCCCTCAAATGAGTGAATCATGGCCCAACAATATGCTCCATCCTCTCCTGTGGGAGCATCGCTCAATGGTGGTGAGTGTGGAATTTTCCCCATGTGTGGTTTCCATTGGTTGTTTTCCCTCATGGGCCCCATGTTAATTCTAGGGTCCATTATTCGCTCCTCTCGTACTGCCTAGTCTCATAATTTCTCAAATAAAAAATTATTAAAAAATAACTTGAGCAACGTTGCGAGAGTCTTGAGCCATTATCCCACATTTATCCCATAATGGCCCTCATGGTGGTATATAAAGCACAACACCCACATAGAGCTTTGTAAATTGGGAATGAGGATTTTGGGTGAAATGCCTAAGAGGAAGCACGTGAACCATGACCCAGCCCCTCAAACGAGTGAATCATGGCCCAACAATATGCTCCATCCTCTCCCGTGGGAGCATCGCTCAATGGTGGTGAGTGTGGAATTTTCCCCATGTGTGGTTTCCATTGGTTTTTTCCTCATGGGCCCCATTTTAATTCTAAGGGTCCATTATTCACTCCTCCTGTATTGCCTAGTCTCATAATTTCTCAAATAAAAAATTATTAAAAATTAACTTGAGCAACACTGTGAGAGTCTTGAGCCATTATCCCACATTTATCTCATAATGGCCCTCATGGTGGTATATAAAGCACAACACCCACATAGAGCTTTGCAAATCGGGAAGTAGGATTTTGGGTGAAATGCCCAAGTGGAAGCACGTGAACCATGACCCAACCCCTCAAACGAGCGAATCATGGCCCAACAATATGCTCCATCCTCTCCCGTGGGAGCATCACTCAATGGTGGTGAGTGTGGAATTTTCCCCATGTGTGGTTTCCATTGGCTGTTTTCCCTCATAGGCCCCATGTTAATTCTAGGGTCCATTATTCGCTCCTCCATATCATGCCTAGTCTCATAATTTCTCAAATAAAAAATTATTAAAAAATAACTTGAGCAACACTGCGAGAGTCTTGAGCCATTATCCCACATTTATCCCATAATGGCCCTCATGGTGGTATATAAAGCACAACACCCACATAGAGCTTTGCAAATTGGGAAGTAGGATTTTGGGTGAAATGCCCAAGTGGAAGCACGTGAACCATGACCCAACCCCTCAAACGAGTGAATCATGGCCCAACAATATGCTCCATCCTCTCTCATGGGAGCATCGCTCAATGGTGGTGAGTGTGGAATTTTCCCCATGTGTGGTTTCCATTGGTTGTTTTCCCTCATGGGCCCCATGTTAATTCTAGGGTCCATTATTCGCTCCTCTCGTATTGCCTAGTCTCATAATTTCTCAAATAAAAAATTATTAAAAAATAACTTGAGCAACAATGCGAGAGTCTTGAGCCATTATCCCACATTTATCCCATGATGGCCCTCATGGTGGTATATAAAGCACAACACCCACATAGAGCTTTGCAAATTGGGAAGCAAGCTTTTGGGTGAAATGCCCAAGTGGAAGCACATCGTGAACCATGATCTAGCCCCTCAAACGAGCGAATCATGGCCCAACAATATGCTCCATCCTCTCCCGTGGGAGCATCGCTCAATGGTGGTGAGTGTGGAATTTTCCCCATGTGTGGTTTCCATTGGATTTTTCCCTCATGGGCCCCATGTTAATTCTAGGGTCCATTATTCGCTCCTCCCGTACTGCCCAGTCTCATAATTTCTCAAATAAAAAATTATTAAAAAATAACTTGAGCAACGTCTGCGAGAGTCTTGAGCCATTATCCCACATTTATCCCATGATGGCCCTCATGGTGGTATATAAAGCACAACACCCACATAGAGCTTTGCAAATCGGGAAGCAGGCTTTTGGGTGAAATGCCCAAGTGGAAGCACGTGAACCATGACCCAACCCCTCAAACGAGTGAATCATGGCCCAACAATATGCTCCATCCTCTCCCATGGGAGCATCGCTCAATGGTGGTGAGTGTGGAATTTTCCCCATGTGTGGTTTCCATTGAATATTTTCCCTCATGGGACCCATGTTAATTCTAGGATCCATTATTCGCTCCTCCCACTCCCAATCTCATAATTTCTCAAAAAAAAAATTAAAAAAAACAACCAATCTTAGCCATTATCCTACATTTATCCCATAATGGACCTCATGGTGTTATATAAAGCACAAGACCCACATAGAGCTTTTTAAATTGGGAATGAGGATTTTAAAGGTGGTGAGTGTGGAATTTTCCCCATGTGTGGTTTCCATTGGTTTTTTCCTCATGGACCCCATGTTAATTCTAGGGTCCATTATTCACTCCTCCCATATTACCTAATCTCATAATTTCTCAAATAAAAAATTATTAAAAAATAACTTGAGCAACGTTGCGAGAGTCTTGAGCCATTATCCCACATTTATCCCATAATGGCCCTCATGGTGGTATATAAAGCACAACACCCACATAGAGCTTTGCAAATCGGGAAGTAGGCTTTTGGGTGAAATGCCCAAGTGGAAGCACGTGAACCATGACCCAACCCTCAAACGAGTGAATCATGGCCCAACAATATGCTCCATCCTCTCCCGTGGGAGCATCACTCAATGGTGGTGAGTGTGGAATTTTCCCCATGTGTGGTTTCCATTGGTTATTTTTCCTCATGGGCCCAATGTTAATTCTAGGGTCCATTATTCGCTCCTCCTATCATGCCTAGTCTCATAATTTCTCAAATAAAAAATTATTAAAAAATAACTTGAGCAACGCTGCGAGAGTCTTGAGCCATTATCCCACATTTATCCCATGATGGCCCTCATGGTGGTATATAAAGCACAACACCCACATAGAGCTTTGCAAATTGGGAAGTAGGATTTTGGGTGAAATGCCCAAGTGGAAGCATGTGAACCATGACCCAACCCCTCAAACGAGTGAATCATGGCCCAACAATATGCTCCATCCTCTCCCATGGGAGCATCGCTCAATGGTGGTGAGTGTGGAATTTTCCCCATGTGTGGTTTCCATTGGTTGTTTTCCCTCATGGGCCCCATGTTAATTCTAGGGTCCATTATTTGCTCCTCTCGTACTACCCAGTCTCATAATTTCTCAAATAAAAAATTATTAAAAAATAACTTGAGCAACAGCACGAGAGTCTTGAGCCATTATCCCACATTTATCCCATGATGGCCCTCATGGTGGTATATAAAGCACAACACCCACATAGAGCTTTGCAAATTGGGAAGCAGGCTTTTGGGTGAAATGCCCAAGTGGAAGCACGCGAACCATGACCCAACCCCTCAAACGAGCGAATCATGGCCCAACAATATGCTCCATCCTCTCCCGTGGGAGCATCGCTCAATGGTGGTGAGTGTGGAATTTTCCCCATGTGTGGTTTCCATTGGTTGTTTTCCCTCATGGGCCCCATGTTAATTCTAGGGTCCATTATTCGCTCCTCCTATATTGCCTAGTCTCATAATTTCTCAAATAAAAAATTATTAAAAAATAACTTGAGCAACGCTGCGAGAGTCTTGAGCCATTATCCCACATTTATCCCACGATGGCCCTCATGGTGGTATATAAAGCACAACACCCACATAGAGCTTTGCAAATTGGGAAGCAGGATTTTGGGTGAAATGCCCAAGTGGAAGCACGTGAACCATGACCCAACCCCTCAAACGAGTGAATCATGGCCCAAAAATATGCTCCATCCTCTCCCGTGGGAGCATCACTCAATGGTGGTGAGTGTGGAATTTTCCCCATGTGTGGTTTCCATTGGTTGTTTTCCCTCATGGGCCCCATGTTAATTCTAGGGTCCATTATTTGCTCCTCCCGTACTTCCCAGTCTCATAATTTCTCAAATAAAAAATTATTAAAAAATAACTTGAGCAACGCTGCGAGAGTCTTGAGCCATTATCCCACATTTATCCCACGATGGCCCTCATGGTGGTATATAAAGCACAACACCCACATAGAGCTTTGCAAATCGGGAAGCAGGATTTTGGGTGAAATGCCCAAGTGGAAGCACGTGAACCATGACCCAACCCCTCAAACGAGCGAATCATGGCCCAACAATATGCTCCATCCTCTCCCGTGGGAGCATCGCTCAATGGTGGTGAGTGTGGAATTTTCCCCATGTGTGGTTTCCATTGGTTGTTTTCCCTCATGGGCCCCATGTTAATTCTAGGGTCCATTATTCGCTCCTCCGTACTACCCAGTCTCATAATTTCTCAAATAAAAAATTTATTAAAAAATAACTTGAGCAACGCTTGCGAGAGTCTTGAGCCATTATCCCACATTTATCCCATGATGGCCCTCATGGTGGTATATAAAGCACAACACCCACATAGAGCTTTGCAAATTGGGAAGCAGGCTTTTGGGTGAAATGCCCAAGTGGAAGCACGTGAACCATGACCCAACCCCTCAAACGAGTGAATCATGGCCCAACAATATGCTCCATCCTCTCCCATGGGAGCATCGCTCAATGGTGGTGAGTGTGGAATTTTCCCCATGTGTGGTTTCCATTGGCTATTTTCCCTCATGGGCCCCATGTTAATTCTAGGGTCCATTATTCGCTCCTCCCATACTGCCTAGTCTCATAATTTCTCAAATAAAAAATTATTTAAAAATAACTTGAGCAACGCTGCGAGAGTCTTGAGCCATTATCCCACATTTATCCCATAATGGCCCTCATGGTGGTATATAAAGCACAACACCCACATAGAGCTTTGCAAATCGAGAAGCAGGTTTTGGGTGAAATGCCCAAGTGGAAGCACGCGAACCATGACCCAACCCCTCAAACGAGCGAATCATGGCCCAACAATATGCTCCATCCTCTCCCATGGGAGCATCACTCAATGGTGGTGAGTGTGGAATTTTCCCCATGTGTGGTTTCCATTGGCTATTTTCCCTCATGGGCCCCATGTTAATTCTAGGGTCCATTATTCGCTCCTCCTGTACTGCCCAGTCTCATAATTTCTCAAATAAAAAATTATTAAAAATTAACTTGAGCAACGCTGCGAGAGTCTTGAGCCATTATCCCACATTTATCCCATGATGGCCCTCATGGTGGTATATAAAGCACAACACCCACATAGAGCTTTGCAAATTGGGAAGTAGGATTTTGGGTGAAATGCCCAAGTGGAAGCACGTGAACCATGACCCAACCCCTCAAACGAGTGAATCATGGCCCAACAATATGCTCCATCCTCTCCCGTGGGAGCATCGCTCAATGGTGGTGAGTGTGGAATTTTCCCCATGTGTGGTTTCCATTGGTTGTTTTCCCTCATGGGCCCCATGTTAATTCTAGGGTCCATTATTCGCTCCTCTCGTACTACCTAGTCTCATAATTTCTCAAATAAAAAATTATTAAAAAATAACTTGAGCAACAGCGACGAGAGTCTTGAGCCATTATCCCACATTTATCCCATGATGGCCCTCATGGTGGTATATAAAGCACAACATCCACATAGAGCTTTGCAAATCGGGAAGCAGGATTTTGGGTGAAATGCCCAAGTGGAAGCACGTGAACCATGACCCAACCCCTCAAACGAGCGAATCATGGCCCAACAATATGCTCCATCCTCTCCCGTGGGAGCATCGCTCAATGGTGGTGAGTGTGGAATTTTCCCCATGTGTGGTTTCCATTGGATTTTTTCCTCATGGGCCCCATGTTAATTCTAGGGTCCATTATTCGCTCCTCCTGTACTACCCAGTCTCATAATTTCTCAAATAAAAAATTATTAAAAATTAACTTGAGCAACGCTGCGAGAGTCTTGAGCCATTATCCCACATTTATCCCATGATGGCCCTCATGGTGGTATATAAAGCACAACACCCACATAGAGCTTTGCAAATCGGGAAGCAGGCTTTTGGGTGAAATGCCCAAGTGGAAGCACGTGAACCATGACCCAACCCCTCAAACGAGTGAATCATGGCCCAACAATATGCTCCATCCTCTCCCGTGGGAGCATCGCTCAATGGTGGTGAGTGTGGAATTTTCCCCATGTGTGGTTTCCATTGGCTATTTTCCCTCATGGGCCCCATGTTAATTCTAGGGTCCATTATTCGCTCCTCTTATACTACCCAATCTCATAATTTCTCAAATAAAAAATTATTAAAAAATAACTTGAGCAACGCTGCGAGAGTCTTGAGCCATTATCCCACATTTATCCCACAATGGCCCTCATGGTGGTATATAAAGCACAACACCCACATAGAGCTTTGCAAATTGGGAAGGAGGATTTTGGGTGAAATGCCCAAGTGGAAGCACGTGAACCATGACCCAGCCCCTCAAACGAGTGAATCATGGCCCAACAATATGCTCCATCCTCTCCCGTGGGAGCATCGCTCAATGGTGGTGAGTGTGGAATTTTCCCCATGTGTGGTTTCCATTGGTTTTTTCCTCATGGGCCCCATTTTAATTCTAAGGGTCCATTATTCACTCTTCCTGTACTGCACAGTCTCATAATTTCTCAAATAAAAAATTATTAAAAATTAACTTGAGCAACGCTGCGAGAGTCTTGAGCCATTATCCCACATTTATCCCACGATGGCCCTCATGGTGGTATATAAAGCACAACACCCACATAGAGCTTTGCAAATCGGGAAGTAGGCTTTTGGGTGAAATGCCCAAGTGGAAGCACGTGAACCATGACCAAGCCCTCAAACGAGCGAATCATGGCCCAACAATATGCTCCATCCTCTCTCGTGGGAGCATCGCTCAATGGTGGTGAGTGTGGAATTTTCCCCATGTGTGGTTTCCATTGACTATTTTCCCTCATGGGCCCCATGTTAATTCTAGGGTCCATTATTCGCTCCTCCTATACTGCCTAGTCTCATAATTTCTCAAATAAAAAATTATTAAAAAATAACTTGAGCAACGCTGCGAGAGTCTTGAGCCATTATCCCACATTTATCCCATGATGGCCCTCATGGTGGTATATAAAGCACAACACCCACATAGAGCTTTGCAAATTGGGAAGTAGGCTTTTGGGTGAAATGCCCAAGTGGAAGCACGTGAACCATGACCCAACCCCTCAAACGAGTGAATCATGGCCCAAAAATATGCTCCATCCTCTCCCGTGGGAGCATCGCTCAATGGTGGTGAGTGTGGAATTTTCCCCATGTGTGGTTTCCATTGGTTGTTTTCCCTCATGGGCCCCATGTTAATTCTAGGGTCCATTATTTGCTCCTCTCGTACTGCCTAGTCTCATAATTTCTCAAATAAAAAATTATTAAAAATTAACTTGAGCAACGTTACGAGAGTCTTGAGCCATTATCCCACATTTATCCCATGATGGCCCTCATGGTGGTATATAAAGCACAACACCCACATAGAGCTTTGCAAATCGGGAAGCAAGCTTTTGGGTGAAATGCCCAAGTGGAAGCACCATGAACCATGACCCGGCTCCTCAAACGATCGAATCATGGCCCAACAATATGCTCCATCCTCTCCCGTGGGAGCATCGCTCAATGGTGGTGAGTGTGGAATTTTCCCCATGTGTGGTTTCCATTGGATTTTTTCCTCATGGGCCCCATGTTAATTCTAGGGTCCATTATTCGCTCCTCCTGAATCGCCTAGTCTCATAATTTCTCAAATAAAAAATTATTAAAAAATAACTTGAGCAACGTTGCGAGAGTCTTGAGCCATTATCCCACATTTATCCCACAATGGCCCTCATGGTGGTATATAAAGCACAACACCCACATAGAGCTTTGCAAATCGGGAAGCAGGATTTTGGGTGAAATGCCCAAGTGGAAGCACGTGAACCATGACCCAACCCCTCAAACGAGTGAATCATGGCCCAACAATATGCTCCATCCTCTCCCGTGGGAGCATCGCTCAATGGTGGTGAGTGTGGAATTTTCCCCATGTGTGGTTTCCATTGGCTGTTTTCCCTCATGGGCCCCATGTTAATTCTAGGGTCCATTATTCGCTCCTCTCGTATTGCCTAGTCTCATAATTTCTCAAATAAAAAATTATTAAAAAATAACTTGAGCAACGCTGCGAGAGTCTTGAGCCATTATCCCACATTTATCCCATGATGGCCCTCATGGTGGTATATAAAGCACAACACCCACATAGAGCTTTGCAAATTGGGAAGGAGGATTTTGGGTGAAATGCCCAAGTGGAAGCACGTGAACCATGACCCAACCCCTCAAACGAGTGAATCATGGCCCAACAATATGCTCCATCCTCTCCCGTGGGAGCATCGCTCAATGGTGGTGAGTGTGGAATTTTCCCCATGTGTGGTTTCCATTGGTTTTTTCCCTCATGGGCCCCATGTTAATTCTAGGGTCCATTATTCGCTCCTCTCGTACTGCCTAGTCTCATAATTTCTCAAATAAAAAATTATTAAAAATTAACTTGAGCAACGTTGTGAGAGTCTTGAGCCATTATCCCACATTTATCCCATGATGGCCCTCATGGTGGTATATAAAGCACAACACCCACATAGAGCTTTGCAAATCGGAAGCAGGTTTTGGGTGAAATGCCCAAGTGGACAAACCAACTCTTCTTTTCATTATTTTTTAAATTTCAAAGAATATTTTGGGGAAATAAGTGAGCACGTGAACCATGACCCAACCCCTCAAACGAGTGAATCATGGCCCAACAATATGCTCCATCCTCTCCCGTGGGAGCATCGCTCAATGGTGGTGAGTGTGGAATTTTCCCCATGTGTGGTTTCCATTGGTTATTTTCCCTCATGGGCCCCATGTTAATTCTAGGGTCCATTATTCGCTCCTCTCGTACTACCTAGTCTCATAATTTCTCAAATAAAAAATTATTAAAAAATAACTTGAGCAACGTTGCGAGAGTCTTGAGCCATTATCCCACATTTATCCCATGATGGCCCTCATGGTGGTATATAAAGCACAACACCCACATAGAGCTTTGCAAATTGGGAAGGAGGATTTTGGGTGAAATGCCCAAGTGGAAGCACGTGAACCATGACCCAGCCCCTCAAACGAGTGAATCATGGCCCAACAATATGCTCCATCCTCTCCCGTGGGAGCATCGCTCAATGGTGGTGAGTGTGGAATTTTCCCCATGTGTGGTTTCCATTGGTTTTTTCCCTCATGGGCCCCATGTTAATTCTAGGGTCCATTATTCACTCCTCCTGTATTGCCCAGTCTCATAATTTCTCAAATAAAAAATTATTAAAAATTAACTTGAGCAACGCTGCGAGAGTCTTGAGCCATTATCCCACATTTATCCCATGATGGCCCTCATGGTGGTATATAAAGCACAACACCCACATAGAGCTTTGCAAATCGGGAAGCAAGATTTTGGGTGAAATGCCCAAGTGGAAGCACGTGAACCATGACCCAGCCCTCAAACGAGCGAATCATGGCCCAACAATATGCTCCATCCTCTCCCATGGGAGCATCGCTCAATGGTGGTGAGTGTGGAATTTTCCCCATGTGTGGTTTCCATTGGCTGTTTTCCCTCATGGGCCCCATGTTAATTCTAGGGTCCATTATTCGCTCCTCCTATCATGCCTAGTCTCATAATTTCTCAAATGAAAAAATATTAAAAAATAACTTGAGCAACACTGCGAGAGTCTTGAGCCATTATCCCACATTTATCCCATAATGGCCCTCATGGTGGTATATAAAGCACAACACCCACATAGAGCTTTGCAAATTGGGAAGTAGGCTTTTGGGTGAAATGCCCAAGTGGAAGCACGTGAACCATGACCCAACCCCTCAAACGAGTGAATCATGGCCCAACAATATGCTCCATCCTCTCCCATGGGAGCATCGCTCAATGGTGGTGAGTGTGGAATTTTCCCCATGTGTGGTTTCCATTGGTTGTTTTCCCTCATGGGCCCCATGTTAATTCTAGGGTCCATTATTCGCTCCTCTCGTACTACCTAGTCTCATAATTTCTCAAATAAAAAATTATTAAAAAATAACTTGAGCAACGTTACGAGAGTCTTGAGCCATTATCCCACATTTATCCCACGATGGCCCTCATGGTGGTATATAAAGCACAACACCCACATAGAGCTTTGCAAATCGGGAAGCAGGATTTTGGGTGAAATGCCCAAGTGGGAGCACGTGAACCATGACCCAACCCCTCAAACGAGTGAATCATGGCCCAACAATATGCTCCATCCTCTCCCGTGGGAGCATCGCTCAATGGTGGTGAGTGTGGAATTTTCCCCATGTGTGGTTTCCATTGGATGTTTTCCCTCATGGGCCCCATGTTAATTCTAGGGTCCATTATTCGCTCCTCCTCGTACTGCCCAGTCTCATAATTTCTCAAATAAAAAATTATTAAAAAATAACTTGAGCAACGTCTGCGAGAGTCTTGAGCCATTATCCCACATTTATCCCATGATGGCCCTCATGGTGGTATATAAAGCACAACACCCACATAGAGCTTTGCAAATCGGGAAGCAGGCTTTTGGGTGAAATGCCCAAGTGGAAGCACGTGAACCATGACCCAACCCCTCAAACGAGTGAATCATGGCCCAACAATATGCTCCATCCTCTCCCGTGGGAGCATCACTCAATGGTGGTGAGTGTGGAATTTTCCCCATGTGTGGTTTCCATTGACTATTTTCTCTCATGGGCCCCATGTTAATTCTAGGGTCCATTATTCGCTCCTCTCGTACTGCCCAATCTCATAATTTCTCAAATAAAAAATTATTAAAAAATAACTTGAGCAACGTTACGAGAGTCTTGAGCCATTATCCCACATTTATCCCACGATGGCCCTCATGGTGGTATATAAAGCACAACACCCACATAGAGCTTTGCAAATCGGGAAGGAGGATTTTGGGTGAAATGCCCAAGTGGAAGCACGTGAACCATGACCCAGCCCCTCAAACGAGCGAATCATGGCCCAAAAATATGCTCCATCCTCTCCCGTGGGAGCATCGCTCAATGGTGGTGAGTGTGGAATTTTCCCCATGTGTGGTTTCCATTGGTTTTTTCCCTCATGGGCCCCATGTTAATTCTAGGGTCCATTATTCGCTCCTCCCGTACTACCCAGTCTCATAATTTCTCAAATAAAAAATTATTAAAAATTAACTTGAGCAACGCTACGAGAGTCTTGAGCCATTATCCCACATTTATCCCACAATGGCCCTCATGGTGGTATATAAAGCACAACACCCACATAGAGCTTTGCAAATCGGGAAGTAGGCTTTTGGGTGAAATGCCCAAGTGGAAGCACGTGAACCATGACCCAGCCCTCAAACGAGCGAATCATGGCCCAACAATATGCTCCATCCTCTCACGTGGGAGCATCGCTCAATGGTGGTGAGTGTGGAATTTTCCCCATGTGTGGTTTCCATTGGTTGTTTTCCCTCATAGGCCCCATGTTAATTCTAGGGTCCATTATTCGCTCCTCCTATACTTCCTAGTCTCATAATTTCTCAAATAAAAAATTATTAAAAAATAACTTGAGCAACATTGCGAGAGTCTTGAGCCATTATCCCACATTTATCCCATGATGGCCCTCATGGTGGTATATAAAGCACAACACCCACATAGAGCTTTGCAAATTGGGAAGTAGGATTTTGGGTGAAATGCCCAAGTGGAAGCACGTGAACCATGACCCAACCCCTCAAACGAGCGAATCATGGCCCAAAAATATGCTCCATCCTCTCCCGTGGGAGCATCGCTCAATGGTGGTGAGTGTGGAATTTTCCCCATGTGTGGTTTCCATTGGTTGTTTTCCCTCATGGGCCCCATGTTAATTCTAGGGTCCATTATTTGCTCCTCTCGTATTGCCCAGTCTCATAATTTCTCAAATAAAAAATTATTAAAAAATAACTTGAGCAACGTCAGAGAGTCTTGAGCCATTATCCCACATTTATCCTCTGATGGCCCTCATGGTGGTATATAAAGCACAACACCCACATAGAGCTTTGCAAATTGGGAAGCAAGCTTTTGGGTGAAATGCCCAAGTGGAGCACCAACCTACCCACCCCCAAATCATGACCCAATAATATGCTCCATCCTCTCCGTGGGAGGATCGCTCAAAGGTGGTGAGTGTGTAATTTTCCTCATGTGTGGTTTCCATTGGATTTTTTCATCATGGGCCCATGTTAATTCTAAGGGTTCATTATTCACTCCTCCTGTACTACCCAGTCTCATAATTTCTCAAATAAAAAATTATTAAAAAATAACTTGAGCAACGTTGCGAGAGTCTTGAGCCATTATCCCACATTTATCCCATAATGGCCCTCATGGTGGTATATAAAGCACAACACCCACATAGAGCTTTGCAAATCGGGAAGCAGGCTTTTGGGTGAAATGCCCAAGTGGAAGCACGTGAACCATGACCCAACCCCTCAAACGAGTGAATCATGGCCCAACAATATGCTCCATCCTCTCCCGTGGGAGCATCGCTCAATGGTGGTGAGTGTGGAATTTTCCCCATGTGTGGTTTCCATTGACTATTTTCCCTCATGGGCCCCATGTTAATTCTAGGGTCCATTATTCGCTCCTCTCATACTGCCTAATCTCATAATTTCTCAAATAAAAAATTATTAAAAAATAACTTGAGCAACGCTACGAGAGTCTTGAGCCATTATCCCACATTTATCCCATAATGGCCCTCATGGTGGTATATAAAGCACAACACCCACATAGAGCTTTGCAAATTGGGAATGAGGATTTTGGGTGAAATGCCCAAGTGGAAGCACGTGAACCATGATCCAACCCCTCAAACGAGTGAATCATGGCCCAACAATATGCTCCATCCTCTCCTGTGGGAGCATCGCTCAATGGTGGTGAGTGTGGAATTTTCCCCATGTGTGGTTTCCATTGGTTTTTTCCCTCATGGGCCCCATGTTAATTCTAGGGTCCATTATTCACTCCTCCTGTACTACCTAGTCTCATAATTTCTCAAATAAAAAATTATTAAAAATTAACTTGAGCAACGCTATGAGAGTCTTGAGCCATTATCCCACATTTATCCCATAATGGCCCTCATGGTGGTATATAAAGCACAACACCCACATAGAGCTTTGCAAATCGGGAAGTAGGCTTTTGGGTGAAATGCCCAAGTGGAAGCATCGTGAACCATGACCCAACCCTCAAACGAGCGAATCATGGCCCAACAATATGCTCCATCCTCTCCCGTGGGAGCATCGCTCAATGGTGGTGAGTGTGGAATTTTCCCCATGTGTGGTTTCCATTGGTTGTTTTCCCTCATGGGCCCAATGTTAATTCTAGGGTCCATTATTCGCTCCTCCTATACTGCCTAGTCTCATAATTTCTCAAATAAAAAATTATTAAAAATTAACTTGAGCAACGCTGCGAGAGTCTTGAGCCATTATCCCACATTTATCCCATAATGGCCCTCATGGTGGTATATAAAGCACAACACCCACATAGAGCTTTGCAAATCGGGAAGTAGGCTTTTGGGTGAAATGCCCAAGTGGAAGCACGTGAACCATGACCCAACCCCTCAAACGAGTGAATCATGGCCCAACAATATGCTCCATCCTCTCCCGTGGGAGCATCGCTCAATGGTGGTGAGTGTGGAATTTTCCCCATGTGTGGTTTCCATTGGATGTTTTCCCTCATAGGCCCCATGTTAATTCTAGGGTCCATTATTCGCTCCTCTCGTACTGCCCAGTCTCATAATTTCTCAAATAAAAAATTATTAAAAAATAACTTGAGCAATGCTACGAGAGTCTTGAGCCATTATCCCACATTTATCCCACGATGGCCCTCATGGTGGTATATAAAGCACAACACCCACATAGAGCTTTGCAAATCGGGAAGCAGGATTTTGGGTGAAATGCCCAAGTGGAACCATGACAACCCCTCAAACAAGCGAATCATGGCCCAACAATATGCTCCATCCTCTCCCGTGGGAGCATCGCTCAATGGTGGTGAGTGTGGAATTTTCCCCATGTGTGGTTTCCATTGGATTTTTCCCTCATGGGCCCCATGTTAATTCTAGGGTCCATTATTCGCTCCTCCTACTACCCAATCTCATAATTTCTCAAATAAAAAATTATTAAAAAATAACTTGAGCAACGTTGCGAGAGTCTTGAGCCATTATCCCACATTTATCCCATAATGGCCCTCATGGTGGTATATAAAGCACAACACCCACATAGAGCTTTGCAAATCGGGAAGCAGGATTTTGGGTGAAATGCCCAAGTGGAAGCACGTGAACCATGACCCAACCCCTCAAACGAGTGAATCATGGCCCAACAATATGCTCCATCCTCTCCCATGGGAGCATCGCTCAATGGTGGTGAGTGTGGAATTTTCCCCATGTGTGGTTTCCATTGGTTATTTTCCCTCATGGGCCCCATGTTAATTCTAGGGTCCATTATTCGCTCCTCTCGTACTGCCCAGTCTCATAATTTCTCAAATAAAAAATTATTAAAAAATAACTTGAGCAACGCTGCGAGAGTCTTGAGCCATTATCCCACATTTATCCCATAATGGCCCTCATGGTGGTATATAAAGCACAACACCCACATAGAGCTTTGCAAATCGGGAAGCAGGCTTTTGGGTGAAATGCCCAAGTGGAAGCACGTGAACCATGACCCAGCCCCTCAAACGAGTGAATCATGGCCCAACAATATGCTCCATCCTCTCCCGTGGGAGCATCGCTCAATGGTGGTGAGTGTGGAATTTTCCCCATGTGTGGTTTCCATTGGTTTTTCCCTCATGGGCCCCATGTTAATTCTAGGGTCCATTATTCGCTCCTCCTGTACTGCCTAGTCTCATAATTTCTCAAATAAAAAATTATTAAAAATTAACTTGAGCAACACTGTGAGAGTCTTGAGCCATTATCCCACATTTATCCCATAATGGCCCTCATGGTGGTATATAAAGCACAACACCCACATAGAGCTTTGCAAATCGGGAAGTAGGCTTTTGGGTGAAATGCCCAAGTGGAAGCATGGTGAACCATGACCCAACCCTCAAACGAGTGAATCATGGCCCAACAATATGCTCCATCCTCTCCCATGGGAGCATCGCTCAATGGTGGTGAGTGTGGAATTTTCCCCATGTGTGGTTTCCATTGGCTATTTTCCCTCATGGGCCCAATGTTAATTCTAGGGTCCATTATTCGCTCCTCTATCTGCCTAGTCTCATAATTTCTCAAATAAAAAATTATTAAAAAATAACTTGAGCAACACTGCGAGAGTCTTGAGCCATTATCCCACATTTATCCCACAATGGCCCTCATGGTGGTATATAAAGCACAACACCCACATAGAGCTTTGCAAATCGGGAAGTAGGATTTTGGGTGAAATGCCCAAGTGGAAGCATGTGAACCATGACCCAACCCCTCAAACGAGTGAATCATGGCCCAACAATATGCTCCATCCTCTCCCGTGGGAGCATCGCTCAATGGTGGTGAGTGTGGAATTTTCCCCATGTGTGGTTTCCATTGGTTGTTTTCCCTCATGGGCCCCATGTTAATTCTAGGGTCCATTATTCGCTCCTCTCGTACTACCTAGTCTCATAATTTCTCAAATAAAAAATTATTAAAAAATAACTTGAGCAACTTGCGAGAGTCTTGAGACATTATCCCACATTTATCCCATGATGGCCCTCATGGTGGTATATAAAGCACAACACCCACATAGAGCTTTGCAAATCGGGAAGCAAGATTTTGGGTTAAATGCCCAAGTGGAAGAAACCATGACCCAACCCCTCAAACTAGAGAATCATGGCCCAACAATATGCTCCATCCTCTCCCGTGGGAGCATCGCTCAATGGTGGTGAGTGTGGAATTTTCCCCATGTGTGGTTTCCATTGGATTTTTTCCTCATGGGCCCCATGTTAATTCTAGGGTCCATTATTCACTCCTCCGATACTACCCAGTCTCATAATTTCTCAAATAAAAAATTATTAAAAATTAACTTGAGCAACGTTGCGAGAGTCTTGAGCCATTATCCCACATTTATCCCATAATGGCCCTCATGGTGGTATATAAAGCACAACACCCACATAGAGCTTTGCAAATTGGGAAGCAGGATTTTGGGTGAAATGCCCAAGTGGAAGCACGTGAACCATGACCCAACCCCTCAAACGAGTGAATCATGGCCCAACAATATGCTCCATCCTCTCCCATGGGAGCATCGCTCAATGGTGGTGAGTGTGGAATTTTCCCCATGTGTGGTTTCCATTGGCTATTTTCCCTCATGGGCCCCATGTTAATTCTAGGGTCCATTATTCGCTCCTCTCATACTGCCCAATCTCATAATTTCTCAAATAAAAAATTATTAAAAATTAACTTGAGCAACGCTACGAGAGTCTTGAGCCATTATCCCACATTTATCCCATAATGGCCCTCATGGTGGTATATAAAGCACAACACCCACATAGAGCTTTGCAAATCGGGAAGCAGGATTTTGGGTTAAATGCCCAAGTGGAAGCACGTGAACCATGACCCAACCCCTCAAACGAGTGAATCATGGCCCAACAATATGCTCCATCCTCTCCCGTGGGAGCATCGCTCAATGGTGGTGAGTGTGGAATTTTCCCCATGTGTGGTTTCCATTGGTTTTTTCCCTCATGGGCCCCATGTTAATTCTAGGGTCCATTATTCGCTCCTCCCGTACTACCTAGTCTCATAATTTCTCAAATAAAAAATTATTAAAAATTAACTTGAGCAACACTGTGAGAGTCTTGAGCCATTATCCCACATTTATCCCACAATGGCCCTCATGGTGGTATATAAAGCACAACACCCACATAGAGCTTTGCAAATCGGGAAGTAGGATTTTGGGTGAAATGCCCAAGTGGAAGCATCGTGAACCATGACCCAAACCCTCAAACGAGCGAATCATGGCCCAACAATATGCTCCATCCTCTCCCGTGGGAGCATCGCTCAATGGTGGTGAGTGTGGAATTTTCCCCATGTGTGGTTTCCATTGGATATTTTCCCTCATGGGCCCCATGTTAATTCTAGGGTCCATTATTCGCTCCTCCTATACTGCCTAGTCTCATAATTTCTCAAATGAAAAAATATTAAAAAATAACTTGAGCAACACTGCGAGAGTCTTGAGCCATTATCCCACATTTATCTCATAATGGCCCTCATGGTGGTATATAAAGCACAACACCCACATAGAGCTTTGCAAATTGGGAAGTAGGATTTTGGGTGAAATGCCCAAGTGGAAGCACGTGAACCATGACCCAACCCCTCAAATGAGTGAATCATGGCCCAACAATATGCTCCATCCTCTCTCATGGGAGCATCGCTCAATGGTGGTGAGTGTGGAATTTTCCCCATGTGTGGTTTCCATTGGTTATTTTCCCTCATGGGCCCCATGTTAATTCTAGGGTCCATTATTCGCTCCTCTCGTATTGCCTAGTCTCATAATTTCTCAAATAAAAAATTATTAAAAATTAACTTGAGCAACGCTACGAGAGTCTTGAGCCATTATCCCACATTTATCCCATGATGGCCCTCATGGTGGTATATAAAGCACAACACCCACATAGAGCTTTGCAAATTGAGAAGCAAGATTTTGGGTGAAATGCCCAAGTGGAAGCACACAAGAATCATGGCCCAAAAATATGCTCCATCCTCTCCCATGGGAGCATCGCTCAATGGTGGTGAGTGTGGAATTTTCCCCATGTGTGGTTTCCATTGGATTTTTCCCTCATGGGCCCCATGTTAATTCTAGGGTCCATTATTCGCTCCTCCTGACTTCCCAATCTCATAATTTCTCAAATAAAAAATTATTAAAAAATAACTTGAGCAACGCTGTGAGAGTCTTGAGCCATTATCCCACATTTATCCCATAATGGCCCTCATGGTGGTATATAAAGCACAACACCCACATAGAGCTTTGCAAATCGGGAAGCAGGATTTTGGGTGAAATGCCCAAGTGGAAGCACGTGAACCATGACCCAACCCCTCAAATGAGTGAATCATGGCCCAACAATATGCTCCATCCTCTCCTATGGGAGCATCACTCAATGGTGGTGAGTGTGGAATTTTCTCCATGTGTGGTTTCCATTGGCTATTTTCCCTCATGGGCCCCATGTTAATTCTAGGGTCCATTATTCGCTCCTCTCGTACTTCCTAGTCTCATAATTTCTCAAATAAAAAATTATTAAAAAATTAACTTGAGCAACGTTGCGAGTCTTGAGCCATTATCCCATATTTATCCCATAATGGCCCTCATGGTGGTATATAAAGCACAACACCCACATAGAGCTTTGCAAATCAGGAAGCGAGGATTTTGGGTTAAATGCCCAAGTGGAAGCACGTGAACCATGACCACCCCTCAAACGAGTGAATCATGGCCCAACAATATGCTCCATCCTCTCCCGTGGGAGCATCGCTCAATGGTGGTGAGTGTGGAATTTTCCCCATGTGTGGTTTCCATTGGTTTTTTCCCTCATGGGCCCCATGTTAATTCTAGGGTCCATTATTCGCTCCTCCTGTATTACCTAGTCTCATAATTTATCAAATAAAAAATTATTAAAAATTAACTTGAGCAACGCTGCGAGAGTCTTGAGCCATTATCCCACATTTATCCCATAATGGCCCTCATGGTGGTATATAAAGCACAACACCCACATAGAGCTTTACAAATCGGGAAGTAGGATTTTGGGTGAAATGCCCAAGTGGAAGCACGTGAACCATGACCCACCCCTCAAACGAGCGAATCATGGCCCAACAATATGCTCCATCCTCTCCCATGGGAGCATCGCTCAATGGTGGTGAGTGTGGAATTTTCCCCATGTGTGGTTTCCATTGGGTGTTTTCCCTCATGGGCCCCATATTAATTATAGGATCCATTATTCTCTCCTCCCATACTACCTAGTCTAATAATTTCTCAAATAAAAAATTATTAAAAATTAACTTGAGCAACGTTGAGAGTCTTGAGCCATTATCCCACATTTATCCCATAATGGCCCTCATGGTGGTATATAAAGCACAACACCCACATAGAGCTTTGCAAATTAGGAAGTAGGCTTTTGGGTGAAATGCCCAAGTGGAAGCACGTGAACCATGACCCAACCCCTCAAACGAGTGAATCATGGCCCAACAATATGCTCCATCCTCTCCCGTGGGAGCATCGCTCAATGGTGGTGAGTGTGGAATTTTCCCCATGTGTGGTTTCCATTGGTTATTTTCCCTCAAGGGCCCCATGTTAATTCTAGGGTCCATTATTTGCTCCTCTCGTATTGCCTAGTCTCATAATTTCTCAAATAAAAAATTATTAAAAATTAACTTGAGCAACGTTGCGAGAGTCTTGAGCCATTATCCCACATTTATCCCATGATGGCCCTCATGGTGGTATATAAAGCACAACACCCACATAGAGCTTTGCAAATCGGGAAGCAAGCTTTTGGGTGAAATGCCCAAGTGGAAGCACGTGAACCATGACCCAACCCCTCAAACGAGTGAATCATGGCCCAACAATATGCTCCATCCTCTCCCGTGGGAGCATCGCTCAATGGTGGTGAGTGTGGAATTTTCCCCATGTGTGGTTTCCATTGGATTTTTTCCTCATGGGCCCCATGTTAATTCTAGGGTCCATTATTCGCTCCTCCTATACTGCCCAGTCTCATAATTTCTCAAATAAAAAATTATTAAAAAATAACTTGAGCAACGCTACGAGAGTCTTGAGCCATTATCCCACATTTATCCCACAATGGCCCTCATGGTGGTATATAAAGCACAACACCCACATAGAGCTTTGCAAATCGGGAAGCAGGATTTTGGGTGAAATGCCCAAGTGGAAGCATGTGAACCATGACCCAACCCCTCAAACGAGTGAATCATGGCCCAACAATATGCTCCATCCTCTCCTGTGGGAGCATCGCTCAATGGTGGTGAGTGTGGAATTTTCCCCATGTGTGGTTTCCATTGGTTATTTTCCCTCATGGGCCCCATGTTAATTCTAGGGTCCATTATTTGCTCCTCCCATACTTCCCAGTCTCATAATTTCTCAAATAAAAAATTATTAAAAATTAACTTGAGCAACGTTGTGAGAGTCTTGAGCCATTATCCCATATTTATCCCATAATGGCCCTCATGGTGGTATATAAAGCACAACACCCACATAGAGCTTTGCAAATCGGGAAGCAGGATTTTGGGTGAAATGCCCAAGTGGAAGCACGTGAACCATGACCCAGCCCCTCAAACGAGCGAATCATGGCCCAACAATATGCTCCATCCTCTCCCGTGGGAGCATCGCTCAATGGTGGTGAGTGTGGAATTTTCCCCATGTGTGGTTTCCATTGACTGTTTTCCCTCATGGGCCCCATGTTAATTCTAGGGTCCATTATTCGCTCCTCCCGTACTACCCAGTCTCATAATTTCTCAAATAAAAAATTATTAAAAATTAACTTGAGCAACGCTGTGAGAGTCTTGAGCCATTATCCCACATTTATCCCATAATGGCCCTCATGGTGGTATATAAAGCACAACACCCACATAGAGCTTTGCAAATCAGGAAGTAGGATTTTGGGTGAAATGCCCAAGTGGAAGCACGTGAACCATGACCCAACCCCTCAAACGAGCGAATCATGGCCCAACAATATGCTCCATCCTCTCCCGTGGGAGCATCGCTCAATGGTGGTGAGTGTGGAATTTTCCCCATGTGTGGTTTCCATTGGCTATTTTCCCTCATGGGCCCCATGTTAATTCTAGGGTCCATTATTCGCTCCTCCCATCATGCCTAGTCTCATAATTTCTCAAATAAAAAATTATTTAAAATTAACTTGAGCAACGCTACGAGAGTCTTGAGCCATTATCCCACATTTATCCCATAATGGCCCTCATGGTGGTATATAAAGCACAACACCCACATAGAGCTTTGCAAATCGAGAAGTAGGCTTTTGGGTGAAATGCCCAAGTGGAAGCACGTGAACCATGACCCAACCCCTCAAACGAGTGAATCATGGCCCAACAATATGCTCCATCCTCTCCCATGGGAGCATCGCTCAATGGTGGTGAGTGTGGAATTTTCCCCATGTGTGGTTTCCATTGGTTGTTTTCCCTCATGGGCCCCAAGTTAATTCTAGGGTCCATTATTCGCTCCTCCTATACCCAGTCTCATAATTTCTCAAATAAAAAATTATTAAAAAATAACTTGAGCAACGCTACGAGAGTCTTGAGCCATTATCCCACATTTATCCCACAATGGCCCTCATGGTGGTATATAAAGCACAACACCCACATAGAGCTTTGCAAATCGGGAAGTAGGCTTTTGGGTTAAATGCCCAAGTGGAAGCACGTGAACCATGACCCAACCCCTCAAACGAGTGAATCATGGCCCAACAATATGCTCCATCCTCTCCCGTGGGAGCATCGCTCAATGGTGGTGAGTGTGGAATTTTCCCCATGTGTGGTTTCCATTGGATGTTTTCCCTCATGGGCCCCATGTTAATTCTAGGGTCCATTATTCGCTCCTCTCGTACTCCAATCTCATAATTTCTCAAATAAAAAATTATTAAAAATTAACTTGAGCAACGTTGCGAGAGTCTTGAGCCATTATCCCACATTTATCCCACAATGGCCCTCATGGTGGTATATAAAGCACAACACCCACATAGAGCTTTGCAAATCGGGAAGCAAGCTTTTGGGTGAAATGCCCAAGTGGAAGCACGTGAACCATGACCACCCTCAAACGAGCGAATCATGGCCCAACAATATGCTCCATCCTCTCCCATGGGAGCATCGCTCAATGGTGGTGAGTGTGGAATTTTCCCCATGTGTGGTTTCCATTGGTTTTTTCCTCATGGGCCCCATGTTAATTCTAGGGTCCATTATTCGCTCCTCCCTACTGCCCAGTCTCATAATTTCTCAAATAAAAAATTATTAAAAATTAACTTGAGCAACGTTGTGAGAGTCTTGAGCCATTATCCCACATTTATCCCATAATGGCCCTCATGGTGGTATATAAAGCACAACACCCACATAGAGCTTTGCAAATCGGGAAGCAGGCTTTTGGGTGAAATGCCCAAGTGGAAGCACGTGAACCATGACCCAACCCTCAAACGAGCGAATCATGGCCCAACAATATGCTCCATCCTCTCCCGTGGGAGCATCGCTCAATGGTGGTGAGTGTGGAATTTTCCCCATGTGTGGTTTCCATTGGTTATTTTCCCTCATGGGCCCAATGTTAATTCTAGGGTCCATTATTCGCTCCTCCTATACTGCCTAGTCTCATAATTTCTTAAATAAAAAATTATTAAAAATTAACTTGAGCAACGCTGTGAGAGTCTTGAGCCATTATCCCATATTTATCCCATAATGGCCCTCATGGTGGTATATAAAGCACAACACCCACATAGAGCTTTGCAAATCGGGAAGCAGGATTTTGGGTGAAATGCCCAAGTGGAAGCACGTGAACCATGACCCAACCCCTCAAACGAGTGAATCATGGCCCAACAATATGCTCCATCCTCTCTCGTGGGAGCATCGCTCAATGGTGGTGAGTGTGGAATTTTCCCCATGTGTGGTTTCCATTGGTTATTTTCCCTCATGGGCCCCATGTTAATTCTAGGGTCCATTATTCGCTCCTCTCGTACTTGCCTAGTCTCATAATTTCTCAAATAAAAAATTATTAAAAATTAACTTGAGCAACGTTGCGAGAGTCTTGAGCCATTATCCCACATTTATCCCACAATGGCCCTCATGGTGGTATATAAAGCACAACACCCACATAGAGCTTTGCAAATCGGGAAGCAGGATTTTGGGTGAAATGCCCAAGTGGAAGCACGTGAACCATGACCCAACCCCTCAAACGAGCGAATCATGGCCCAACAATATGCTCCATCCTCTCCCGTGGGAGCATCGCTCAATGGTGGTGAGTGTGGAATTTTCCCCATGTGTGGTTTCCATTGGTTTTTTCCCTCATGGGCCCCATGTTAATTCTAGGGTCCATTATTCACTCCTCCTATACTGCCCAGTCTCATAATTTCTCAAATAAAAAATTATTAAAAAATTAACTTGAGCAACATTGCGAGAGTCTTGAGCCATTATCCCACATTTATCCCACAATGGCCCTCATGGTGGTATATAAAGCACAACACCCACATAGAGCTTTGCAAATTGGGAAGCAAGATTTTGGGTTAAATGCCCAAGTGGAAGCATGTGAACCATGACCCAGCCCCTCAAACGAGCGAATCATGGCCCAACAATATGCTCCATCCTCTCCCATGGGAGCATCGCTCAATGGTGGTGAGTGTGGAATTTTCCCCATGTGTGGTTTCCATTGGTTGTTTTCCCTCATGAGGCCCATGTTAATTCTAGGGTCCATTATTCGCTCCTCCTATACTACCTAGTCTCATAATTTCTCAAATAAAAAATATTAAAAAATAACTTGAGCAACGCTAGGAGAGTCTTGAGCCATTATCCCACATTTATCCCATAATGGCCCTCATGGTGGTATATAAAGCACAACACCCACATAGAGCTTTGCAAATCGGGAAGCAAGATTTTGGGTTAAATGCCCAAGTGGAAGCACGTGAACCATGACCCAACCCCTCAAACGAGCGAATCATGGCCCAACAATATGCTCCATCCTCTCCCGTGGGAGCATCGCTCAATGGTGGTGAGTGTGGAATTTTCCCCATGTGTGGTTTCCATTGGTTGTTTTCCCTCATGGGCCCCATGTTAATTCTAGGGTCCATTATTCGCTCCTCTCATATTACCTAGTCTCATAATTTCTCAAATAAAAAATTATTAAAAATTAACTTGAGCAACGCTATGAGAGTCTTGAGCCATTATCCCATATTTATCCCATAATGGCCCTCATGGTGGTATATAAAGCACAACACCCACATAGAGCTTTGCAAATCGAGAAGCAAGATTTTGGGTGAAATGCCCAAGTGGAAGCACGTGAACCATGACCCAACCCCTCAAACGAGCGAATCATGGCCCAACAATATGCTCCATCCTCTCCCGTGGGAGCATCGCTCAATGGTGGTGAGTGTGGAATTTTCCCCATGTGTGGTTTCCATTGGATGTTTTCCCTCATGGGCCCATGTTAATTCTAGGGTCCATTATTCGCTCCTCCAACTACCCAGTCTCATAATTTCTCAAATAAAAAATTATTAAAAATTAACTTGAGCAACGTCACGAGAGTCTTGAGCCATTATCCCATATTTATCCCACAATGGCCCTCATGGTGGTATATAAAGCACAACACCCACATAGAGCTTTGCAAATCGGGAAGCAGGATTTTGGGTGAAATGCCCAAGTGGAAGCACGTGAACCATGACCCAACCCCTCAAACGAGCGAATCATGGCCCAACAATATGCTCCATCCTCTCCCGTGGGAGCATCGCTCAATGGTGGTGAGTGTGGAATTTTCCCCATGTGTGGTTTCCATTGGTTATTTTCCCTCATGGGCCCCAAGTTAATTCTAGGGTCCATTATTCGCTCCTCCCGTACTGCCCAGTCTCATAATTTCTTAAATAAAAAATTATTAAAAATTAACTTGAGCAACGTTGCGAGAGTCTTGAGCCATTATCCCATATTTATCCCACAATGGCCCTCATGGTGGTATATAAAGCACAACACCCACATAGAGCTTTGCAAATCGGGAAGGAGGATTTTGGGTGAAATGCCCAAGTGGAAGCACGTGAACCATGACCCAGCCCCTCAAACGAGCGAATCATGGCCCAACAATATGCTCCATCCTCTCCCGTGGGAGCATCGCTCAATGGTGGTGAGTGTGGAATTTTCCCCATGTGTGGTTTCCATTGGTTGTTTTCCCTCATGGGCCCCATGTTAATTCTAGGGTCCATTATTCGCTCCTCCTGTACTACCTAGTCTCATAATTTCTCAAATAAAAAATTATTAAAAATTAACTTGAGCAACGCTACGAGAGTCTTGAGCCATTATCCCATATTTATCCCATAATGGCCCTCATGGTGGTATATAAAGCACAACACCCACATAGAGCTTTGCAAATCGGGAAGCAGGCTTTTGGGTGAAATGCCCAAGTGGATGCACGTGAACCATGACCCAGCCCTCAAACGAGCGAATCATGGCCCAACAATATGCTCCATCCTCTCCCGTGGGAGCATCGCTCAATGGTGGTGAGTGTGGAATTTTCCCCATGTGTGGTTTCCATTGGCTATTTTCCCTCATGGGCCCAATGTTAATTCTAGGGTCCATTATTCGCTCCTCCTATTGCCTAGTCTCATAATTTCTCAAATAAAAATTATTAAAAATTAACTTGAGCAACGCTGCGAGAGTCTTGAGCCATTATCCCATATTTATCCCACAATGGCCCTCATGGTGGTATATAAAGCACAACACCCACATAGAGCTTTGCAAATCGGGAAGCAGGATTTTGGGTTAAATGCCCAAGTGGATGCACGTGAAACATGACCCAACCCCTCAAACGAGCGAATCATGGCCCAACAATATGCTCCATCCTCTCCCGTGGGAGCATCGCTCAATGGTGGTGAGTGTGGAATTTTCCCCATGTGTGGTTTCCATTGGATGTTTTCCCTCATGGGCCCCAAGTTAATTCTAGGGTCCATTATTCGCTCCTCTCGTATTCCAGTCTCATAATTTATCAAATAAAAAATTATTAAAAAATAACTTGAGCAACGAGAGAGTCTTGAGCCATTATCCCATATTTATCCCACAATGGCCCTCATGGTGGTATATAAAGCACAACACCCACATAGAGCTTTGCAAATTGAGAAGCAAGATTTTGGGTTAAATGCCCAAGTGGAAGCACTTCCAACAATATGCTCCATCCTCTCTCATGGGAGGATCGCTCAAAGGTGGTGAGTGTGTAATTTTCCCCATGTGTGGTTTCCATTGGATTTTTTCCTCATGGGCCCATGTTAATTCTAAGGGTTCATTATTCACTCCTCTCAACTGCCCAATCTCATAATTTATCAAATAAAAAATTATTAAAAAATAACTTGAGCAACGTTGCGAGAGTCTTGAGCCATTATCCCACATTTATCCCATAATGGCCCTCATGGTGGTATATAAAGCACAACACCCACATAGAGCTTTACAAATTGGGAAGTAGGATTTTGGGTTAAATGCCCAAGTGGAAGCACGTGAACCATGACCCAACCCCTCAAACGAGCGAATCATGGCCCAACAATATGCTCCATCCTCTCCCGTGGGAGCATCGCTCAATGGTGGTGAGTGTGGAATTTTCCCCATGTGTGGTTTCCATTGGTTATTTTCCCTCATGGGCCCCATGTTAATTCTAGGGTCCATTATTCGCTCCTCTCATACTACCTAATCTCATAATTTCTCAAATAAAAAATTATTAAAAATTAACTTGAGCAACGCTGCGAGAGTCTTGAGCCATTATCCCATATTTATCCCATAATGGCCCTCATGGTGGTATATAAAGCACAACACCCACATAGAGCTTTGCAAATCGGGAAGGAGGATTTTGGGTGAAATGCCCAAGTGGATGCACGTGAACCATGACCCAGCCCCTCAAACGAGCGAATCATGGCCCAACAATATGCTCCATCCTCTCTCGTGGGAGCATCGCTCAATGGTGGTGAGTGTGGAATTTTCCCCATGTGTGGTTTCCATTGGCTTTTTTCCCTCATGGGCCCCATGTTAATTCTAGGGTCCATTATTCGCTCCTCCTGTACTGCCTAGTCTCATAATTTCTCAAATAAAAAATTATTAAAAATTAACTTGAGCAACGTTGTGAGAGTCTTGAGCCATTATCCCACATTTATCCCACAATGGCCCTCATGGTGGTATATAAAGCACAACACCCACATAGAGCTTTGCAAATCGGGAAGTAGGCTTTTGGGTTAAATGCCCAAGTGGATGCACGTGAACCATGACCCAACCCTCAAACGAGCGAATCATGGCCCAACAATATGCTCCATCCTCTCCCGTGGGAGCATCGCTCAATGGTGGTGAGTGTGGAATTTTCCCCATGTGTGGTTTCCATTGGCTATTTTCCCTCATGGGCCCCAAGTTAATTCTAGGGTCCATTATTCGCTCCTCCTATACTGCCTAGTCTCATAATTTCTCAAATAAAAAATAATTAAAAATTAACTTGAGCAACATGCGAGAGTCTTGAGCCATTATCCCACATTTATCCCATAATGGCCCTCATGGTGGTATATAAAGCACAACACCCACATAGAGCTTTGCAAATCGGGAAGCAGGATTTTGGGTTAAATGCCCAAGTGGATGCATGTGAACCATGACCCAACCCCTCAAACGAGTGAATCATGGCCCAACAATATGCTCCATCCTCTCCCATGGGAGCATCGCTCAATGGTGGTGAGTGTGGAATTTTCCCCATGTGTGGTTTCCATTGGTTGTTTTCCCTCATGGGCCCCATGTTAATTCTAGGGTCCATTATTCGCTCCTCCCGTATTACCCAGTCTCATAATTTCTCAAATAAAAAATTATTAAAAAATTAACTTGAGCAACATTGCAGGAGTCTTGAGCCATTATCCCATATTTATCCCATAATGGCCCTCATGGTGGTATATAAAGCACAACACCCACATAGAGCTTTGCAAATCGGGAAGCAAGATTTTGGGTTAAATGCCCAAGTGGATGGACGCGAATCATGGCCCAACAATATGCTCCATCCTCTCCCATGGGAGCATCGCTCAATGGTGGTGAGTGTGGAATTTTCCCCATGTGTGGTTTCCATTGGATTTTTCCCTCATGGGCCCAAGTTAATTCTAGGGTCCATTATTCGCTCCTCCTACTACCCAATCTCATAATTTATCAAATAAAAAATTATTAAAAATTAACTTGAGCAACGTTGCGAGAGTCTTGAGCCATTATCCCACATTTATTCCATAATGGCCCTCATGGTGGTATATAAAGCACAACACCCACATAGAGCTTTGCAAATCGGGAAGCAGGCTTTTGGGTTAAATGCCCAAGTGGATGCACGTGAAACATGACCCAACCCCTCAAACGAGCGAATCATGGCCCAACAATATGCTCCATCCTCTCCCATGGGAGCATCGCTCAATGGTGGTGAGTGTGGAATTTTCCCCATGTGTGGTTTCCATTGGCTGTTTTCCCTCATGGGCCCCATGTTAATTCTAGGGTCCATTATTCGCTCCTCTCGTACTGCCCAATCTCATAATTTCTCAAATAAAAAATTATTAAAAATTAACTTGAGCAACGCTGCGAGAGTCTTGAGCCATTATCCCACATTTATCCCACAATGGCCCTCATGGTGGTATATAAAGCACAACACCCACATAGAGCTTTGCAAATTGGGAAGCAGGATTTTGGGTTAAATGCCCAAGTGGATGCACGTGAACCATGACCCAGCCCCTCAAACGAGCGAATCATGGCCCAACAATATGCTCCATCCTCTCCCGTGGGAGCATCGCTCAATGGTGGTGAGTGTGGAATTTTCCCCATGTGTGGTTTCCATTGGTTTTTTCCCTCATGGGCCCCATGTTAATTCTAGGGTCCATTATTCGCTCCTCCCGTACTGCCTAGTCTCATAATTTCTCAAATAAAAAATTATTAAAAATTAACTTGAGCAACGTGGTGAGAGTCTTGAGCCATTATCCCACATTTATCCCACAATGGCCCTCATGGTGGTATATAAAGCACAACACCCACATAGAGCTTTGCAAATCGGGAAGCAGGCTTTTGGGTTAAATGCCCAAGTGGATGCATCGTGAATCATGACCCAAACCCTCAAACGAGCGAATCATGGCCCAACAATATGCTCCATCCTCTCCCGTGGGAGCATCGCTCAATGGTGGTGAGTGTGGAATTTTCCCCATGTGTGGTTTCCATTGGTTGTTTTCCCTCATGGGCCCAATGTTAATTCTAGGGTCCATTATTCGCTCCTCCCTACTATCCAGTCTCATAATTTCTCAAATAAAAAATTATTAAAAATTAACTTGAGCAACGCTGCGAGAGTCTTGAGCCATTATCCCATATTTATCCCACAATGGCCCTCATGGTGGTATATAAAGCACAACACCCACATAGAGCTTTGCAAATCGGGAAGCAGGCTTTTGGGTTAAATGCCCAAGTGGATGCACGTGAAACATGACCCAACCCCTCAAACGAGCGAATCATGGCCCAACAATATGCTCCATCCTCTCTCGTGGGAGCATCGCTCAATGGTGGTGAGTGTGGAATTTTCCCCATGTGTGGTTTCCATTGGTTGTTTTCCCTCATGGGCCCCATGTTAATTCTAGGGTCCATTATTCGCTCCTCTCGTACTACCCAGTCTCATAATTTATCAAATAAAAAATTATTAAAAATTAACTTGAGCAACAATACAGGAGTCTTGAGCCATTATCCCACATTTATCCCACAATGGCCCTCATGGTGGTATATAAAGCACAACACCCACATAGAGCTTTGCAAATCGGGAAGCAAGATTTTGGGTTAAATGCCCAAGTGGATGCACGTGAATCATGGCCCAACAATATGCTCCATCCTCTCCCGTGGGAGCATCGCTCAATGGTGGTGGTGTGGAATTTTCCCCATGTGTGGTTTCCATTGGATATTTTACCTCATGGGCCCATGTTAATTCTAGGGTCCATTATTCGCTCCTCCTACTACCCAGTCTCATAATTTATCAAATAAAAAATTATTAAAAATTAACTTGAGCAACGTTGCGAGAGTCTTGAGCCATTATCCCATATTTATCCCATAATGGCCCTCATGGTGGTATATAAAGCACAACACCCACATAGAGCTTTGCAAATCGGGAAGCAGGATTTTGGGTTAAATGCCCAAGTGGATGCACGTGAACCATGACCCAACCCCTCAAATGAGCGAATCATGGCCCAACAATATGCTCCATCCTCTCCCATGGGAGCATCGCTCAATGGTGGTGAGTGTGGAATTTTCCCCATGTGTGGTTTCCATTGGTTATTTTCCCTCATGGGCCCCATGTTAATTCTAGGGTCCATTATTTGCTCCTCTCATATTACCTAGTCTCATAATTTATCAAATAAAAAATTATTAAAAATTAACTTGAGCAACGTTGTGAGAGTCTTGAGCCATTATCCCACATTTATTCCACAATGGCCCTCATGGTGGTATATAAAGCACAACACCCACATAGAGCTTTGCAAATCGGGAAGCAGGATTTTGGGTTAAATGCCCAAGTGGATGCACGTGAACCATGACCCTACCCCTCAAACGAGCGAATCATGGCCCAACAATATGCTCCATCCTCTCCCGTGGGAGCATCGCTCAATGGTGGTGAGTGTGGAATTTTCCCCATGTGTGGTTTCCATGGGCCCCAAGTTAATTCTAGGGTCCATTATTCGCTCCTCCCGTACTGCCTAGTCTCATAATTTATCAAATAAAAAATTATTAAAAATTAACTTGAGCAACGCTGTGAGAGTCTTGAGCCATTATCCCATATTTATCCCACAATGGCCCTCATGGTGGTATATAAAGCACAACACCCACATAGAGCTTTGCAAATCGGGAAGCAGGATTTTGGGTTAAATGCCCAAGTGGATGCATGTGAACCATGACCCAACCCTCAAACGAGCGAATCATGGCCCAACAATATGCTCCATCCTCTCCCTGGGAGCATCGCTCAATGGTGGTGAGTGTGGAATTTTCCCCATGTGTGGTTTCCATTGGATGTTTTCCCTCATGGGCCCAATGTTAATTCTAGGGTCCATTATTCGCTCCTCTATCTACCTAGTCTCATAATTTATTAAATAAAAAATTATTAAAAATTAACTTGAGCAACATTGCGAGAGTCTTGAGCCATTATCCCATATTTATCCCATAATGGCCCTCATGGTGGTATATAAAGCACAACACCCACATAGAGCTTTGCAAATCGGGAAGCAGGCTTTTGGGTTAAATGCCCAAGTGGATGCATGTGAACCATGACCCAACCCCTCAAACGAGCGAATCATGGCCCAACAATATGCTCCATCCTCTCCCATGGGAGCATCGCTCAATGGTGGTGAGTGTGGAATTTTCCCCATGTGTGGTTTCCATTGGTTATTTTCCCTCATGGGCCCCATGTTAATTCTAGGGTCCATTATTCGCTCCTCTCGTACTACCTAGTCTCATAATTTATCAAATAAAAAATTATTAAAAATTAACTTGAGCAACATGGGGAGAGTCTTGAGCCATTATCCCACATTTATTCCATAATGGCCCTCATGGTGGTATATAAAGCACAACACCCACATAGAGCTTTGCAAATTGAGAAGCAAGATTTTGGGTTAAATGCCCAAGTGGATGCACCGAATCATGACCCAACAATATGCTCCATCCTCTCCCGTGGGAGCATCGCTCAATGGTGGTGAGTGTGGAATTTTCCCCATGTGTGGTTTCCATTGGATTATTTCCCTCATGGGCCCATGTTAATTCTAGGGTCCATTATTCGCTCCTCCCTACTTCCCAATCTCATAATTTATCAAATAAAAAATTATTAAAAATTAACTTGAGCAACGCTATGAGAGTCTTGAGCCATTATCCCATATTTATTCCACAATGGCCCTCATGGTGGTATATAAAGCACAACACCCACATAGAGCTTTGCAAATCGGGAAGCAGGCTTTTGGGTTAAATGCCCAAGTGGATGCACGTGAAACATGACCCAACCCCTCAAACGAGCGAATCATGGCCCAACAATATGCTCCATCCTCTCCTATGGGAGCATCGCTCAATGGTGGTGAGTGTGGAATTTTCCCCATGTGTGGTTTCCATTGGTTATTTTCCCTCATGGGCCCCATGTTAATTCTAGGGTCCATTATTCGCTCCTCTCGTACTGCCCAGTCTCATAATTTATCAAATAAAAAATTATTAAAAATTAACTTGAGCAATGTTGAGAGTCTTGAGCCATTATCCCACATTTATCCCATAATGGCCCTCATGGTGGTATATAAAGCACAACACCCACATAGAGCTTTGCAAATCGGGAAGCAGGATTTTGGGTTAAATGCCCAAGTGGATGCACGTGAACCATGACCTAAACCCTCAAACGAGCGAATCATGGCCCAACAATATGCTCCATCCTCTCCCGTGGGAGCATCGCTCAATGGTGGTGAGTGTGGAATTTTCCCCATGTGTGGTTTCCATTGGTTTTTTCCCTCATGGGCCCCATGTTAATTCTAGGGTCCATTATTCGCTCCTCCTGTACTTCCCAGTCTCATAATTTATCAAATAAAAAATTATTAAAAATTAACTTGAGCAACGTTGCGAGAGTCTTGAGCCATTATCCCACATTTATTCCACAATGGCCCTCATGGTGGTATATAAAGCACAACACCCACATAGAGCTTTGCAAATCGGGAAGTAGGCTTTTGGGTTAAATGCCCAAGTGGATGCATGGTGAACCATGACCCAGCCCTCAAACGAGTGAATCATGGCCCAACAATATGCTCCATCCTCTCCCGTGGGAGCATCGCTCAATGGTGGTGAGTGTGGAATTTTCCCCATGTGTGGTTTCCATTGGTTATTTTCCCTCATGGGCCCAATGTTAATTCTAGGGTCCATTATTCGCTCCTCCTATTACCCGATCTCATAATTTATCAAATAAAAAATTATTAAAAATTAACTTGAGCAACATGAGAGTCTTGAGCCATTATCCCATATTTATCCCACAATGGCCCTCATGGTGGTATATAAAGCACAACACCCACATAGAGCTTTGCAAATCGGGAAGCAGGATTTTGGGTTAAATGCCCAAGTGGATGCACGTGAACCATGACCCAACCCCTCAAACGAGTGAATCATGGCCCAACAATATGCTCCATCCTCTCCCGTGGGAGCATCGCTCAATGGTGGTGAGTGTGGAATTTTCCCCATGTGTGGTTTCCATTGGTTGTTTTCCCTCATGGGCCCCATGTTAATTCTAGGGTCCATTATTCGCTCCTCTCGTACTACCCAGTCTCATAATTTATCAAATAAAAAATTATTAAAAATTAACTTGAGCAACGTTGCGAGAGTCTTGAGCCATTATCCCATATTTATTCCATAATGGCCCTCATGGTGGTATATAAAGCACAACACCCACATAGAGCTTTGCAAATCGGGAAGCAAGATTTTGGGTTAAATGCCCAAGTGGATGCACGTGAACCATGACCCAACCCCTCAAACGAGCGAATCATGGCCCAACAATATGCTCCATCCTCTCCCATGGGAGCATCGCTCAATGGTGGTGAGTGTGGAATTTTCCCCATGTGTGGTTTCCATTGGTTTTTTCCCTCATGGGCCCCAAGTTAATTCTAGGGTCCATTATTCGCTCCTCCTATACTACCCAGTCTCATAATTTATCAAATAAAAAATTATTAAAAATTAACTTGAGCAACGCTGTGAGAGTCTTGAGCCATTATCCCACATTTATTCCACAATGGCCCTCATGGTGGTATATAAAGCACAACACCCACATAGAGCTTTGCAAATCGGGAAGCAGGCTTTTGGGTTAAATGCCCAAGTGGATGCACGTGAACCATGACCCAACCCCTCAAACGAGCGAATCATGGCCCAATATATGCTCCATCCTCTCCCGTGGGAGCATCGCTCAATGGTGGTGAGTGTGGAATTTTCCCCATGTGTGGTTTCCATTGGATGTTTTCCCTCATGGGCCCCATGTTAATTCTAGGGTCCATTATTCGCTCCTCCCGTACTTCCCAGTCTCATAATTTATCAAATAAAAAATTATTAAAAATTAACTTGAGCAACGCTGTGAGAGTCTTGAGCCATTATCCCATATTTATTCCACAATGGCCCTCATGGTGGTATATAAAGCACAACACCCACATAGAGCTTTGCAAATCGGGAAGCAGGATTTTGGGTTAAATGCCCAAGTGGATGCACGTGAACCATGACCCAGCCCCTCAAACGAGCGAATCATGGCCCAACAATATGCTCCATCCTCTCCCGTGGGAGCATCGCTCAATGGTGGTGAGTGTGGAATTTTCCCCATGTGTGGTTTCCATTGGCTGTTTTCCCTCATGGGCCCCAAGTTAATTCTAGGGTCCATTATTCGCTCCTCCCGTACTACCCAGTCTCATAATTTATCAAATAAAAAATTATTAAAAATTAACTTGAGCAACGTGGTGAGAGTCTTGAGCCATTATCCCACATTTATTCCACAATGGCCCTCATGGTGGTATATAAAGCACAACACCCACATAGAGCTTTGCAAATTAGGAAGTAGGATTTTGGGTTAAATGCCCAAGTGGATGCACGTGAACCATGACCCAACCCCTCAAACGAGCGAATCATGGCCCAACAATATGCTCCATCC
Source organism: Wollemia nobilis (assembly GCA_028583015.1). Taxonomy (NCBI): domain Eukaryota; kingdom Viridiplantae; phylum Streptophyta; class Pinopsida; order Araucariales; family Araucariaceae; genus Wollemia; species Wollemia nobilis. Next base: position 50,288 of record JAQPPZ010016941.1, read on the forward strand.
TCTCCCGTGGGAGCATCGCTCAATGGTGGTGAGTGTGGAATTTTCCCCATGTGTGGTTTCCATTGGCTATTTTCCCTCATGGGCCCCAAGTTAATTCTAGGGTCCATTATTCGCTCCTCCCATACTGCCTAGTCTCATAATTTATCAAATAAAAAATTATTAAAAATTAACTTGAGCAACGCTGCGAGAGTCTTGAGCCATTATCCCACATTTATTCCACAATGGCCCTCATGGTGGTATATAAAGCACAACACCCACATAGAGCTTTGCAAATCGAGAAGCAGGCTTTTGGGTTAAATGCCCAAGTGGATGCACGCGAACCATGACCCAACCCCTCAAACGAGCGAATCATGGCCCAACAATATGCTCCATCCTCTCCCATGGGAGCATCGCTCAATGGTGGTGAGTGTGGAATTTTCCCCATGTGTGGTTTCCATTTGCTGTTTTCCCTCATGGGCCCAATGTTAATTCTAGGGTCCATTATTCGCTCCTCTGTCATGCCCTAGTCTCATAATTTATCAAATAAAAAATTATTTAAAATTAACTTGAGCAACGCTGCGAGAGTCTTGAGCCATTATCCCACATTTATCCCACAATGGCCCTCATGGTGGTATATAAAGCACAACACCCACATAGAGCTTTGCAAATCGGGAAGCAGGATTTTGGGTTAAATGCCCAAGTGGATGCACGTGAAACATGACCCAACCCCTCAAACGAGCGAATCATGGCCCAACAATATGCTCCATCCTCTCCCGTGGGAGCATCGCTCAATGGTGGTGAGTGTGGAATTTTCCCCATGTGTGGTTTCCATTGGTTATTTTCCCTCATGGGCCCCATGTTAATTCTAGGGTCCATTATTCGCTCCTCTCGTACTACCAGTCTCATAATTTATCAAATAAAAAATTATTAAAAATTAACTTGAGCAACGTTGTGAGAGTCTTGAGCCATTATCCCACATTTATTCCATAATGGCCCTCATGGTGGTATATAAAGCACAACACCCACATAGAGCTTTGCAAATCGGGAAGCAGGATTTTGGGTTAAATGCCCAAGTGGATGCATGTGAACCATGACCTAGCCCCTCAAACGAGTGAATCATGGCCCAACAATATGCTCCATCCTCTCCCGTGGGAGCATCGCTCAATGGTGGTGAGTGTGGAATTTTCCCCATGTGTGGTTTCCATTGGTTGTTTTCCCTCATGGGCCCCAAGTTAATTCTAGGGTCCATTATTCGCTCCTCCCGTACTACCCAGTCTCATAATTTATCAAATAAAAAATTATTAAAAATTAACTTGAGCAACGCTGTGAGAGTCTTGAGCCATTATCCCACATTTATTCCACAATGGCCCTCATGGTGGTATATAAAGCACAACACCCACATAGAGCTTTGCAAATCGGGAAGCAGGCTTTTGGGTTAAATGCCCAAGTGGATGCACGCGAACCATGACCCAACCCTCAAACGAGCGAATCATGGCCCAACAATATGCTCCATCCTCTCCCGTGGGAGCATCGCTCAATGGTGGTGAGTGTGGAATTTTCCCCATGTGTGGTTTCCATTGGTTGTTTTCCCTCATGGGCCCAATGTTAATTCTAGGGTCCATTATTCGCTCCTCCTATACTGCCTAGTCTCATAATTTATCAAATAAAAAATTATTAAAAATTAACTTGAGCAACATTGCGAGAGTCTTGAGCCATTATCCCACATTTATTCCACAATGGCCCTCATGGTGGTATATAAAGCACAACACCCACATAGAGCTTTGCAAATCGGGAAGTAGGATTTTGGGTTAAATGCCCAAGTGGATGCACGTGAACCATGACCCAACCCCTCAAACGAGCGAATCATGGCCCAACAATATGCTCCATCCTCTCTCGTGGGAGCATCGCTCAATGGTGGTGAGTGTGGAATTTTCCCCATGTGTGGTTTCCATTGGTTATTTTCCCTCATGGGCCCCAAGTTAATTCTAGGGTCCATTATTCGCTCCTCTCGTACTGCCTAGTCTCATAATTTATCAAATAAAAAATTATTAAAAATTAACTTGAGCAACGTTGCGAGAGTCTTGAGCCATTATCCCACATTTATTCCATAATGGCCCTCATGGTGGTATATAAAGCACAACACCCACATAGAGCTTTGCAAATTGGGAAGCAGGATTTTGGGTTAAATGCCCAAGTGGATGCATGTGAACCATGACCCAACCCCTCAAACGAGCGAATCATGGCCCAACAATATGCTCCATCCTCTCTCGTGGGAGCATCGCTCAATGGTGGTGAGTGTGGAATTTTCCCCATGTGTGGTTTCCATTGGTTTTTTCCCTCATGGGCCCCAAGTTAATTCTAGGGTCCATTATTCGCTCCTCCTATATTGCCCAGTCTCATAATTTATCAAATAAAAAATTATTAAAAATTAACTTGAGCAACACTGCGAGAGTCTTGAGCCATTATCCCACATTTATTCCATAATGGCCCTCATGGTGGTATATAAAGCACAACACCCACATAGAGCTTTGCAAATCGGGAAGCAAGATTTTGGGTTAAATGCCCAAGTGGATGCACGTGAACCATGACCCAGCCCTCAAACGAGTGAATCATGGCCCAACAATATGCTCCATCCTCTCCCATGGGAGCATCGCTCAATGGTGGTGAGTGTGGAATTTTCCCCATGTGTGGTTTCCATTGGTTGTTTTCCCTCATGGGCCCAAAGTTAATTCTAGGGTCCATTATTCGCTCCTCCTATACTGCCTAGTCTCATAATTTATCAAATAAAAAATTATTAAAAATTAACTTGAGCAACGCTGCGAGAGTCTTGAGCCATTATCCCATATTTATTCCACAATGGCCCTCATGGTGGTATATAAAGCACAACACCCACATAGAGCTTTGCAAATCGGGAAGCAGGATTTTGGGTTAAATGCCCAAGTGGATGCACGTGAAACATGACCCAACCCCTCAAACGAGCGAATCATGGCCCAACAATATGCTCCATCCTCTCTCGTGGGAGCATCGCTCAATGGTGGTGAGTGTGGAATTTTCCCCATGTGTGGTTTCCATTGGTTATTTTCCCTCATGGGCCCCATGTTAATTCTAGGGTCCATTATTCGCTCCTCTCATACTTACCCTAGTCTCATAATTTATCAAATAAAAAATTATTAAAAATTAACTTGAGCAACACTATGAGAGTCTTGAGCCATTATCCCACATTTATTCCACAATGGCCCTCATGGTGGTATATAAAGCACAACACCCACATAGAGCTTTGCAAATCGGGAAGCAGGATTTTGGGTTAAATGCCCAAGTGGATGCACATGAACCATGACCCAACCCCTCAAACGAGCGAATCATGGCCCAACAATATGCTCCATCCTCTCCCGTGGGAGCATCGCTCAATGGTGGTGAGTGTGGAATTTTCCCCATGTGTGGTTTCCATTGGATGTTTTCCCTCATGGGCCCCAAGTTAATTCTAGGGTCCATTATTCGCTCCTCCCGTACTGCCCAGTCTCATAATTTATCAAATAAAAAATTATTAAAAATTAACTTGAGCAATGTTGCGAGAGTCTTGAGCCATTATCCCACATTTATTCCACAATGGCCCTCATGGTGGTATATAAAGCACAACACCCACATAGAGCTTTGCAAATCGGGAAGCAGGCTTTTGGGTTAAATGCCCAAGTGGATGCACGTGAAACATGACCCAACCCCTCAAACGAGCGAATCATGGCCCAACAATATGCTCCATCCTCTCCCGTGGGAGCATCGCTCAATGGTGGTGAGTGTGGAATTTTCCCCATGTGTGGTTTCCATTGGTTGTTTTCCCTCATGGGCCCCAAGTTAATTCTAGGGTCCATTATTCGCTCCTCTCGTACTTACCCAGTCTCATAATTTATCAAATAAAAAATTATTAAAAATTAACTTGAGCAACGTTGCGAGAGTCTTGAGCCATTATCCCACATTTATTCCACAATGGCCCTCATGGTGGTATATAAAGCACAACACCCACATAGAGCTTTGCAAATTGGGAAGGAGGATTTTGGGTTAAATGCCCAAGTGGATGCACGTGAACCATGACCCAACCCCTCAAACGAGTGAATCATGGCCCAAAAATATGCTCCATCCTCTCCCGTGGGAGCATCGCTCAATGGTGGTGAGTGTGGAATTTTCCCCATGTGTGGTTTCCATTGGTTTTTTCCCTCATGGGCCCCAAGTTAATTCTAGGGTCCATTATTCGCTCCTCTCGTACTGCCCAGTCTCATAATTTATCAAATAAAAAATTATTAAAAATTAACTTGAGCAACGCTACGAGAGTCTTGAGCCATTATCCCACATTTATTCCATAATGGCCCTCATGGTGGTATATAAAGCACAACACCCACATAGAGCTTTGCAAATCGGGAAGCAGGCTTTTGGGTTAAATGCCCAAGTGGATGCACGTGAACCATGACCAAGCCCTCAAACGAGCGAATCATGGCCCAACAATATGCTCCATCCTCTCCCGTGGGAGCATCGCTCAATGGTGGTGAGTGTGGAATTTTCCCCATGTGTGGTTTCCATTGGCTATTTTCCCTCATGGGCCCAAAGTTAATTCTAGGGTCCATTATTCGCTCCTCCTATCATGCCTAGTCTCATAATTTATCAAATAAAAAATTATTAAAAATTAACTTGAGCAACGCTGCGAGAGTCTTGAGCCATTATCCCACATTTATTCCACAATGGCCCTCATGGTGGTATATAAAGCACAACACCCACATAGAGCTTTGCAAATCGGGAAGCAGGATTTTGGGTTAAATGCCCAAGTGGATGCACGCGAACCATGACCCAACCCCTCAAACGAGCGAATCATGGCCCAACAATATGCTCCATCCTCTCCCGTGGGAGCATCGCTCAATGGTGGTGAGTGTGGAATTTTCCCCATGTGTGGTTTCCATTGGTTGTTTTCCCTCATGGGCCCCAAGTTAATTCTAGGGTCCATTATTTTCTCCTCTCATACTTCCTAATCTCATAATTTATCAAATAAAAAATTATTAAAAATTAACTTGAGCAATGCTTCGAGAGTCTTGAGCCATTATCCCACATTTATCCCACAATGGCCCTCATGGTGGTATATAAAGCACAACACCCACATAGAGCTTTGCAAATCTGGGAAGCAGAGATTTTGGGTTAAATGCCCAAGTGGATGCACGACAACCATGACCCAACAATATGCTCCATCCTCTCCCGTGGGAGCATCGCTCAATGGTGGTGAGTGTGGAATTTTCTCCATGTGTGGTTTCCATTGGTTTTCCCTCATGGGCCCCAAGTTAATTCTAGGGTCCATTATTCACTCCTCCAAAACTACCCAGTCTCATAATTTATCAAATAAAATATTATTAAAAATTAACTTGAGCAACGTTGCGAGAGTCTTGAGCCATTATCCCACATTTATTCCACAATGGCCCTCATGGTGGTATATAAAGCACAACACCCACATAGAGCTTTGCAAATCGGGAAGCAGGATTTTGGGTTAAATGCCCAAGTGGATGCACGTGAAACATGACCCAACCCCTCAAACGAGCGAATCATGGCCCAACAATATGCTCCATCCTCTCCCGTGGGAGCATCGCTCAATGGTGGTGAGTGTGGAATTTTCCCCATGTGTGGTTTCCATTGGCTGTTTTCCCTCATGGGCCCCAAGTTAATTCTAGGGTCCATTATTCGCTCCTCTCGTACTACCTAGTCTCATAATTTATCAAATAAAAAATTATTAAAAATTAACTTGAGCAACGCTGCGAGAGTCTTGAGCCATTATCCCATATTTATTCCACAATGGCCCTCATGGTGGTATATAAAGCACAACACCCACATAGAGCTTTGCAAATCGGGAAGGAGGATTTTGGGTTAAATGCCCAAGTGGATGCACGTGAACCATGACCCAACCCCTCAAACGAGCGAATCATGGCCCAACAATATGCTCCATCCTCTCCCGTGGGAGCATCGCTCAATGGTGGTGAGTGTGGAATTTTCCCCATGTGTGGTTTCCATTGGCTTTTTTCCCTCATGGGCCCCAAGTTAATTCTAGGGTCCATTATTCGCTCCTCCCGTACTACCCAGTCTCATAATTTATCAAATAAAAAATTATTAAAAATTAACTTGAGCAACGTTGTGAGAGTCTTGAGCCATTATCCCACATTTATTCCACAATGGCCCTCATGGTGGTATATAAAGCACAACACCCACATAGAGCTTTGCAAATCGGGAAGCAGGCTTTTGGGTTAAATGCCCAAGTGGATGCACGTGAACCATGACCCAACCCTCAAACGAGCGAATCATGGCCCAACAATATGCTCCATCCTCTCCCGTGGGAGCATCGCTCAATGGTGGTGAGTGTGGAATTTTCCCCATGTGTGGTTTCCATTGGTTGTTTTCCCTCATGGGCCCAATGTTAATTCTAGGGTCCATTATTCGCTCCTCCTCAACTGCCCAGTCTCATAATTTATCAAATAAAAAATTATTAAAAATTAACTTGAGCAACGCTGCGAGAGTCTTGAGCCATTATCCCATATTTATTCCACAATGGCCCTCATGGTGGTATATAAAGCACAACACCCACATAGAGCTTTGCAAATCGGGAAGCAGGATTTTGGGTTAAATGCCCAAGTGGATGCACGTGAAACATGACCCAACCCCTCAAACGAGCGAATCATGGCCCAACAATATGCTCCATCCTCTCCCGTGGGAGCATCGCTCAATGGTGGTGAGTGTGGAATTTTCCCCATGTGTGGTTTCCATTGGTTGTTTTCCCTCATGGGCCCCAAGTTAATTCTAGGGTCCATTATTCGCTCCTCTCGTATTTCCCAGTCTCATAATTTATCAAATAAAAAATTATTAAAAATTAACTTGAGCAATCTTGAGAGTCTTGAGCCATTATCCCACATTTATTCCATAATGGCCCTCATGGTGGTATATAAAGCACAACACCCACATAGAGCTTTGCAAATCGGGAAGCAGGATTTTGGGTTAAATGCCCAAGTGGATGCACGAAACATGACCCAGCCCCTCAAACGAGCGAATCATGGCCCAACAATATGCTCCATCCTCTCCCGTGGGAGCATCGCTCAATGGTGGTGAGAGTGGAATTTTCCCCATGTGTGGTTTCCATTGGCTATTTTCCCTCATGGGCCCCAAGTTAATTCTAGGGTCCATTATTCGCTCCTCCTGTACTACCTAGTCTCATAATTTATCAAATAAAAAATTATTAAAAATTAACTTGAGCAACGTTGCGAGAGTCTTGAGCCATTATCCCACATTTATTCCACAATGGCCCTCATGGTGGTATATAAAGCACAACACCCACATAGAGCTTTGCAAATCGGGAAGTAGGATTTTGGGTTAAATGCCCAAGTGGATGCATGTGAACCATGACCCAACCCCTCAAACGAGCGAATCATGGCCCAACAATATGCTCCATCCTCTCCTATGGGAGCATCGCTCAATGGTGGTGAGTGTGGAATTTTCCCCATGTGTGGTTTCCATTGGCTGTTTTCCCTCATGGGCCCCAAGTTAATTCTAGGGTCCATTATTCGCTCCTCTCGTACTGCCCAGTCTCATAATTTATCAAATAAAAAATTATTAAAAATTAACTTGAGCAACGCTGCGAGAGTCTTGAGCCATTATCCCACATTTATTCCACAATGGCCCTCATGGTGGTATATAAAGCACAACACCCACATAGAGCTTTGCAAATCGGGAAGCAGGATTTTGGGTTAAATGCCCAAGTGGATGCACGTGAAACATGACCCAACCCCTCAAACGAGCGAATCATGGCCCAACAATATGCTCCATCCTCTCCCGTGGGAGCATCGCTCAATGGTGGTGAGTGTGGAATTTTCCCCATGTGTGGTTTCCATTGGTAGTTTTCCCTCATGGGCCCCAAGTTAATTCTAGGGTCCATTATTCGCTCCTCCTATACTTCCCTAGTCTCATAATTTATCAAATAAAAAATTATTAAAAATTAACTTGAGCAACGTTGTGAGAGTCTTGAGCCATTATCCCACATTTATTCCACAATGGCCCTCATGGTGGTATATAAAGCACAACACCCACATAGAGCTTTGCAAATCGGGAAGTAGGCTTTTGGGTTAAATGCCCAAGTGGATGCACGTGAACCATGACCCAACCCTCAAACGAGTGAATCATGGCCCAACAATATGCTCCATCCTCTCCCGTGGGAGCATCGCTCAATGGTGGTGAGTGTGGAATTTTCCCCATGTGTGGTTTCCATTGGTTATTTTCCCTCATGGGCCCAAAGTTAATTCTAGGGTCCATTATTCGCTCCTCCTATACTGCCCAGTCTCATAATTTATCAAATAAAAAATTATTAAAAATTAACTTGAGCAACACTGCGAGAGTCTTGAGCCATTATCCCATATTTATTCCACAATGGCCCTCATGGTGGTATATAAAGCACAACACCCACATAGAGCTTTGCAAATCGGGAAGCAGGATTTTGGGTTAAATGCCCAAGTGGATGCACGTGAAACATGACCCAACCCCTCAAACGAGCGAATCATGGCCCAACAATATGCTCCATCCTCTCCCGTGGGAGCATCGCTCAATGGTGGTGAGTGTGGAATTTTCCCCATGTGTGGTTTCCATTGGTTATTTTCCCTCATGGGCCCCAAGTTAATTCTAGGGTCCATTATTCGCTCCTCTCGTACTACCCAGTCTCATAATTTATCAAATAAAAAATTATTAAAAATTAACTTGAGCAATGCTACGAGAGTCTTGAGCCATTATCCCACATTTATTCCACAATGGCCCTCATGGTGGTATATAAAGCACAACACCCACATAGAGCTTTGCAAATTGAGAAGCAAGATTTTGGGTTAAATGCCCAAGTGGATGCACGCAAACCTTGACCCAACCCCTCAAACGAGCGAATCATGGCCCAACAATATGCTCCATCCTCTCCCATGGGAGCATCGCTCAATGGTGGTGAGAGTGTGAATTTTCCCCATGTGTGGTTTCCATTGGCTATTTTCCCTCATGGGCCCCAAGTTAATTCTAGGGTCCATTATTCGCTCCTCCTGTACTACCCAATCTCATAATTTATCAAATAAAAAATTATTAAAAATTAACTTGAGCAACGTTGCGAGAGTCTTGAGCCATTATCCCACATTTATTCCACAATGGCCCTCATGGTGGTATATAAAGCACAACACCCACATAGAGCTTTGCAAATCGGGAAGCAGGATTTTGGGTTAAATGCCCAAGTGGATGCATGTGAACCATGACCCAACCCCTCAAACGAGCGAATCATGGCCCAACAATATGCTCCATCCTCTCCTATGGGAGCATCGCTCAATGGTGGTGAGTGTGGAATTTTCCCCATGTGTGGTTTCCATTGGTTATTTTCCCTCATGGGCCCCAAGTTAATTCTAGGGTCCATTATTCGCTCCTCTCGTACTGCCTAGTCTCATAATTTATCAAATAAAAAATTATTAAAAATTAACTTGAGCAACGTTGCGAGAGTCTTGAGCCATTATCCCACATTTATTCCACAATGGCCCTCATGGTGGTATATAAAGCACAACACCCACATAGAGCTTTGCAAATCGGGAAGCAGGATTTTGGGTTAAATGCCCAAGTGGATGCACGTGAAACATGACCCAACCCCTCAAACGAGCGAATCATGGCCCAACAATATGCTCCATCCTCTCCCGTGGGAGCATCGCTCAATGGTGGTGAGTGTGGAATTTTCCCCATGTGTGGTTTCCATTGGTTGTTTTCCCTCATGGGCCCCAAGTTAATTCTAGGGTCCATTATTCGCTCCTCCTGTACTACCTAGTCTCATAATTTATCAAATAAAAAATTATTAAAAATTAACTTGAGCAACATTGTGAGAGTCTTGAGCCATTATCCCACATTTATTCCACAATGGCCCTCATGGTGGTATATAAAGCACAACACCCACATAGAGCTTTGCAAATCGGGAAGCAGGATTTTGGGTTAAATGCCCAAGTGGATGCACGTGAACCATGACCCAGACCCCTCAAACGAGTGAATCATGGCCCAACAATATGCTCCATCCTCTCCCGTGGGAGCATCGCTCAATGGTGGTGAGTGTGGAATTTTCCCCATGTGTGGTTTCCATTGGTTGTTTTCCCTCATGGGCCCAAAGTTAATTCTAGGGTCCATTATTCGCTCCTCTATCCTACCCAGTCTCATAATTTATCAAATAAAAAATTATTAAAAATTAACTTGAGCAACGTTGCGAGAGTCTTGAGCCATTATCCCACATTTATTCCACAATGGCCCTCATGGTGGTATATAAAGCACAACACCCACATAGAGCTTTGCAAATCGGGAAGCAGGCTTTTGGGTTAAATGCCCAAGTGGATGCATGTGAACCATGACCCAACCCCTCAAACGAGCGAATCATGGCCCAACAATATGCTCCATCCTCTCTCGTGGGAGCATCGCTCAATGGTGGTGAGTGTGGAATTTTCCCCATGTGTGGTTTCCATTGGTTGTTTTCCCTCATGGGCCCCAAGTTAATTCTAGGGTCCATTATTCGCTCCTCTCGTATTACCTAGTCTCATAATTTATCAAATAAAAAATTATTAAAAATTAACTTGAGCAACGTTGCGAGAGTCTTGAGCCATTATCCCACATTTATTCCACAATGGCCCTCATGGTGGTATATAAAGCACAACACCCACATAGAGCTTTGCAAATCGGGAAGCAGGCTTTTGGGTTAAATGCCCAAGTGGATGCACCGTGAATCATGACCCAACAATATGCTCCATCCTCTCACGTGGGAGCATCGCTCAATGGTGGTGAGTGTGGAATTTTCCCCATGTGTGGTTTCCATTGGCTTTTTTCCTCATGGGCCCAAGTTAATTCTAGGGTCCATTATTCGCTCCTCCCGTACTGCCTAGTCTCATAATTTATCAAATAAAAAATTATTAAAAATTAACTTGAGCAACGTTGCGAGAGTCTTGAGCCATTATCCCATATTTATTCCACAATGGCCCTCATGGTGGTATATAAAGCACAACACCCACATAGAGCTTTGCAAATCGGGAAGCAGGCTTTTGGGTTAAATGCCCAAGTGGATGCACGTGAAACATGACCCAACCCCTCAAACGAGCGAATCATGGCCCAACAATATGCTCCATCCTCTCCTATGGGAGCATCGCTCAATGGTGGTGAGTGTGGAATTTTCCCCATGTGTGGTTTCCATTGGCTGTTTTCCCTCATGGGCCCCAAGTTAATTCTAGGGTCCATTATTCGCTCCTCTCGTATTACCCAATCTCATAATTTATCAAATAAAAAATTATTAAAAATTAACTTGAGCAACGCTGCGGAGTCTTGAGCCATTATCCCATATTTATTCCACAATGGCCCTCATGGTGGTATATAAAGCACAACACCCACATAGAGCTTTGCAAATCGGGAAGCAGGATTTTGGGTTAAATGCCCAAGTGGATGCATGTGAACCATGACCCAACCCCTCAAACGAGCGAATCATGGCCCAACAATATGCTCCATCCTCTCCCGTGGGAGCATCGCTCAATGGTGGTGAGTGTGGAATTTTCCCCATGTGTGGTTTCCATTGGTTGTTTTCCCTCATGGGCCCCAAGTTAATTCTAGGGTCCATTATTCGCTCCTCCTGTATTACCTAGTCTCATAATTTATCAAATAAAAAATTATTAAAAATTAACTTGAGCAACACTGCGAGAGTCTTGAGCCATTATCCCATATTTATTCCACAATGGCCCTCATGGTGGTATATAAAGCACAACACCCACATAGAGCTTTGCAAATCGGGAAGCAGGCTTTTGGGTTAAATGCCCAAGTGGATGCATGTGAACCATGACCCAGCCCTCAAACGAGTGAATCATGGCCCAACAATATGCTCCATCCTCCTCCGTGGGAGCATCGCTCAATGGTGGTGAGTGTGGAATTTTCCCCATGTGTGGTTTCCATTGGTTGTTTTCCCTCATGGGCCCCAAGTTAATTCTAGGGTCCATTATTCGCTCCTCCTATATTACCTAGTCTCATAATTTATCAAATAAAAAATTATTAAAAATTAACTTGAGCAACATTGAGAGTCTTGAGCCATTATCCCACATTTATTCCACAATGGCCCTCATGGTGGTATATAAAGCACAACACCCACATAGAGCTTTGCAAATTGCGGGAAGTAGGATTTTGGGTTAAATGCCCAAGTGGATGCATGTGAACCATGACCCAACCCCTCAAACGAGCGAATCATGGCCCAACAATATGCTCCATCCTCTCCCGTGGGAGCATCGCTCAATGGTGGTGAGTGTGGAATTTTCCCCATGTGTGGTTTCCATTGGTTGTTTTCCCTCATGGGCCCCAAGTTAATTCTAGGGTCCATTATTCGCTCCTCTCGTATTACCTAGTCTCATAATTTATCAAATAAAAAATTATTAAAAATTAACTTGAGCAACGTTGTGAGAGTCTTGAGCCATTATCCCATATTTATTCCATAATGGCCCTCATGGTGGTATATAAAGCACAACACCCACATAGAGCTTTGCAAATCGGGAAGCAAGATTTTGGGTTAAATGCCCAAGTGGATGCACGTGAACCATGACCCAACCCCTCAAACGAGCGAATCATGGCCCAACAATATGCTCCATCCTCTCCCGTGGGAGCATCGCTCAATGGTGGTGAGTGTGGAATTTTCCCCATGTGTGGTTTCCATTGGATGTTTTCCCTCATGGGCCCCAAGTTAATTCTAGGGTCCATTATTCGCTCCTCCCATACTGCCCAATCTCATAATTTATCAAATAAAAAATTATTAAAAATTAACTTGAGCAACGCTGCGAGAGTCTTGAGCCATTATCCCATATTTATTCCACAATGGCCCTCATGGTGGTATATAAAGCACAACACCCACATAGAGCTTTGCAAATCGGGAAGCAGGCTTTTGGGTTAAATGCCCAAGTGGATGCACGCGAACCATGACCCAACCCCTCAAACGAGCGAATCATGGCCCAACAATATGCTCCATCCTCTCCCGTGGGAGCATCGCTCAATGGTGGTGAGTGTGGAATTTTCCCCATGTGTGGTTTCCATTGGTTGTTTTCCCTCATGGGCCCCAAGTTAATTCTAGGGTCCATTATTCGCTCCTCCCATACTGCCCAGTCTCATAATTTATCAAATAAAAAATTATTAAAAATTAACTTGAGCAACGTTGCGAGAGTCTTGAGCCATTATCCCATATTTATTCCACAATGGCCCTCATGGTGGTATATAAAGCACAACACCCACATAGAGCTTTGCAAATCGGGAAGCAGGATTTTGGGTTAAATGCCCAAGTGGATGCACGTGAAACATGACCCAACCCCTCAAACGAGCGAATCATGGCCCAACAATATGCTCCATCCTCTCCCGTGGGAGCATCGCTCAATGGTGGTGAGTGTGGAATTTTCCCCATGTGTGGTTTCCATTGGTTGTTTTCCCTCATGGGCCCCAAGTTAATTCTAGGGTCCATTATTCGCTCCTCCCGTACTGCCTAGTCTCATAATTTATCAAATAAAAAATTATTAAAAATTAACTTGAGCAACGCTGCGAGAGTCTTGAGCCATTATCCCACATTTATTCCACAATGGCCCTCATGGTGGTATATAAAGCACAACACCCACATAGAGCTTTGCAAATTGGGAAGTAGGCTTTTGGGTTAAATGCCCAAGTGGATGCATGTGAACCATGACCCAACCCCTCAAACGAGCGAATCATGGCCCAACAATATGCTCCATCCTCTCCCGTGGGAGCATCGCTCAATGGTGGTGAGTGTGGAATTTTCCCCATGTGTGGTTTCCATTGGCTGTTTTCCCTCATGGGCCCCAAGTTAATTCTAGGGTCCATTATTCGCTCCTCCCATACTACCTAGTCTCATAATTTATTAAATAAAAAATTATTAAAAATTAACTTGAGCAACGCTGCGAGAGTCTTGAGCCATTATCCCACATTTATTCCACAATGGCCCTCATGGTGGTATATAAAGCACAACACCCACATAGAGCTTTGCAAATCGGGAAGCGGGATTTTGGGTTAAATGCCCAAGTGGATGCACGCGAACCATGACCCAACCCCTCAAACGAGCGAATCATGGCCCAACAATATGCTCCATCCTCTCCCATGGGAGCATCGCTCAATGGTGGTGAGTGTGGAATTTTCCCCATGTGTGGTTTCCATTGGTTGTTTTCCCTCATGGGCCCCAAGTTAATTCTAGGGTCCATTATTCGCTCCTCCTATACTGCCCAGTCTCATAATTTATCAAATAAAAAATTATTAAAAATTAACTTGAGCAACGCTGCGAGAGTCTTGAGCCATTATCCCATATTTATTCCACAATGGCCCTCATGGTGGTATATAAAGCACAACACCCACATAGAGCTTTGCAAATTGGGAAGTAGGCTTTTGGGTTAAATGCCCAAGTGGATGCACGCGAACCATGACCCAACCCCTCAAACGAGCGAATCATGGCCCAACAATATGCTCCATCCTCTCCCGTGGGAGCATCGCTCAATGGTGGTGAGTGTGGAATTTTCCCCATGTGTGGTTTCCATTGGTTGTTTTCCCTCATGGGCCCCAAGTTAATTCTAGGGTCCATTATTCGCTCCTCCCATCTTGCCCTAGTCTCATAATTTATCAAATAAAAAATTATTAAAAATTAACTTGAGCAACGCTGCGAGAGTCTTGAGCCATTATCCCATATTTATTCCACAATGGCCCTCATGGTGGTATATAAAGCACAACACCCACATAGAGCTTTGCAAATCGGGAAGCAGGCTTTTGGGTTAAATGCCCAAGTGGATGCACGCGAACCATGACCCAACCCCTCAAACGAGCGAATCATGGCCCAACAATATGCTCCATCCTCTCCCGTGGGAGCATCGCTCAATGGTGGTGAGTGTGGAATTTTCCCCATGTGTGGTTTCCATTGGTTGTTTTCCCTCATGGGCCCCAAGTTAATTCTAGGGTCCATTATTCGCTCCTCCCGTACTGCCCAATCTCATAATTTATCAAATAAAAAATTATTAAAAATTAACTTGAGCAACGTTGTGAGAGTCTTGAGCCATTATCCCATATTTATTCCACAATGGCCCTCATGGTGGTATATAAAGCACAACACCCACATAGAGCTTTGCAAATCGAGAAGCAGGCTTTTGGGTTAAATGCCCAAGTGGATGCACGTGAACCATGACCCAGCCCCTCAAACGAGCGAATCATGGCCCAACAATATGCTCCATCCTCTCCCGTGGGAGCATCGCTCAATGGTGGTGAGTGTGGAATTTTCCCCATGTGTGGTTTCCATTGGTTGTTTTCCCTCATGGGCCCCAAGTTAATTCTAGGGTCCATTATTCGCTCCTCCCGTACTGCCTAGTCTCATAATTTATCAAATAAAAAATTATTAAAAATTAACTTGAGCAATGTTGCGAGAGTCTTGAGCCATTATCCCATATTTATTCCACAATGGCCCTCATGGTGGTATATAAAGCACAACACCCACATAGAGCTTTGCAAATTGGGAAGCAGGATTTTGGGTTAAATGCCCAAGTGGATGCACGTGAACCATGACCCAGCCCCTCAAATGAGTGAATCATGGCCCAACAATATGCTCCATCCTCTCCCGTGGGAGCATCGCTCAATGGTGGTGAGTGTGGAATTTTCCCCATGTGTGGTTTCCATTGGTTTTTTTCCTCATGGGCCCCAAGTTAATTCTAGGGTCCATTATTCGCTCCTCCTATACTACCCAGTCTCATAATTTATCAAATAAAAAATTATTAAAAATTAACTTGAGCAACGTTGCGAGAGTCTTGAGCCATTATCCCATATTTATTCCACAATGGCCCTCATGGTGGTATATAAAGCACAACACCCACATAGAGCTTTGCAAATTGGGAAGCAGGCTTTTGGGTTAAATGCCCAAGTGGATGCACGTGAACCATGACCCAACCCCTCAAACGAGCGAATCATGGCCCAACAATATGCTCCATCCTCTCCCGTGGGAGCATCGCTCAATGGTGGTGAGTGTGGAATTTTCCCCATGTGTGGTTTCCATTGGTTGTTTTCCCTCATGGGCCCAAAGTTAATTCTAGGGTCCATTATTCGCTCCTCCTGTATTGCCTAGTCTCATAATTTATCAAATAAAAAATTATTAAAAATTAACTTGAGCAACGCTACGAGAGTCTTGAGCCATTATCCCACATTTATTCCACAATGGCCCTCATGGTGGTATATAAAGCACAACACCCACATAGAGCTTTGCAAATTGGGAAGCAGGCTTTTGGGTTAAATGCCCAAGTGGATGCACGTGAACCATGACCCAACCCCTCAAACGAGCGAATCATGGCCCAACAATATGCTCCATCCTCTCCCGTGGGAGCATCGCTCAATGGTGGTGAGTGTGGAATTTTCCCCATGTGTGGTTTCCATTGGTTGTTTTCCCTCATGGGCCCCAAGTTAATTCTAGGGTCCATTATTCGCTCCTCCCGTACTACCCAGTCTCATAATTTATCAAATAAAAAATTATTAAAAATTAACTTGAGCAACGTTGCGAGAGTCTTGAGCCATTATCCCATATTTATTCCACAATGGCCCTCATGGTGGTATATAAAGCACAACACCCACATAGAGCTTTGCAAATCGGGAAGCAGGATTTTGGGTTAAATGCCCAAGTGGATGCACGTGAACCATGACCCAACCCCTCAAACGAGTGAATCATGGCCCAACAATATGCTCCATCCTCTCCCGTGGGAGCATCGCTCAATGGTGGTGAGTGTGGAATTTTCCCCATGTGTGGTTTCCATTGGTTGTTTTCCCTCATGGGCCCCAAGTTAATTCTAGGGTCCATTATTCGCTCCTCCCGTATTGCCCAGTCTCATAATTTATCAAATAAAAAATTATTAAAAATTAACTTGAGCAACGCTGCGAGAGTCTTGAGCCATTATCCCATATTTATTCCACAATGGCCCTCATGGTGGTATATAAAGCACAACACCCACATAGAGCTTTGCAAATCGGGAAGTAGGATTTTGGGTTAAATGCCCAAGTGGATGCATGCGAACCATGACCCAGCCCCTCAAACGAGCGAATCATGGCCCAACAATATGCTCCATCCTCTCCCGTGGGAGCATCGCTCAATGGTGGTGAGTGTGGAATTTTCCCCATGTGTGGTTTCCATTGGTTGTTTTCCCTCATGGGCCCCAAGTTAATTCTAGGGTCCATTATTCGCTCCTCCCATACTACCCAATCTCATAATTTATCAAATAAAAAATTATTAATAATTAACTTGAGCAATGCTGCGAGAGTCTTGAGCCATTATCCCACATTTATTCCACAATGGCCCTCATGGTGGTATATAAAGCACAACACCCACATAGAGCTTTGCAAATCGGGAAGCAGGATTTTGGGTTAAATGCCCAAGTGGATGCACGTGAAACATGACCCAACCCCTCAAACGAGCGAATCATGGCCCAACAATATGCTCCATCCTCTCCCGTGGGAGCATCGCTCAATGGTGGTGAGTGTGGAATTTTCCCCATGTGTGGTTTCCATTGGTTTTTTCCCTCATGGGCCCCAAGTTAATTCTAGGGTCCATTATTCGCTCCTCTCGTACTACCCAGTCTCATAATTTATCAAATAAAAAATTATTAAAAATTAACTTGAGCAATGCTATGAGAGTCTTGAGCCATTATCCCACATTTATTCCACAATGGCCCTCATGGTGGTATATAAAGCACAACACCCACATAGAGCTTTGCAAATCAAGAAGAAGGATTTTGGGTTAAATGCCCAAGTGGATGCATGCGAACCATGACCCAACCCCTCAAACGAGCGAATCATGGCCCAACAATATGCTCCATCCTCTCCCGTGGGAGCATCGCTCAATGGTGGTGAGTGTGGAATTTTCCCCATGTGTGGTTTCCATTGGTTGTTTTCCCTCATGGGCCCCAAGTTAATTCTAGGGTCCATTATTCGCTCCTCTCGTACTGCCCAGTCTCATAATTTATCAAATAAAAAATTATTAAAAATTAACTTGAGCAATGCTGTGAGAGTCTTGAGCCATTATCCCACATTTATTCCACAATGGCCCTCATGGTGGTATATAAAGCACAACACCCACATAGAGCTTTGCAAATCGGGAAGTAGGCTTTTGGGTTAAATGCCCAAGTGGATGCACGTGAACCATGACCCAACCCCTCAAACGAGCGAATCATGGCCCAACAATATGCTCCATCCTCTCCCGTGGGAGCATCGCTCAATGGTGGTGAGTGTGGAATTTTCCCCATGTGTGGTTTCCATTGGTTGTTTTCCCTCATGGGCCCCAAGTTAATTCTAGGGTCCATTATTCGCTCCTCCCATACTACCCGAGTCTCATAATTTATCAAATAAAAAATTATTAAAAATTAACTTGAGCAACGTTGAGAGTCTTGAGCCATTATCCCACATTTATTCCACAATGGCCCTCATGGTGGTATATAAAGCACAACACCCACATAGAGCTTTGCAAATCGGGAAGCAGGATTTTGGGTTAAATGCCCAAGTGGATGCACGTGAAACATGACCCAACCCCTCAAACGAGCGAATCATGGCCCAACAATATGCTCCATCCTCTCCCGTGGGAGCATCGCTCAATGGTGGTGAGTGTGGAATTTTCCCCATGTGTGGTTTCCATTGGCTATTTTCCCTCATGGGCCCCAAGTTAATTCTAGGGTCCATTATTCTTTCCTCCCGTATTGCCTAGTCTCATAATTTATCAAATAAAAAATTATTAAAAATTAACTTGAGCAACGCTGTGAGAGTCTTGAGCCATTATCCCACATTTATTCCACAATGGCCCTCATGGTGGTATATAAAGCACAACACCCACATAGAGCTTTGCAAATCGGGAAGTAGGATTTTGGGTTAAATGCCCAAGTGGATGCACGTGAACCATGACCCAACCCCTCAAACGAGCGAATCATGGCCCAACAATATGCTCCATCCTCTCCCATGGGAGCATCGCTCAATGGTGGTGAGTGTGGAATTTTCCCCATGTGTGGTTTCCATTGGCTATTTTCCCTCATGGGCCCCAAGTTAATTCTAGGGTCCATTATTCGCTCCTCCCGTACTTCCTAGTCTCATAATTTATCAAATAAAAAATTATTAAAAATTAACTTGAGCAATGTTGTGAGAGTCTTGAGCCATTATCCCACATTTATTCCACAATGGCCCTCATGGTGGTATATAAAGCACAACACCCACATAGAGCTTTGCAAATTGGGAAGCAGGATTTTGGGTTAAATGCCCAAGTGGATGCACGTGAACCATGACCCAACCCCTCAAACGAGCGAATCATGGCCCAACAATATGCTCCATCCTCTCCCATGGGAGCATCGCTCAATGGTGGTGAGTGTGGAATTTTCCCCATGTGTGGTTTCCATTGGTTGTTTTCCCTCATGGGCCCCAAGTTAATTCTAGGGTCCATTATTCGCTCCTCCCATACTTGCCTAGTCTCATAATTTATCAAATAAAAAATTATTAAAAATTAACTTGAGCAACGTTGCGAGAGTCTTGAGCCATTATCCCATATTTATTCCACAATGGCCCTCATGGTGGTATATAAAGCACAACACCCACATAGAGCTTTGCAAATTAGGAAGTAGGATTTTGGGTTAAATGCCCAAGTGGATGCACGCGAACCATGACCCAGCCCCTCAAACGAGCGAATCATGGCCCAACAATATGCTCCATCCTCTCCCGTGGGAGCATCGCTCAATGGTGGTGAGTGTGGAATTTTCCCCATGTGTGGTTTCCATTGGTTGTTTTCCCTCATGGGCCCCATGTTAATTCTAGGGTCCATTATTCACTCCTCCCGTACTACCCAGTCTCATAATTTATCAAATAAAAAATTATTAAAAATTAACTTGAGCAACATTGTGAGAGTCTTGAGCCATTATCCCACATTTATCCCACAATGGCCCTCATGGTGGTATATAAAGCACAACACCCACATAGAGCTTTGCAAATTGGGAAGCATGCTTTTGGGTTAAATGCCCAAGTGGATGCACGCGAACCATGACCCAACCCCTCAAATGAGCGAATCATGGCCCAACAATATTCTCCATCCTCTCCCGTGGGAGCATCGCTCAATGGTGGTGAGTGTGGAATTTTCTCCATGTGTGGTTTCCATTGGCTGTTTTCCCTCATGGGCCCCATGTTAATTCTAGGGTCCATTATTCGCTCCTCTCGTACTGCCCAATCTCATAATTTATCAAATAAAATACTTATCAATTTTCCACCAATTTTATGAGTTACAAGAGCACAATATGAATTTCATAGAGTGTATCTACGAATTCTCATTTCTAAAATATAATAGAATGGAGCCCATGGATCCTATTTGTAGTAATATTTTACCCTTATCTTACTTAGGGTGAGAAACTATTAATCCTAGAATAAATAAAACTTTAGGGTCTCTAACACAATGATGTACCTCTAAGTGTTACATGCCTCTAGAAGTTTTAAAAGGATTGTAGAACAAGTTATGGTACCATTACATGCCATATTATCACTTCCAAATATTTTCCTTGGAATATGTGCTTATACTTTTACCCTTGACTTAAGAAGGCTTTCAATGAAGTGCATAGAGATGTGCTCCCATTGACAATCAGGAAAAAAGAGGGGTTGAAGCAATTCAATATTCTTAATGTTTTCACCCCTATTCTACCAGCAAACTTCATATTCTACAACAAATTGTTTGATATAGTATTTTATTCCTTTCCAAGAGAAGTATTGTTCAACTTATTGATATTTTTTTAGAAACCTAAAATGACCTCCCAAAGGAGATGCATGTGATTCCTCAAGTATTTTGTTCTTGACTACAGAGGATTGAATTAGATAAATTCATTACTTCTTCCTCATAATCCCTTTAAACCAAGAGAATCCTAGGGCATACAAGGTACTTATATTAAGATTATAAAAAGTGACGTCTTAGGCTCAGAATATTAGCCCTCATAAAGTGGAGTGAGTGAAGAGGAAGAGGGTTGGATATAGCATGATATACTTTTTAATCTTTATACTTGCAAGAAAGAACATATACTACCATAGTATCCTCTTTCTTAACCTCAACCTCAAAAATCATAGCACAATAACTTGATCAACAATTTATTTTGCTCTAAATAAGATACACATTGGTCCAGAAATATTCGAGATTGAAATGATTAGTTTTTATAATAAAATATTGACCCAACAAATAAGGCTTCCATTTACCAAAAGCATGTATGATGGGTAAAATCCCATTCTTGTAATTGGATTTACCTATATTCTTGTTAAAGAGTTGTTTGCTTTCATAAGCCATGAGGTGACCTGCTTGCATCAATATTGCAAGCATGTTGGTTGTAGAAGCATCACATTCTATGAAAAAGGGATTAATCAAATTAGGAGTAGCTAAAGTAGAGGTGGAAAACTACCTCCTTTAAGTCAATAAAGTATTTTTTAGCCTCTTCAATCCAAACAAATGTAAAATTCTTATTGAGAGCTATCAATGGACCTATAATTTTGTCATAATTTTAATAAATCTTCTATAATAGTCAATGATACTTAAAAATATTCAAATAATATTGAGAGATTTAGGTATAGATTAATATTTTATTGCTTTAATCTTATTTGGATACAATTAGGATCCACCTTAATACCATAATGAAGCAATTACTATAAACCATTATGTCATCATAAAGACCAAAACACATTTTTGTAGGAGGTCAAAAGATAAAATTCATTAAAATTTTAAAGGTTGAAGTGGAATTACTAAACAAAATGACATTACCAAAAAATCATAATGACCCTAATGTGTATGAATGTAATTCTTGAAATATCCTTTTCTATAACATAAATTTGATATAAAAGATTGAGCACCATATAATTTATCCAATAGATCATCAAAAATAAGAATATGAAAATTATCTTTAACAATAATCTTATTTAGTGGTGAAAAATCTAAATACAACAACCAATACTTATCCTTGTGCCTCATCATGACTTTTAGGGAAGAATGGGGGCTAGTACTAGATAAAATTCTTCCCTGTTGTAGCATTTCTTAAACCAACTTCTCAATTTTTATTTTTCAATGTTGAGGATAGATATAAGGGAGATATTTCATGGTTGCATTAAAAAAATTAGATCGATATCATGATCACATGCATGCTTTGATGTAATTACTTTGGGTTCCGCAAATAGTTGAGCATATTTATTGATAAAGGACTATATCTTAGAGGGAAAATCAAGAGATATATTCTTAGAGGTCTATACTTCTATGAAATAAATTTAATTGAATATACCCTTGTTGCATTTATTTAAAATATTTTCAATCTGGAAAGGACTTACCACCATGGAAGGGGATTATAAACCCTAGAGATGGATGACCCATATATTAACTACCCACTACATGTAACCATTAATCCATCACATAGAGGATTTTAGTTCAATAATAATTACCCATAATGAGTCTAATATTAGGAAATTGATCTATGCATGCAACCTTATAATCATTGGTAATCATAACATTTAATTTATCAGAATAATTGGCATGTAATCCCACTGTATTAATCTTATCATTATTGATGAAATTATGAGTGCTGCTAGAATCAATCAAAATAATGACCCACATATTTTAAATAAAATCTTAAATTTTGATGATGTTATGGTTTATAATTATACTAGGAGAAATTTTGATAGGCCCACCTAATCCATTTTGTTTGACCTCCTTAGGCTTAATTGGTTCCTCTTGGTGTGGTTATGTTGATACTTCCTCATCCTCAAAATTATATTTCTTATATTTTATGTAAAATTTCTTCTTTATTTCACATACTTAATCTCATGAGTCTCAAGATCTACATATGAAACAAAAAAAAAATACTTTAGGATGATCATAATTGTGGTTATTGAAATACATCATATAGGGATTGAAGTCTTGTTGGAACTAGATCCTAGATATTCAAAGCTTATTTTTTGCTACCATGATTAATTGTTTTGTATAATTGAGGGTGTGTTGATCATGCTTATTAACTTCCCACTATACATCTTCTTGAACCCATGTTTGAATGTTGAAAAGACCATAGAGGGATCCAAGTGATACATGAAAGTGAGGCTCATCAATTCATTGCACTACTCATCAATAATATTTTTTCTTAATTTACAACAACCTAATAACATAAGATGAAGATGGTACATTATCACATTCCTTAATAACACATTAAATTATGACCAAGTGATACGATAGCCTCTATGTCTCAATTTCTATAACTCATTGATAAGCATGGGTAGTGAATTGGTAGGTACTTATTGTGACTTTGTCCTTCTCAATGGAACAAACATAAGACTTAATGAAATCTATTAATCTATTATTGCTATTTATATAATGTTTTGATCAATAATGACTTAAAAAATCAAATATAAATTATTGTTGCAACACACATGAATCTCACCTACAACTACTTCACAACTCTAAAAAAACTTGACTGTGAACAAGTCACACAAGATTCCTACATGAGTGGTTCTAACCACTCAATTAATTTTGATAATAATATTTATCAAATTCTATGACATAAAAAAATCCTATCATTCTTTCTTATTGAATCATTATCCAAACATGGGTACGAATACTTAATAACTAGTATAGGAAAAGTACAATAGTTCAAATAACCATATGATGAACTAGGACACATGCAATAGTTCACAAAGTATGTTTAGGATGTGAATAGGGATACACTCAGCTATTTACAAGAATAAATTAGTGAGAATGACCTCACTATGCTTCTTTAGTGGGGGAATGGTCTCACCAGACTCTTAATAAAGGATATGAACAAACTCTTATATCCATGGTCATACAAAATAATTGGACACACTTTATCCAAAATTACAATTATAAATAGGGACACACACTACTATTCACAATAATTGTGACTAGGGATACATACAACCAATCAACCAAACTGGTCCTTATTGATTTTACATCATCTTGTAAATGGAGACAAACTCAACTATTCAACTTGAGTGCATTTTGGGTCTTCAATTGTCCATATAATCAATAGGATAGTCAAAAGGTCATTACTACTACTAAAAAACATTAGCAATATTTTGTCGCTTGGTGCTTATCGAATATCACCTTCAAAATCTTGATTATTAAGTGCAATATTACAAAGCTTATGGGCACATTTAACATTGGAAAAAATAATTTCTTTCTCCTCCCTTCAATGTGATTTATTCACTTGCACAATATTTAGGGGTGTTGGGTACCACTAATCATATACTCCAAACACATGAAAAAATCTTTATCACACATCATGTACCTCTAATTCTAAAATTTAGTACTTGTAAGAATCCATTTGTTCTCTAGAATTTAGAAACAATTACTAAAATAGAGATGAATTCATAGTACTATGTGATATGTAGAAATTTTTGTCCACCCAAGAAATATACAATTGTGCCTCCTTCTTGAATAATGTATTTCTTGAATAGTCACTACTTTAACCTTGTTTTGTCTATATAATCACTATGGTGATTTGGAATCCTCTTGAGACATACAATGGTGTTTTCTCAACCTACTATAATACAATTACTGGAAAAACCATGAGGTTGAACGAAATTCATTAATTTAATAATGCTATTTATATAATGTTTTAACAAATATTATACTTAAAAAATAATTCAAATATAAATTGTTGATACAACAAACTTGACTCTTATGTATGACTACTTTACAACTTTTAAATAACTTTACTTGATAAAAAACCACACAATATTCCTAAAACTAGTGGTTATAATGACCCAATTTATTTTAATAATAATATCTATCATGTTCTATGATGTAATAAATCCTAACACTTCTTATTCACTCTATGTAAATATAGGATACATTCCATTTTAGAAACCCACCTTATAAGGTCCTCTCCATAAAAATACTACAGAATAATATTATGTATGAGAAAGTCTTGACGTTATTGTAGAATATAATCCCTGCCACTAATTGTAGTATCTAAATTAGAATCAAAACCATAACCATTACCAATATCCCTTGAATGATCATTTTGCAAGGGATGTTTATGTACGTAGTGAAGGTCAAGTTTCTTGAATCATACTTAAAATTAACCTATTCAAAGTCCCTGTCAAGTGCTCACTAGGTTTTAGGAAACTTAGACTCCTCTTATCATCCTTGACATAATTCAAAAGTAATGTATTGAAAATTCCTTTCCCATGCTCGCTTGGTTTTAGAAGCCTCAAAATAATTATTCCTTCCCTGGAATATATATATATATATATATATATAAAACTCTTTTTGTACTCTAATCAACATATGATTAACTAATGATATATAATTATCCATAATTTTAATACTACTAGAAGGAATAAGCCACAACCATGGAATTCATGATTTTGTAAGGTAACAAAATTATGAAATAAATTAACTAATGCCCTCCAAAACCTCTCAAATTTTTATTAAGTTCAAGATAAGTGTTCATGTGCTCCAAGGGGGTGGATTTATTTTAAGAGTGACTCATTAGCAAAGTGGAGTGATGGCATGGAGGAGCAAAGCATTAAACATTAGCGGTGAATCATTAGAAGAATGGAGTGATTCATTCACTGCTTAAAGATAATCCCTTATACACTAGTAGATAGGTAAAAATATAGACATGAATCCCAACGAATATCTTTGAAAAGTGATATTTTGGCATGTGTGGTGCCATGACTCATTTTAGAAGACTTCTAAGCCTTTTAGTGGTATATTTAGAGGTATGCAACACATGGAGGTGGATTATTTTGTTAGAGATATCCTCAAATTTTTACTTGGATAAATAGTTTCACATCCCAATTAACTCAAAGGTAAGATACTACTATAAATAGAATCCATGGGCTCCATTATAAACATCTTTTGGCCATGAAAATTTGAGATTTATACTCTAAACCCATATGGGGCTCTCATAAATAATAAAATTAGTGGGAAATAAATAAGTATTTTTCTCTCGATAAATGGCATTACCCTCTTAAAATTGTAGAATGTGCAATGATTAAGACATAGACCTTTTTTACATCTTTTCATTCCATTCATAATTTTATATCAATTGAATGCGAAAATTGTTGTGATTTAGTTTTTATATATGTTGAGTGGTCATACACTTTTGTTGTTATGTTTATGATCATATTTAATTTTAATTCCTCAAATCCTACACTTACAAATTTGTTTTTTATGCATTTACTTTTCACATTTTGATTTCGTGTAAATAAATTAAGAATTTTGCAAAGATAGTGAGGATTCAACCTAAATTTAGAGGTTGGCAGAGGCCATCAACCCTTCTATCTAAATATAATTGAAACCAAACTTATGGGTTCTTAAGCAGTAAAATTTTCCATAATTCAACATAGGTTTTTGGCACACATGTTTAGACCCTAGTCCTTTGGCTCACAATTTGGGTGAATTTATTTATTTTTTTACTAAAATTACTTTCACCATAAGTGGGAAGCATTTGATCCAAAATTGAAGTATTTTTTCAAGTTCCAAAATAGGTGGCGATTCATTCTAAATTTGGAGTAATTCATTCCACTTAATCTAATCATCTAGAAAATATCCCAAGTCTATTTCTGAGAGCGATTTGCTCCATAAGGCTAGCAATTTTCTCTATATCTACATAATTTTCATAACTTGGATCCAAAGAGATTCATTAGGGTTAGGGACTTGATTTATCAAGTGTATTCCCAAATTGATCTTGAATTTCATAATATTTTTTGTTATATATATGTAAATTTACAAGTATTGGAATGGTGATTCTATTACAAACCTTAAAAGCATAAATTTTTGTGAATCAGGCAATCAAGACATGTAAGATACCTTAAGTATAAGTTCAATTTTACATCCAGCATAGCTCCTCTAAATCAACAATGTTTTCATCTAAATTCATTGCCTCATCCTTTTCAAATTTCAAATCCTCCTTTTTATTATCATACTACACCCTATATCAATACCCTCAACGGCCTCCATATCCACCTCAAGGGTATAAAGTATATCCTTATTTAATACAACATGGTCAATATCTACAAAATAATCCAATGCCTCAACCACCTAGGCCTTAAAACCAACTTCACAATTAGACCTATCAAGGGCCATTGAATTTAGGGTACTATTCTCCCATATTACTAGTCACTATGAAATCCTTGTATACATTTTATGGGAGAAATAATAAGATAGTGTTGGATCACCTCAATGATTTATCTACACTCAAATCAATTCATCATATCCACAAGGAAGACATAATGAAATACTTACTAATCTATGCTTTGCATGATAAAATTACATACTCGTATACATGTTTACCTAACAATTCAGTTAATTGTTGGATATCAATAGTGGAACCTTTTGCACATAGGTTCAAAGTATGGGAAATGGGTGTTATGTTTTGTTACAATTTAATACTACGTAAAAACACCCTCAAGAAAATATTTGTGATTACAATATTTCATTCTTGAAGACTTTGGTTCCACAAAATGTTAAGCCAAATGAAGAATGAACATTGCCATATTACATCAAGGGATTACAATCTCATTTGAATTTGATGGTTTGTAATGTTAACCATGATATTTTAGTTGTAAAATTTGAAGAATTAGATCATGTAAAATATGTTTTTATTTGGGTATGAAAGTTATCACTTATCCCACCAATGGTCTATGTCTTTGTATCACTCAAAATCCACAAAAAATTGGATGTACACCCTTCATTTCATTCATTCTAATATTAAAACAATAGGTGCTAGCATAAATACAACTGATAGCCTAGGAATATCCCCTATCTTACCAAATATCAAGTGCCTCAACAAGGTACTAATTAAAGTATAAATTGAGTTTAGAATAACATAGTAAATACTAATTCAAAGATTACCATATTATGATATTTTTGATACAATGTAAAGCATGATTCTATAGACTATATGATAGTAATTAGGTTTTATCTGATAAAATCGTATGCCTAGTAGTGTTAAGACCAACACATCATTGTCTTAGGTCAATGGGTGCTAGAAATGAATCAACCTATTTATCTACAAACTCAAGTGTAACATACAATTCCTTACCTACCAAATCCTAACAATAAAATATCTACCAACTTAACTACATCTAAAGGGGATGAAGATTCTAAAATTGAGGATAGATCCATATGTGCAAATCGAAGAGGACTTGGAACTGATACAAAAAGAAAGCATCAACTTATCAAGCATTGACATAGAAAAAAGATGACATAAATAAAGGTACTATAGTATTGAGGAGGGGAAGGAGACCATTGAAGCATAAAGGGCCAATGTAAACTACACAACAAGAAAAATAAAATAAAAATACTATAAAAATGCTATGGATACATACTAAGAATATGCATAGGCCAATAAGGACAAACATACATGTTGTTCACTCAGGACATCATGGCCATCCATTGCAATAGTTGGATGCACCCGATTCCTAGGCCATGTGGAGAGTGCATAGTTTGAAAGACCTACAAGTGTGAGACATGAATTGAAAGGTAATCTCTGAGATTTTTTACAAGGCTAACACCTTGCTAGAATGTGATCTTGAAGCTCACCTCTGTAAACTAGCCTAGTTTATTAGCTTTTGATGGGATAGTATTATAGGAATAACAACCACAAGATGCAGGATAACTAATATGAGATAAATATAAACTAATGGTATAATAATATGCAGGAAGATAATGAACTGAGCATATACAAATAACTCATAAATATGCTATTAATTAAAGTGATGAAAATAGTACAATGTTATATAATGGAGGACATGAAAACTTCATGAATGGATATGAAAAGACTACATTGTATCATACTACTAAACAATACCACACACTCACTATAATTCTGTTCTCTCACACTCGCAAACACTCACTATGAGACCTTTATATAGGAATATAGGTTCCTTTCCCCTTACTCTACCTAGGACTCATGTACATATGGACTACACACACATTTACAACTTGCACATTGACACTTGTGCATTTATTACAATACTTGAAGTAACCAACTTTAATCTAAAGTAAAATCCTACTCTACTTATGTACCAGAGGTGGTATATTTGCATGAACCTAGATAATGTAATATATTCTAAAAATCCCTTGTATTACATTATTTGGGTATTGAATACTTTAGCCTTCAATATGGATATTTGTCTTCAGATTTTCTTCAACTTGATCTGGTCCTTTATTATTTTAATTAACATTGCATTGTATGTATCATTGATTTGGTTCATCTTCTTCTTATTTATTCTTGTATTTGGAGTTAGTACTTTCATAGGTAGACGTACTATCACCTAATTCTTACGAAAGTATCTTCTCTTTGCCTTTGTCCTTTTAATAATTTTCTAGATTCCGTATAGAATATTCTAAAAAAATACTTAAAGCATCATGATAAGATTTTGTGTTAGTATAAATTGATGTACCAATATTGCATGAGGATTGAAATATATTTTCTAGGTATGATTCATCCATTTCTATTTTTAGTTTAAATAATTATATCAATCCTCTTTGTTCTACATTCTCATCCTTGTAACATTTGAATGTAAGTAATGCCATATATAATATGCTAGAAAATTCTAAAGGAATTTGAATGTCACTCTTTCCATTATCAATTGCTTTAGTTAGTCGATAATGTAGATAATATTCCATAGTTTCAAATTTGTCTTTTAAAGCTTCACTATGAATCCTTTTTGAGGTAAGGTTTAAGTCTCCTTCAAAATTTATAAGTAAATTCTTGATTCCAATTGTTATGACACATGCTCTTTCCTTTCTAATAGTGTTGTTCATATCATTGTTCACTATATTCTTTGAGGTAGATATCTTCCTCATTTTTAGCTCTTTATATTTTAAGAACACTTTTGATAGATTCTTATGTAGTAGACTAACTTATGACTCCCTAGTTTTGTGTATATGAACCAATTTTATAAAACCTTTCTAATATTTAGGTTTTTTAGAATTCCTTATATCTCCTGTGATTAGATTATGCGGAAAATTTAATAAAGTGCTTGGTAAGTAATAAGTTCACCTTTTGAGTTGATCTTGTAATATTTTGTAAATCAATAATCAACTTCTATTTTACCTTATCTCTCCTAGTGAACTATGCACTTAATTTGAAGTTCTCTATGGTTGGATTTCTTTTATCCCTTTAGTATGAGTATGATACAAGTATAAGTATATAATTCCAACTCCTTTAAGTAAATAATGAACTTGCTTTTACACCCCTTAATATTTCTAATTTCCAATAATCTATGTTTGACGTAGTATACATTATAACTCCCAAATATGGAATATTAGGAAATAATGATGATAATATTTGCAATATTATTATTTTCTAAGTAGTAACCCTTATATATCCTATGGTGCTTAATTGTAAATATTAAAGTATTTCAACTAAATGATTTGAAATACTATGAAATCCTTTATATGCTTTCAATTTATTAAGGTTGATTTTGCATATGCAAATAATAATAAAAATTTCAACCTTGTATTATCCCTTATTACTCCTTATGAAAGGAAATTAATCATAACATATAAACTAGATTAATATATTTGATGAGTGTTGTGCTTTATTTCAATATCCTCACTCTTCGTTGTATCTTTTTGTTGGTTTATGATAGGCTTGGAGAATATTCTCTTATGAGTGCCTTTAATGCACCTTGATTTAACGCATTCTTGGATATGCTTCCCCTTCAATGTTGGAAACCTTATACTATCTTCCTTGTAAGGTATTTCATCCACGCTAATTGGTGTATGGAATTTGTTCTAAATTCCTGTGCACTTTTATGAATGACATAGGATCTTAAATGTATACAGACATCTTTCTCTCCTCCTAAATAGCCCTTTGGCTCCTTCCTTCAATGTTTGACTGCATGCCTTGATTTTACTATCTCCTTTTAATTTAGGCACTTTAAATAGCATGGATGCCTTTCAACTTTGGCCAAGTAGCACTTGAGAGTTATGTTAAATATGAGCATTAATACTTAGGTTATTTCAATGCTAATTCCTACTTGCAATGATAATTATGGTAAGTAATCTCTTAATGATGTTGGTAACTACTCAAATATATATGTTAGATGATTCATTGAGTTCTCTTCTCCTGGATGTACTTTAAGGAATGTGAGGGTGCCTAGAATTATTTTTCCAAGTGGTACTTAGATTTTTTGCATGTAGAATTTTCCTCCAATATATTATATATTGTATCTCTTACCATAAAACGCTCTTGATAACTTATATCCAATGCCTTATTTCCAAGTCGACGTAGATATTGTGTGGATGAATCTAGCTAAGGTTAGGAGGAATGCTTCGATGGAGGTTCTATGACACTCCAATGGTGGCTATGGGAGCTTAGTTTTAGCTGGAGGTTCCTCTATCATGAGTAAATATCCTTGTACCTTGCTTATTCATGCTTGTCTTAAGCATTGTTCCTTGTTTACTTAGATAATAGTCGATAATGGCCTTGTTGTATTGGCTTGATGTTGCAGTGTAGATGCTTTCTATATAAATTTGGTTTGATGGTGAATATGGTGTTATTTAGACACCTTAACTTTGAGTAATGTGAGACATTTTTATGGATCTCTTCTATTTCTCAAACTCTACCCTTCTACCTTATTGAACTGACTATTGTGTAACTATCCTTGCGTGTTACTGTAATTCATATAGAGGCTAAATTAATTATCCTTTTCTGAGTTTGAAAGGACACAAATGGTGCTTCTCATGTATGTAAATATTACTATAATAGTTAAGGTTTAGTACATTAACTTGCACCAGGATTATAGGCCGAATATATTCCTCCTTTTTACGACCTTAAATATTCTTGATGAGGCAGCTTCTTGAGTGTAATGTTGTTGTTATGTTGTCTTCTTTTGGTGATTTAATTTCACTAAGAAATGCAATATATTTTGGATTCTTAATAATATCTTTAGAAACTTCACTCTTACCCTAATTTGTGCACTAAAACTTTCTTTTATAACCTCTTAATGCACTTTAAAACTTAAGGGTAACTAGCATCAATAATATCTCCAAGTTTGATGCTCTTAATAATAACTAGAATAGAGCAATTTCACCTTATTGATCCTATAAATGAATCCTCAAAATAACTTGAAATATGTACTAATTTTCATTGCAGTCTAAAATTACTTGGTGCATCTAAAGAAAAACCAGAACAGTGCAGTATTAATCACTGCAATATGCACTTAGTAATTGCTCCTTGTAGAGGACTATAATCTCT
Organism: Wollemia nobilis; assembly: GCA_028583015.1. NCBI lineage: Eukaryota > Viridiplantae > Streptophyta > Pinopsida > Araucariales > Araucariaceae > Wollemia > Wollemia nobilis. The sequence continues at coordinate 82,567 of JAQPPZ010016941.1, forward strand.
ATAACTTAATGTAGTCTTATTTTTTGTAACTTAGATAATAGTAATATGATAATTTTATTTCTATTGAAGTATATATAACTCCTATTGTAATGTGCAAGTATTAACCTTTAAAATAAACTTCTTTCTGCACTCTTTTGAAGACTATAATATGCAACCTTCACTTCACAACTTCTTAAAACTCTAAATATGGTGCTTATTGAAATTAAGTTAAAGTTAAATTAATGAACCTATTTACACCCAAGTTCATTACCTTAATGATATTTATAGATGAAGGATTTCTTGGTTATTTAATTCACCAAATTGCTTCCTTTTAAATAGATGATCTTGCAACTATTTGTGGTTGTCCAAAATAGCTCTATAACTCACCTTTTTATAGCTCTCAAAACCCTTTAACTTGCTATCCTTTAATTGTAGTAGGTGAATTTGATTCTCCTTGTTGAATTATGACTTTGATTTGGGTTTCCTTATCAAGAATCTAAAAGTCTTGAGGTATTTACCAATCTCCTCCAAGATTTGGCAAACTCATTGACAAATCTATCTTAGTTTGGGCTTGTTTTTGGATGTCGATAATTGTCCCAATATATTCCTTTATTAGGAAATTCTTCTTGGTGGTAAATTTCTTGAATGAGTTCTCCTATAAAATCCTTTAATGACCTTTTCTAGATATCCTTTTAATTTTTCTCACCAACCCTTATCATTTTTCTCCTTGAGACCTCACCAATGTCTTAAATCTCACAACTCTTATGGTCTTCCAAATTATACCTTTCCTTCAACCTTCTACTATGGAAGTGTTGGTAATGATATATTCCTATTGGATATATGAAATTTAATACTACTAGAATTTGGAATAGGATATTGTTAGTCCTTCTTTACTTATACAATCTACAGGCTTTAATGGATATCATCAACCTCCAATATTCTAGATCTAGGATTTTTATAACTGGACCTTCTAAGGGTCTGTTCAGCTTCTTTAGGGTGAAGTCTTTAATCTACATCAAATATCACCAATATTCTATCTCCATAAAGACTCTTCACTAGAGTCTTCTTTTCTCCCTTGAATCTATGACAAGGCTTCAATGGTATTTTCTCCTTCTACACTTTGTAAGTATGCAATATCTAGTAATGAGACCTTTTCTTCAGGTCTCAAAATCTTCATTCTTCTAATTGTTGTAGATTTATTCTAAAGATGATATTATTTCTAGCTATGTTATATTAAGCTTCCCAACTCACTTCAAATATATTTTCCTACAAAAAAGTATTAGGACAATAATGGAAGAAACTCTTAAATCTAGAGATAATGAATCTTCACTAGTTGATTTATCAATCTTGTGAAATCTACATTGAGTTCGAGTCTTCACGAGTTTTTCTACAACCGTGTGGAAATAATCTAGCCAAATGTAATCTCAAAAATTATAAAACTAATATTTCTAAACTCCTCTCAATCTCTCTTTGTGGCTCTCCCTAATTCTAATTTGATCTAACATGTGCTTTGATACCATTGTTAGATTTTTATGGGATAATATTACAGGAAGAAAAACCACAAGATGCGGGATAACTAATCTAAGATAACTATAAACTAATGGCACAATAATATGCAAGAAGATAATGAACTGAACATCTGCAAACAAATCAAAAATATGCCACTAATGAGAGTGATAAAAATAGTACAATTCTATATAATGGAGGACATGAACACTCCATAAATGGATATCAAAAGACTACATTTTACCATACTAGTAAACTATAACACACACTCACTATAATTATGCTCACTCTATAATTTTGTTCTCTCCCACTCTCAAAAACTCACTATGAGACCTTTATATAGTAATATAGGTTCCTTGGCCCTTACTCTACCTAGGATTCATGTACATGTGGACTACATGTATATTTACAACTTGCACATTGACACTTGTGCATTTATTACAATACTTGAAGTAACCAACTAACTTTACTCTAAAGTAAACTCCTACTCTAGTTATGTACCAAAGGTGGTATATTTACATGAACCTAAATAATGTAATATACTCTAATATAGACTAAATATTTTTCAAAGGGAAAAGGGAGATATGGATAACAACCAAAAAATAAAATTATAGGAAAATAAAACCTAAACTATAGGAGGCAATGAATGAAGATCCTAAGGCTCTTCCACACAGTAGTGGGATTAGTGAACACATGCATCATTATTCAATAGTGCAAATTGAACATGATATCATCCATCATGAAGATCTATATACAATCATACACACATAAGAAACAGGATGGGATGTTGAATAACCATAGCTTCTTATATACATGCCATGACATGATTACATTTATGCCAGAGAAAATATCTTGAAAACTAATTGATAAAATGATTCAAGGCTCAAGATAGACTATTGTGGGGAAGATCTATGAAAGAAATATTGTGTACAAGGCTAGATACTATGGACAAATAAATGACTTTTGATCCTTGCAAAAGAAGATAAAGTCACCACTTATAGAAAAAAATTGGTAAAATGTTCCTCTCAAAGTTTAAAATTCCTTTTTTAAATATTTCCTAGGATCAACCACATTTATTGTAAGAAATTTCAAGGTCTCTAGATATAGATCCATTAATTTTGTAGAATATAGATTCTATTAGATGTGAAGCTTTGCTAATCACAATGTTTGCCCATGCTAGAAATATATGAATATGAAATGCAGGGATATCTAGAAATAAATATAATTTAGCTTGAGGTCACCTTTAAGGAGCCTCCAAGCTATTTTTTTATGCACTATTTGTCTACTTGGATACCATGCATGAATGGTGAAGTTAGCTTCTCTGAAGTCTAGTTATTGCACTTTTTTTTTTCTAGCTAACCCTCTATTTTTTACCCTAATTCTAGTTAGCACTATTTTGCACACGATGTTCCCTTGTACTTTTAATAGAGCCATAATTTCTACCCATTTATCAATTGTATAGTCCAATAAGAACTCTTTTTCTCTCAATGTTGCCTTCACTCATTTTTGGAGTTCTATTTAACACCATAATACTATTATTACCAAGAACTTCTCATTGGGATACTCATTGTTTTTCTTCCAATTGCACTTTAGCTTCCATACATTTTACCAATTTTTTCTAAGGGAGGATACTTACTTGCACATGTACTGAGAATTCACTACAAATTTGATGACTTATGGGGATCTATATCCTACTAGAGATAGAGAGCCGAGAGATAGGTCACTTTATCCATTGGGTATAGAGTAAAAATTCCAAAAAATTCTATTAGAGTGCACCTCAAGTTCAACCACTAGCCTAAGTACATGAGCCACTATATCTATAGTGGATTCTAATGATGTATCAATATACCTTCTATACTTTAGCAATTATAAAAACTCTTTTTCAAGGAGGAGATTACTTTTAGATCCAAACGGGAGGGGAGACCATGTTGAATCAATATGGTAGCATTTCCCCTCCATTTGCCTATTAACCATGTTAAGAATTGATCCATGTTCTACATTTGCATGAGAATTGATCTACTTTAAGGATTTTTATAATTAAAATGACTAGTTATCATTGTATGACCAATCCCATGATCATCCCATACTAATTAGTCAAGATAGTTATTTATATCTTATATTGCTATGATTTAATGAGCTTAGGACTAGTTTCTTTCAAAACTTACTTTGATATCTTTCTAATATTAGTGCTTCATGTGGCAATAGCCTAGATGAACTCTAGAACTAGGATAAAATTATCAATGACTTTGTCAACTTCATCTTAGAATGCATGCTTTAATCTAGATACTTACTCTGTGTCACCTTCTCATGCTTTAGCAAGGCAACTCAAACCTTTGCTTTAAATATTATATCTCTTCCAACTATGACATAATATTATCCATCAAGGGATTTAATGCCTAGGGTTTAGCCTCAAAAGCTTCAAGGTACATATAGTATCCTCTATCTCTTTCTCCTTCCTTAATAACCTTCTTACTTTAGTTAGGTATTCATGTTTTAGTATTTTGCTAAAGAACACAAGCTTATACTAAGATGGGGGTGAACAGTATAAGACCACTTTTTACTTTTATTTACTCAAACAATAATATTCAATATATCAATGTAATGTCAGTAAAAATAATAAAAGCAATGCAAAAGTCACCACATGCAATAGACACACCAATTTAACATGTTTCACCCAATGTGGGCTACTCCAAGGAGAAAATATTTTACTAAAATTTTCTCAACAAATCTCTTGGGAAACCTTTTACTATTACAATGTTTATGGAACTCTATCCAAAGGAGAAAAAAATACCCTTATATGGTTTATGGTCACCAACCCATAGGAGACACCAATCTCCTAATCTATTTTATGGATATCTATCCATAGGATAACTCCTCCTCTGCTATGGCTGGTGATCCTCTAGAAGACTACTGCCTCCACTGCTCTGGGTTATGGATCTCTTTCCACTTGAATACCTCTATCCTATCTACCTTATCTAATGTATCTCTATCCACTGGAGACTATTATCCTCTGCTTTGTCACCTCTAGAGATCTGCTCAATCTCTATCTCAAATATGTACTAAACACTATCCTTTAGTCTAGCACAAATATGCTCAATCTTTGTATTATTCTTTATTAAACTTAGTTCTTCGGTCTAGCAAAAAACTTGCTTAATATTTATCTGTTAGTCTTATAATGAAACTGAAATGGGAGGGTGAATCAGTGTAGCACTTTTAAACTTAAATTCATAGCTCTTAAAACTTAAATGATGAAACTTTAAAACCAGATAAAGCAAGTAACACGAGAACATCACATAACACAAGATTTTAATGAGGTTCACCAAATTGGCTACTCCTCAAGAATGACTGCTTGGACTACCATCCAAATCAATCCATTGCAAAGCACCAACTTTACAATCAATTTACCAGCATGCACTGGAAGGAGCACCAACCCCTAATTTACCAGCACCTACTAGAAGGAGCACCTACCCTTGATGCCAAGCAGCAACCTGGACTTCAATTTTGAATCTATGAGTTTGATAGTAAGATACCTTTGCTTTTGCAAGACCCTGACTGGTCTTCTTCACCTTTGCACTCTTTGCACACTTTGCTCTTTCTTCACAAACACTTCACACACTCTGCTTCATTGCAGTCCAACTTCATGATCATCTTCTCCCTTTTGCACACTCTGCTCCTTCTACTTTCTCTATGCAATCACAGATGCACTTAGGACAAATCGACATGACTTCTTCGCTCACTTTGCGCACTTCGCCATCATATCACTGCTTCTACGCTTTCTACGCTCTTACGACCACATTTCACACTTCGACATGCATTCGAAGATGCATTCATCAACCTCCTTAATTCTTCAAACAACCTTCCTTTTATAACAACATTTTCATGATCAAAACCCTAATCTTAGTCGGCTGTAAACCCTGATCTTAGTCGGTTGCAAACACTAATATTAGTCAGCTGTCATAGGTCTTCGTCAGCTTCAACTCAACTGTGAAAAAGAAACATGTAGCGATATCATGACACTTTTTCTTACTCTCTCTTTCTCCTTGCTTTGGTCCCAAAAATACAACATGTCGCGATATCACGAAACTTTTGTTCTCTCTCTCTTTCTCCTTGCTTTGGACCATGAAAATACAACATGTCACAATATCGTGACACTTCTGCCTCCTTGATTATCTTCTTGGCTTATACCTATGAAAACACATGTCACGATATCACGACACTTTTACCTCCTTGCCTCTTTTCTTGGCTTGTAACCGTGAAAACGTAGCATGTCGTGAAATCGTGACACTTTCGCCTCCTTGCATCTTTTCTTGGCTTGTACTAGTGAAAACATAGCATGTCACGAAATCGTGACACTTTCACCTCCTTGCCTCTTTTCTTGGCTTGTACCAACGAAAACATAGCATGTTGCAAAATCGTGATACTTTCGCCTCCTTGCCTCTTTCTATGGCTTGTATTAGCGAAAACGCAGCATGTCACAAAATCACGACACTTTTGCCTCCTTGCCTCTTTTCTTGGCTTGTACCAACAAAAACATAGCATGTCACGAAATCGTGACACTTTCACCTCCGTACTCTTCCTCTTTACTTTTATCATGAAATCACGACACTTCTACCTTCTTGCTTTCTCTCTCCTCATTGAGTCACAAAAATGCGACATGTCGCGATATCGTGACACTTTCTCTCCTTTTCTTTTTCTCTTGCCTTCGGGTCACAAAAACACGACATGTCACGATATCATGACACTTTCTATCCTTTGCTATTTCTCTTACCTTCGGGTCATGAAAACGTGACATGTCGTGATATCACAACACTTTCTCTCCTTTGTTCTTTCTCTTGCCTTCGAGTCACGAAAACGCGACATGTCGCAATATCGCGACACTTTATTTGCTTTGCTCTTTCTCTTACAATATGTCACAAAATCATGACCCTTTTTCTTTCGTACAATATCTCTTGCAATATGTCACGAAATCATGACACTTTTTCTTTCTGACTCTCTTACTTGCAATATGTCATGAAATCATGAGACTTTTTCTTCTTGCCATTCTCTCTTCCAACATGTGATGAAATCGTGTCACTTTTTCTTTCGTACTATCTCTCTTGCAATATGTCATGAAATCGTGACACTTTTTATACTTGCCTTTCTCTCTTCCAACATGTCGCGAAACCGCGATAGTTTTGCTTTCTTACGCTTTCTCTCCAAACATGTCACGAAATCATGACAGTTTTGCTTACTTGCGCTTTCTCTCCGAACATGTCATGAAATCGTGACAGTTTTGCTTGCTTGTGCTTTCTCTCCAAACATGCGAAATCATGACAGTTTTTCTTGCTTGTGCTAGCTCTTCGAACATGTCACAAAATCGTGACAATTTTGCTTGCTTGTGCTTTCTCTCCGAACATGTCATAAAATCGTGATAGTTTTGCTTGCTTTTCAACATATCGTGATATCGTGACAGTTTTTCTTTCTTTCTCAACATGTCGCGATATCGCGATAGTTTTCTTCCTTGTGATTTTCTTTTTATTTTTAGCATATGGGCCACTTTGATCTTTTGGAAAGTCACTGTACATACTCTGAGTAACCTTTGAACTCCTGTCTTCTACACTTGAAAGGCTTTTGAGCTTCTTGTCCATTGCATCAGTAGATCTGTCTGACTGTGTTGACAACAATGACAATACTACTGCTGCACCTTGCTCAATAATCTCCCCCTTTAGAATTATTGGCAACACACATGCAATTTCCTATAGTTCTTCTCCCCCTTTGACAATAATACCAAAGGGCTGTTGTAGTCTCCCCTTGAGTCCATGCACAATATTATCAGGCACACTTAATTGCATTTAGCTAAGATCATGAACCTGAGCAAACAGATAATCAAATACTAAAATGCTCCCCCTGAGAATGTGATCCTTGTAGCTAGTCAATTCTTGGGAAACGTGACCACTCCACAAACTGTTTTGGAATAAAAATCCAACTTAACCTTACTTTATGCAACAATCTCCTGTGTACATGTTTTCGCTGTAATATATTCTGCCTCTACTATGGATAAGGAAATTGACTCTTGTTTCTTACTTTTCTACGCGACCAATCTATCTCCAAGATAGAATGCACCTCCACTGGTACTCTTTCTTTCATCTACACATCCTGCCCAATCTACATCTTTTGAATACCATAACCCATACTCCATAGTACCCTTATCATATTATAGAAGACTCTGTCTCTCTACTACACTGACTGGTGGACCTCTCTCCACTTGAAGAATCCTCACTCAAATCTATCTTCAACTGTGTTGGCTGTTGTATCTCTATCCATTGAGACTCTGTCCTTTGTATTCTGTCACCTCCAAAACTCTGTTAATAGGCTCACTAAAAACCTACTCAGGCTCACACAGAACCTGCTTAACCAGCTCACATAGAACTTGTCCAATGCTGTATAACAAGCTCACACAGAACTTGTCCAAATATGCTCTAGAAATCTGTCCCAACACTGTCCTCAAATCTGTCCCAGCATTGTCCTCAAATATTTCCCAAAGGCCTTCTCAAAGGCTCAATAAATCATGCTCAAGTAGTACTCAAAATGAACTCCACAATGAATGGCTATCTCAAATCAAATCCACTCCAAATAAGCATAAAGAGAATTGTTAGAGACTCAATATGTTCTAATATCAATCTAAACTCAGCATAGAATGATGGGATAATTTATTTCATAGAACTTTTTAAAAAATCACTTCACACATAACTTGACGAGGCTTAATAAAATCAACTCAACCAATCATCATAAGGGACAACTCTCTCTCACACAACCCTAGTCCAAGTATGTATCAACCAAATCAAATATTTCCAACAATGCTCAACCACAGATATCACATAACAATGATACTCATTTTCTAACTCAAGTTATTTCACAACCAATGGGCTTCAACCACTATGCTTAAATCACAAGGTTTAAACACAACTCTCAATTCAAAAAACCTTGATGCATTCAACCAACCACTTTTGAAAAAGAAACCACAGACAATCATTTTCCCCCAAGGATATTTTAGAAATCAACCACCATAATGTTGTCACATGAGTCTCCTTGGGATTGACCTGAAGTTGTACTACTATGCATACTGCCTACAAAATATCTGGTCTGGTGGCTGTCAGGTACAGTAAGCTTCCAATCATAAATTTGTACATGATTTGATCAACAGGTGGATATTTGTCATTCTTACTCAACTTGCACCCAATCACTGACATTTCAAGTTATTTCTGCTTCTTATTTGCTAAGTATTTATACGATTCATCTTTGCTGCTGCCAAATATGATATCTTTCTTAAACCTTTGTTGAGTGTGATAGTTGTCTAGCCTTGCATATCATGCTTGGGGTGCCTGTTTCAAGCCATATTTCTTCAACTTACAAACCAAGTTGGGATCATCACCAAGATGGAAACCATCTGGCTGCTCAATATAAACCTCTTCTTCAAGCTTCCTATTCAAAACGCTGATTTCACATCTGTTAACAAAATTTACAAGTAACTCACACTTGTACCAACTTTTGTCCAACAGTGTACCGACACTGCAAATTTACTGCCAACTCTGAGAAAGCATAAAACACTATATCACAACACCAACCAAATCCCTTTTAACATTTTCAACTTGGTCTATGTTTTTTACAGTCACCATTGGTCACATCTTACTTTCAATTGTTCGAATCAGACGACAATATTTTGTTAAACACTTCATGGCCAACTATAATGCACCTTACTCAAACTCATACTTCTGGACCTCGGATAGGTATGATTCACAAAGCAAAGTTGCTCATCTTGATGAGATAAACATGAATCAATGATCAGAATTCAAATATTTTTTTTACCACAGCGTCATAATAGATCTAACAATATTCACGTCAATGTGTAGTTCAAATACATATTGCTTTTATCGAAACACATATATGCGGCTAGGGCAACATTCTTTCACTATCCAAATTATTTGAACTATTATAAGCTTTAAATTTAGCAGTGGCAATAAGAACCATCACCAGTACAACAATGAATTATAGAAATACTACCAAAAATGACAACTCTTAATTAAACATCACCCTTCACGGCTCTTCCACAAACTACATGAACTAAAAACACACCTCAACAACTATACAACAACTTCCCTGACTACTTGCCTTTCATCCTCAGGTAATCAAAAAAATACATGGGAGCATTAAAATGAAACTTCAATATTTCTCCCCCCGAGGATGTGCCACCTGGAGTTGCTTAATGTAATAGCGGAGTAGTCTCCTTCAGTCCAAGGAGACATGATTTCCTTTCTTCTATCTTTCTCCAAACCTTTTTGAAATCGGGCTTGGATTTTTCAATTGCATCCATGTTTTGCATCTTTTTGTGAAATCAAACATTTCTCTTGTGTGGTTGTCTCTTGTGCATCCTTGATGAATGATTATTTTCCTTTCTTTTATGTACCTGATTTATTCCCTGTCTGTGTGCGTTCTTTGCGTCTGATGAAATCTACTGTTTTGCCTTAGATTAGATACAAAAATGCTTGGACAAAACTTTGCTATGTGCCCATGACCATTACATTGAAAGCATTGTACATATTGTTCACTCAGAAATGCAGAAGTATTTCTACCAACATAACTCTTTGATTTATTATTCAATCTACAATAAATTGCCTTGTGACCATACTGGTTGCATCTGAAACAATAGCCATTAAAAGTATTATTATGAATAGAGTGAGAGTGATAGAACCTCTTTTGTTGTGGTTGCTTTGTTGTAGATCTCCTTTGATATGTTCTTCCTTTTGAAAATTCAACTTCAACCTTTTCTTTCTTTGATCCTTCAATAGTGAACTTCTTCTTCTCTGCAGAGTTGGAAGATGAAGGTTGTTCAGCTTCATATCCAAGACCGTGCTTATCCGTGGAGCTTCTTTTTTGGCTTATCATTTTATCCAGCAACTCTGTGCTCTTATCGATTTTGATATTTGTATTGGCCTCTTCTAGTTGTTTCTTCAATAATACAATCTCTTCCTCTTGTTTGCAACAACCAATCTCTTTCTCATTGATCTATGACCTAAGAGTTTCTTCAATCCTTTTTAATTATTCTACCTATACTTTCAAACTGGTTATTATTTCATTTGCATCCTCAATATTTCTTGAGATTTCCTTATTCCTTTTTCTTTCTATCTTCAATTCATCCAGATCTATAATTAATTCATCTTTCAACTTCATTTCTACATCAATTTCTTCTTCATCACATTCCTGATCTCTTTTTGTTTCTTCTTCGAGTGTCATGAAAAGACCTCCACCTATTTCTTTCTTAGAATCATCCTCTAGGACTTCATTAACTCTCAGCATATATGCCTCTATGTTCTCATCATATCCTTAATAAATGCTCCTAGGTTTGTCCCATATTTCTTTTGCCATTTTACAACTCATGATATTTACCAGTTCATTGTCTACTAATCCGCACTTGATAGCATTCTTTGCTTTTGAGTCATTCTCAAACATATTCTTATCGACAACATCGGTTGGAGGAGTGATGGGTATTATGTATTCACTATCTACTGAATCCTAGATGTCGTATCTCAAAGCATAAAGATATGCCTGCATCCTGATTCTCCAGACAGCGTAATTAGTTCCATCAAACAAAGGTGCTTTGTTTGATGAGAAGTCTTCAACCTTTTCTGGTTCAATTTTTTCTTCCATAGGAACTGAAACTGACTGAGATGCCCTTTTGGAGGAGGATCTATTTATCTTACCCATTGCATTGTTAGTCTTACAATGGCACTGAGAGGGGGGGGTGAATCAATGTAGCTCTTTTAAACTTAAATTCATAGCTCTTAAAACTGAAATGATGAAACTTTAAAACTAGATAAAGCAAGTAACACAAGAGAACATCACATAACACAAGATTTTAATGAGGTTCACCAAATTGGCTACTCCTCAAGAATGATTTCTTAGACTACCATCCAAATCTAGCCTTTACAAAGCACCAAATTTACAATCAATTTACCAACATGCACTGGAAGGAGCACCAACCCCTGATTTATCTGTACCAACAGAAAGGAGCACCACCCCTAATTTACCAGCACATACTGGAAGGAGCACCTACCCCTGATGCCAAGCAGTAACTTGGACTTCAATTTTGAATATATGAGTTTGATAGTAAGATACCTTTGGTTTTGCAAGAACCTAACTAGTATTCTTCACCTTTGCACTCTCTGCACACTCTGCCCTTTCTTCACAAATACTTCACACACTCTGCTTCACTGTAGTCCAACTTCATGATCGTCTTCTCCATTTTGAGCACTCTACTCCTTCTGCTTTCTCTATGCAATCATAGATGCACTTAGGACAATTCGACATGACTTATTTTCTCACTTTGTGCACTTTGCCATCATCTCGCCACTTCTACGCTTTTTGCGCTCTTATGACCACATTTCACACTTTGAAATGCATTCGATGACGCATTCATAAACCTCCTTAATTCTTCAAACAACATTCCTTTTATAACAACATTTTCATGATCAAAACCCTAATCTTAGTCGGCTGTAAACCTTGATCTTAGTTGGTTGCAAACCCTAATCTTAGTTGGCTATCATAGGTCTTCGTCGGCTTCAACTCAACTACAAAAAAAGAAACATGTCACGATATTGTGACACTTTTGCTTACTCTCTCTTTCTCCTTGCTTTGGTCCCGAAAATACAACATGTCGTGATATCACAAAACTTTTGTTCTCTCTCTCTTTCTCCTTGCTTTGGATCGTGAAACTACAACATGTCATGATATCACGACACTTCTGCCTCCTTGCTTCTCTTCTTGGCTTGTACCCGCGAAAACACATGTCATGATATCGTGACTCTTTCGCCTCCTTGCCTCTTTTCTTGGATTGTACCCACGAAAATGCAGCATGTCATGAAATTATGACACTTTTGCCTCCTTGTCTCTTTTCTTGGCTTGTACTAGTGAAAACACAGCATGTCATGAAATCGCGACACTTTCACCTCCTTGCATCTTTTCTTGGCTTGTACTAGCGAAAACATAGCATGTCACAAAATCGTGACACTTTCACCTCCTTGCCTCTTTCTTTGGCTTGTATCAACGAAAACATAGCATGTCACAAAATCGTGACACTTTCACCTCCTTGTCTCTTTTCTTGGCTTGTACCAGCAAAAACACATGTCATGAAATCATGACACTTTTGCCTCCGTACTCTTCCTCTTTACTTTTGTCATGAAATCATGACACTTATGCCTTCTTGCTTTCTCTCTCCTCATTGAGTTGCAAAAATGTGACATGTCACGATATCATGACACTTTCTCTCCTTTGCTTTTTCTCTTGCCTTCAGGTCGCAAAAACACATGTCACGATATCATGATAATTTCTCTCCTTTGCTCTTTCTCTTGCATTCGGGTCATGAAAACATGACATGTCATGATATCGTGACACTTTCTATCCTTTGCTCTTTCTCTTGCCTTCGGGTCACAAAAACGTGACATGTCGTGATATCGCGACACTTTCTTTCCTTTGCTCTTTCTCTTGCAATATGTCACGAAATCATGACACTTTTTCTTCTGTACAATATCTCTTGCAATATGTCATGAAATCGTGACACTTTTTCTTTCTGACTCTCTTACTTGCAATATGTCATGAAATTGCGAAACTTTTTCTTCTTGCCATTCTCTCTTCCAACATTTCATGAAATCGTGACACTTTTTCTTCCGTACTATCTCTCTTGCAATATGTTGTGAAATCGTGACACTTTTTCTACTTGCCTTTCTCTCTTCCAACATGTCACAAAATCATGATAGTTTTTCTTGCTTGCGCTTTCTCTCCAAACATGTCACGAAATCGTGACAATTTTGCTTGCTTGCACTTTCTCTCCAAACATGTCATGAAATCACGATAGTTTTGCTTGCTTGTGCTTTCTCTCCGAACATGTCACGAAATCGTGACAGTTTTGCTTGCTTGCTTGTCTCTCCGAACATGTCACGAAATCGTGACAATTTTTCTTGCTTGTGCTTTCTCTCCGAACATGTCACGAAATCATGATAGTTTTTCTTTCTTGTCAACATATCGCGATATCGCGACAGTTTTTCTTTCTTTCTCAACATGTCATTTCTTCCTTGTAATTTTCTTTTGATTTTTAGCATATGAGCCACTTCGATATTTTGGAAAGTCACTGTACATACTCTGAGTAACCTTTGAACTCCTGTCTTCTGCACCTAAAAGTCTTTTGAGCTTCCTGTCCACTGCATTAGCAGATATGTCTAACTGTGTTGACAACAATGACAATACTGCTGCTACACCTTGCTCAACATTATCTTTGGTCTAGTATAGAGTTGTCCTCATATCTACACCAAATTATGTCCTCAATTTATCTTCAAGCTCTACCAAAAAGCTTGATCAATCACAAATATGCTCTACTAGATCTACCCCAATCCTTAACTTAAGGTTTGAACAAATCAATCAATCAACTCAGCTCTCAAGTCTTCAAAAAGAGTTGTCTCAAATCTGTCCACAAGTCCTCACTAGAACTTGTCCAATATGCTCTCAAGTCTTCTCTAAGAATTACCTCAAATATGCTCAACAAGTCCTCACTAGAACCTATCCAATTAGCTCTTAAGTATTCTCTAAGACTTACCTCAAATATGTTCAATATGATTGTAAACTTCTACAAAAGCTCACACAAAAATGTCCTTAAGATTTAACAAAAGTTTCCTCTATTTTATCCTTAAGTACACCCTATAACTTACTTAAAACTATCAAAAAGCTCTCACAAAAGCTTTCCCAAATCATTTGCAATACTTGCACACAAAAACTCAACTCAATCTCTCACAGAAAACCTCTTCAATCACTCAAACAAGTTTCACACAGAATTTTGTTTGACTCCTAGAAACATATAGAGAATGGTTAGAGACTCAATATGTTTCATACTCACAACAACTCAATCACTTTCAAACTCTCTTGCTTAACCTCAGAAGCACATAGAGAATGGTTAGAGACTCAATATGTTTCCCACTAACAATTACTCAATCTCTTTGAATATCAATCTCAAATCAATTCATAATATAGAACAATTTGTTTCACATAATTTGAACTAACACTTCTAAACTCTTCAATCAATTAACATCCAATCAAATCAACCAATGAAACAAAACTTTCTTGCAAACCCTAAGCAAATGTTTCATTCAACTCTTGCAATAGAATTCAATATTAAATCGAGATATTTCTAAATTTACATAGCAATGATACTCATGATCTTTACATAAATTCTAGTTCAAGATAGTTTACAAGTTCTCGCTCAAGCATTCACCAATCATGCATATAAAGTCTTACTCAACAATTTTTATCAAAAATTAACCTTTTCTCTCCAACTTAGCATTCACAACATCCAAAAATCACTTTCAAGGATAATGTACCCTTACCTCTTGTTTGTAGATGGTTTGACTTCAAACACCTATCTCAATAACAAATAACTCTTTGCCAGTTTCAAAGGCTAGGTAGAAATATCTTCTCAAACATTCACTCAATTTGATCCCTAAAAATATTTCACCATACATAGCAATAAATATCTTTTACACCTTATGATCTCCACACTTCAAAATGAAAGCCAATAATTTGTCTAAATAAAATAACCACAATGTTTTTATTTATAAACCCTTATCTCTTTAACACATTATATCTTGACCCAATTTAAAATATAATTCTCCTTTTACACCTTATAACTCCTATTTCAATTTCACTTTATCAAAAATCACAATAAAACAATTGACCGTAAAAACTTTATTACTCCAATTTTAATTTTACTATTTCAAAAATCACAATAAAATAAATAACCCTAAAAAATTTAACATGCCACATTTCAAACCTTAGAAGCAATTTCAATATTTAAAAAAGTTAAAGACCTCACTCGATGGGATTCAAACTCCTGCTTACACCTCCACAGTGCCCTAGTCGTGGCCCACATGCCATGTGAGCTAGGCGCTCACCTTGGCACCAAAAGGTGCATCGTGTAATTTGAATGTTTCCCTTGGTGAAAAAATTAAACATGTGCTCCTAGACAAAATGTGTTGCCATCGGGTTTCGATCATGGAACCTTCTATCTGCAAGCACCTTAAGACACAACCACCTACCATTGGCCCAACCGCTATGGTTGGCTATGAGTCTTTAGAACTCCTCCTCCTTATTCACAACTCAACTGCCACATAGCCAAAACAAACACCTTTTTATCTTATTCTACATGTTCACAAATTTTGCATGCACACATTGATTAATTGTTTGAAGGATGATCGTTTATGTCCAAGGCATATAGTATTTATATTAATTTGTTTGCTCTCCCTCAACACATCAACGGGTGGAAAGAATAGTCAATTTTGGTGCTCGAATTTTATTGCTTTCCCTTTGTAACCCTAACCTTAGGGTTATTTTAATTTAAATTAATTTATAACAAAGTTGTTATAATTAATTTAATTAATTAGGTCTATAATTTAGACCTTTAATATTATAATACTAAAATTATAATATTATTTTCTTGGGTCTTTCAATTTCTCTTTTAGACCTTTTTGACCACCTTAAATATTATAATAAACCTATTATAATATTATTTTCCCTTAGGTCATTTTCTTGCACTTCTCATGGAAATTGATGCTGCTCATCGAAACTGACTCTTGACTTCAATGACAACAAAACATGCTCATATTTCCAACAATATCCCCCTTTTCCATTGATGGCAACCCAATTACCTTTTACCATTTTCTTAACCTTTTTCTATTCTGCTCCCCTAAGGAACTACTCCCCCTAACTGAATGCTCTCCTCCTAATGCAAATCTCTTCCCCTTTGACATCAATGGTAGTGTCACATTTGGGGCTCGGTACTAAGAATGAGTCTCATAGCTTAGCCCATCCTATAACTCCTCTTGAGGTGATTAGTTATGGAGTGGGAGTATTTCTACTCCTAGCATGCATTGGTCTTTACCTTTGTCCACCTTCTTCTTTGACTGATTCTTCTGATTCCTTTGATTGTTCCTTTTCCTTCTTGCCTCTAGAATTTCTACTCTACACCATATTGTTGTATGCCCATCATTCTTGCACTTATAAAACTTAATTTTTTTATTCCTTGGAGGTTAAAATATCTTGGGGTTTCTCTTGGTGAAGCCATATCCATTCTTTTTATGAACCCTACAATTAACTACCTTGTGATCAAACTGATTACAAGAGTAGTAATACCCTTGAAAGAGATGTTTGTCTATAATATATCTATATTCCTGTCTTTCATGTATCCTACACTATGAAGCCTTGTACTCAAACCTATGACATGATAAGCATAATACATTAAAATTACCTGGCCTTGACCCCATTGGTATCTTAGTCTCTTTTACCCTGTGTTGGTTCTTGTTCCATCTATTTCTCATTTGTGCATTATTTCTTTCCTTGTTGAATTTTTTTGTCAAACTCATCCTCATAAGTCTCACTTTCTCTTACACTATCTTCTTTTGGATATTCTTCTTATTCAAAGCCTGATATTGAATCATCTCCTTGTTTTTTTTGTTCTTATTCAAAACCATGACCTATATTGCTTAATGTAGGTTTTTGTGTCTTGATAATATTATCCAATTTCTTTGAGCTTCTTCCAAACTTGTGTAACTTGTCCTTAGAATATTTTACTTCCTTATTTAGTAAAGCCACCTCATGTTCTAACCTTTCACATTCTAAGACCTTTGCTTCTACTTATCTTTGAATCTTCTTGTCTTAGCTATTGATTTGGTTAGATCCTCTATACGTTTTCCTTTCTCTTTATCACATTATTAAAATTTAAGCTTGAGTTTTTATTTTTACCTTATTACCTCCATTAATGCATAAGGGCATGAATAAAATCACCCTCAAGGTCAACTTATCATTTCTTTGATACTTCCTATATTTGTTTGCCTTTGGGATCATCTTCATTTCTTTCTGACTTGTCTTCTATATGATCACATTCTTCTTCCTCTAATGCCAAGAGTAGATTCTCTTCTGGTCCTTCAAGTGTATCTTCATATTCATCAACATTAAAACTAAAACAATTCCTTGTACAACTATATTCAAGATGACCAAAGTTACCACATCTAAAACACTTGACGATTATTGGTGACCTTTTCTTAACCACTTCTTTTTCTTTTTCCAGAAATATAACTTCATATTTATCATTATCTAAGGAACTTTCATCATGATACCTTGAATACTTACTTGCCTTGTCTACGTAGAAACTCTTTTTATGTCTTTGGAAGAACTTATTTCCTTGTGTACCTTGTCCATCCCTACTTTTCTTTTGGTACATGTGTTTTTCTGTTTCCTTGTTCTTATCATCTTGTTTTTCTTCATCATTGTTATTTCCAACTTCTTGAAAATAAAATGCATAGTGACCATACTTTCCACAATTGAAACATCTAATTGATTTTGTATATTTATACCTTCTCGAATCCTTGTTACTTCTACCATAATTTGCTTCTTCATCACTGGATAATTCATTACTTGAATGTGACTTCTTTCCATTTATCTTCTTAGTAGCTTTGAAGGTTGCTTATTTTTGGGGATTATGTTCCACTTTTGTTCTCATTTAAAAAGCTATAAGAATGCCATGTAATTCATACTTTGTCAAAATATCACTATCTTTTGATTCCTCTATAATTAAAATATTTTCACTACACCGTTTTGGGAGTGACCTTAAAATATTGTCACAAACTTCAGATTCTTGAACTTCAAGTCCAATTCCTTGCATGGTGTTAACAACCTCATATACATGAAGTAGATAATCACTAATATTTTCCTCATTCTTCATTTTTAGGTCTTCAAATATTCCATTGCAATTTTGTAGCTTTAACTTTTTGACCTTTTTATATCCTTCATATATGCCTTGCAACTTATCCCAAATTTTATTTGCTGATTTGTAGTGCATAACCTTTATAAAATATATTTTATTCAAACCTCTCAAAATTGCATTCATTGCTTTTGAATTGTAATTATGTAGAAGCTTACCATATTTATCTATAGGTGGAGTAGCTGGTAGTGTGTATCCATTTTCAACTGCTTCCCATATTTCATTTCCAAGTACCATCAAGTGAATCTTCATTCTCATACTCCAAATAGGGATGCCTCATCCCTCAATAGGGATCCTATAAATCTAGTAGATATCCTACAACATCACCATCATATCGCTCATCGAGAAATGAAATGTGTTGGTCTTATCATCCCATTGATGAGCCAGGGCCATGAGATAGACCTGATACGACATCACTATGGGTAGGAGCACAACTTTTCAGAGGTCAATCACCCCAAACCATGCCCAATCATCCTTATTGAGCTATTGTAAAAAATATAGAAAGATTCTAGGCTACCTATCCCAAGCTGTCAAAGTTTGAAGCCCAGCAAATCATAACAATTAAAAAAAACTCATCTCAAAATCCAAAAAAAAAAAAACTCATCTCAAAAAAAAAAAAAAAAAAAAAACTCATCTCAAAAAAAAAAAAAAAAAAAAAAACTCATCTCAAAATCCAAAAAAACAAAAAACTCATCTCAAAATTAAAAAAAAAAACAAAAACTCATCTCAAAATAAAAAAAATCATCTCAAAATCCAAAAAAATAAAAAAACTCATCTCAAAATTCAAAAAAATTCAAAAAATCATCAAACAATTCAAAAAATCATCAAACAATTCAAAAAATAAAAAAGTTAATCAAAAATATCAACAATTAAACCTAAGGTTGGTAGCCGCTTAGGGCCTCGACAATAGCCATCGCCATTGCCGAGCCCTGTGATGGCCATAACCATTGATCAATTTTTTTATTATTGGAATTCAAACATGCCCAACAACCCTCCTAACGGCCCCCTTTTGGCCAGATGAGCACCACCCCTGCTTAGGACAACTCAATAGTGGCCCTCAAGTGGGGTATTACAACCCAAACATGTAAAATAAAATATATATTAAACCTAGACTACCATTAAGATAACCTAAGTTAAATTCCTAGACTAGGGGTGAGGTTCATTTCCTATAGTTTAATGTGGTTCATTTAGCCCATTAATTAGTGAAGTTCCTTTTAATTTCATAATTTACTAGATTTGGATGGAGAGTCTAACTTAGGAGCTTTGGCTCCATCACTCATCAAAGCCTCAAGTTGATCTGTCATGATGATTTATCTCGATCTTGACAATGTTTTGTATCAAACTATCTCTTTTCTCCCTCAGATATCACTTTTCTCTCATTGCTAGCTGGTAAAAATGACAAGAAAATTACCAATTTTTCTTTTATATTTTCTAAAATTGATATCCATTTTCCTATAGGATGCTCATATTTCGATGTGGCCATTGTATACCATGACAATCTGACATTTGTAGATTGCCATCGTTAAAATCTAGGATGGCTAAGAGATAGCAATAAAATCACTCATTTTTGACAACATCATGAGATTGATATTGGACATATAAGCACATCTATCGATCAACTTTCATCAAAAATTATAAAATTAACAAAAAAATCAAATAAAAAAATCTCACTTGTGCCTTGTACCTAGTTATTTACCCTATACACTTGACGGTTGTAGCTACTTGCTCTCCATGCAATAAGGTAATATGAGTAAATTAACATAAGGCTATTTGAACCAAATAATTCATTTATGAATTGAAATTTTTTCACTTCTTTCCCAAGAATGCCATGTGATCGGAGTGCTCCACTGGAATGAAGCATACATTTCATTCCTCTATGATATTTTCATCAAATCATCAAACATAGTGATCCACTTCAAAATTTAACTGAATTGCTATCATCTTGATTTCCTAAGAAATCCATGTGGTAGGACTTCTCCATGGGATAGAGATGTACAATTACTTATCATGGTCGAAATCACAATTGTAATAGGACTTTTCCTTTACAGATTTTATCGTCTTGTAACACTCAAAATAAGCCATCATGGTCAAGTGACTCATCTCTTTCATCACTTGCCATTTCCTCATCAACGCATCGCTTAAGGGGTAGGCATAATCAAAATTAATAATTATACACTTAATCATGCAAATTGTGTTTGTACAAAAATCATTGCTAACAACTATCATAAAGCTACCCTTTTACTATGGAAAAAATAAAAATGATAATCTAAGACTTTGGCCATCTGAACTTTTAGTACTTGTAGTTTGACACATCTACCCAAATATCGTTAGGTTGATTAAATATTTAATCAAATTAAGCCTACCCATTTTGTTGGAGGTAATGATTCAAATATGTATGCCCTTTTCATGATTGGGGCATCTAAAGTTGACCAAACCAATGAAAATTAATCAACATGTAATCTAACGTTAGGTTATTTGTTTTTATTTAGTGTTGTGATTTCACACAACACATCTCAAAAAGGGGTATCTATAGACACCTAAAACACATCATGTTGAGGAGGATATCTATATGGACACCGTTTTAGGCATATGACTCATTTTGGGCCTTAGCAAGACCTAACAATGGTTATAACCACTCAAATAGGGGCAACTTTGTATATTTCATCCTGAGTAGTGATGGTCCATGTTGTCTCGGATGCTACCGTGATGGCCCATGATGGCTTTGAAATCACCATGATGGTACACGATGGCCCCACCACGACTATTGTAACTCATTATGGCCCGTAAACATGTCATTCTAAGCCATGAAAATTGAGTTTTTAACAAAATTGGGTTTCCCAAGCTAAGTTAAATTAGTTATAGGGCAACTATTCTTGAAATATTATGCTCCAAAACCTTCCATAAGTGATGTCTAGCCTCTCTGAGCTAAACTGAATCTTGGTCTTGGCTTATTCAGCAAGCTAAGATGCCAATTTGGGAGGTCTATATTGGTAGGATTAATTAACAAAATACGAGCAATAATTTAATATGGAAATAAAACTCAAAAGAAATAATACAATACACAATAGACATAGATTTAGGTGGTTCACCCAATATGGGCTACTCCATGGAGAAAATATCTAGGCCCCTTTTATTCTGTCTAGAAAACCTTTTTTTACATAGTCGTGTGAAGTTTTTTACCCAAACTTATTCCATAATAATTCATGCACATAGAATGCATGAGATTTATCCTAGTTCACCCAATATGGGCTACTCCAAAAAATAAGAGCCACACTTCCTTTGATATTATTATTCACTCTTTACCCGTATTGGGACATTACAATCAATAAACGAAACTCTTACAACCCTAATCCACAATGTGGTATTAGAATACCGTGGGCACAATACCATGGGCTCAAACCACCCATACCCACCAATCACCGGAATCCCACCAATACCTTTGAATATGGGGCTTATCGTACAATATTTCCTCTGTAAAGAATGAGACACATCCAACATCGTGCACTGAATATTACAATTATATACCATACAACATCCTTTTATAAAAGTGCATTACAATTTTAGGGTAAAAACCTGTCTAAATTATACTGTCTGATCTATGACCTAATAAAAATAGTCTATATTTACATAGAATAAAAAGCATCTATTTTACACTCTTTCAAAATGTTTTATAAATAGATGAAAATTTGTAGAAACAATTTCCTCATGCCTTTTAACCCAGTCAACAAATTTATTCACTATAGTATGTGCATCATCTTGTACATTCCTTGGTATGAAATGTGCAACCTTGGTTAACTTATCCACAACCACTATGATTGTATCATGCCTAAATCTTGTTTTAGGTAAACCAACTATAAAGTCCATTGAAACCACCTACCATTTCTACGTAGGAATATCATGTGGGTATAAACGACCTACTAGGTGTAAGTGTTCCATTTTAAATTTCTTACACTCTAAGCACTTGGTCACATGATCATTAATATCCTTTTTTATCCCTGACCAGTAATAGATCTTCCTCATGATGTCGTATATCTTTGCTTCACAAAGATAAGTAGAATAAGGAGTATTATGTACCTCTTTAAGGATTTATTCTCTCAATCCACAACTATTGGATCAACTAATATATTATTATAATACATCAAATCATCCCTATACATAAAACATGTATATTTTTCATGTTCTTGCACTATTTTAGTTTTAAATTCTTGATAGAACTCATCTTAATGTTGCATTTCTTTAATATGATCTATCAAATCATAATGAAACTTTATCATTGCAGTAATGAACCCTCTCCTTACACTTGATGTACTCAATGTCATACTCGGTTAGAAACTCCATCCATCATCATTCTCTAGCATTAAAAGAGGATTGAGTAAAAATGTACCTTAAACTCTGATGATCTATCTCGAGTTCAAATGATTTTCCAAGAATATAGCGCCTCCAAATATTAAGAGCATTAACAACAACTATCAACTCCAAGTCATGAGTAGCATAGTTTACTGTAGATACCTTGCAGACACCTAAAACACATCATGTTGACATGGGTATCAATATGGAGAACTTTTTAGGCCATATGACTAATTTTGGGCCTTCCCAAGACCTAAAAATGGTTCTAACCACTCAAACAAGGCAAAATTTACCTACTTTAGCCTAAGCCCTGATGGTCCATGATGGCTCTGGCACCATTGTGATGGTCCACGATGGCTCCAACATCATCGTGATGGTCCATAATGGCCCACCGTGATCGTTGTGACTCATGACAGTCCACAAAATTATCTTTTTGAGCCATGATGATTGAGTTTATAATGAAATCGGGTTCCTCGAGCTGAGTAATATTAGTTACAGGGCAATTTTTCTTAAGGGGTTATGATCAAGAACCTTCTAGAAGCAATGCCTGGTCTCCCTGAGCCTAACTAAATCTTGTTCTTGGTTTATTCACTAAGCTAAGATGCCAATTTGGAATGTCTATATATGGTACCAAAAAAATTCATAAAAGAATAGAGAATTGAGATCAATTGGATGCAATAAAGTGCTACCGATTTGAGGAAAATACAGAACACTCTCTCACATGTATTGAGGTGTTGACCAAATTGTAATAACTCTGCATATTGCATCTTCCCCCTTTGGGGTTTTATATTGTAATATTGTATCAATTGGTGAATCCCTAAGAGGGATATTTTGTAACCTTTTGTAAAAACAGTCCCAAATTATTAATGAGAAGAGCATCCTACTTTCTTTATCTATTTGTAATTATGGTTACTTAATATTTCTTGTTATCTTTATTACATATTACATAGTTATATGCATGGTTTTTTCTACTTTACAATGGTGATCATGTGTGGTATCATTCTTACAATTTCCTTATTTATCGCTAACTTGTGGTTTTCTTATTTCTTAAAATTTTAGGTACCATTTTTTTGGGCCACGATGGCTCATAGTAGTCATCGTTATACCCTCTGATGTGCAATAAATACATCACTCTGACCTCTGATTACCTTTGAATAGAATAAAAAATTTAACTTCTTGACATATTAATTAATGATTGTCTACACCTATAAGTACCTATGTGCCTAATTTTTCTTGCTTTTTACATAAAAGGTAGATTTCTAGCTTGGTAGAGAAAAATAGTGGAAATTTTAAATTTTAAAATACTCTACCTATGATCATTGTTGGTAACAATTCCCTTTGCTACTCACCATCCCAAGGTATAATGGTCCATATATCTGATCGTACCTATGTCTAACGGCCTTTGTTGTAGACTGTTTGACACTGTGATGACCCTTAATAAATTATTTTCTAGTTTTTTCTTAAATGTGGCCTACTTAAAGGCTGTTTTAATTTAGGTTTGCACCATAAAATTTCTAAAATTAAAACATTTTTTATTCATATTTGAGAATTTGAAATGTACTTTGTGCATTAGTGAAATATCATAAGAGTGTTTCATGTTGCTTTTTGCTTTTGCATAAAATAAAAGGAATCCATACACGTCACATATCAAATTTAACATTAGTGAGTTGGAAGTGACATCCAACCATTGATCAAGACCAATGATGGCCTTCATCACCACTTTTTTGGCTTGTATTGTGGATTTTTGAACCCTATTTTGGCCAAGGCCAACTCCAAGAACCATCGTAGCTTTAGAAAATTGCACTTATTCTTCTTCAAAAGGTGTATAGTTAACCAGGATGAATTGGGTGAGGACTGGTAGGACTTGTGCTCCCTAATTGGATATGGGCTTCATATCTATATTTTTATGGGTTTCACACTCTGGACTTCATCACTAGACTCTTGTGTGAGAGCATACATGTGAAAACCCTTTAACATAATTATTTACATCAACCAATGTTCAAACTCAAACAAGATAAAGACAATAAATTAAATGAATCATAACACACAATCTAGTTGTAGGAAACACAAATAATTCTTAAATGAGATAATCATTTGTATACTTTATTTGTTTCCTAATCATATGCATAATCAAAATAAAGATAACATGGTCACTACATGAAGCCATGTCTAGTTACAAACTAAGGCTACTATAAATGCATGTGAAGGTTCAGAACACCTTTGATATAGTCCACATGACCAACCTTTACTTGAACGACATTCAAGAAGGCATGGAGATAAATCTACCCATGGGGAATCTACTCATTCAAAGACCCCTACTAGGATGATTCTTGTTGGAACTCCTCGTAACCAAGATGAGGATACTTCTAGACCTCGTTCATCACATGTCATTCATAGATAAGATCCACTCAATCAAGGGCCTAGCAGAGGGGTTGCATGCGTCTGTGTATCCATACAATATACAAACCCTTTCAAGTTTAGCGTAGAGTACATACCCTTGCTTAGTCACTATGGGGGAGCTACTCCTTCAAACCAACCTTGGAAAATTCATAAGCTAGTTTTCTAGATAAATATGGTCCTAACATAGCTCATAGAGCACCTTCTTCCACTCATTCTCATTCTGATAGAGAACGTTATGAAGATAGAGTTTGTCCTATTCATACACAGGGAGAGTGTTCCACTAAAAAATGACATACTCCTACACCATAATTACATGATGACATCACCCCTAGGGTAGAACATAGAGTAAATGTAACTTCAATTGATCGAGGTAAGAGGGTAGTTGTCCCTTTTACAAGAACTAAAATAGCTAAAACCCCTCGTATTGATATGAGAAGTAATTGGCCACACATAGTGGATTGCACATATTGGCTTCCTAGACCTAATACTAGCCATAGAGAGAAATTGCTCTAATATTAATTGAAGGATTTGTGTTATGAATGATGATGAGGATTGATGTTTGATCCCTCATATGACCCCTCTAGTAGTTCCTAGCTAGGTTTGCATAGTTTATTTCTTGCAAATTAATAATTGTAAGTGAGTCTCCTTCTCACATGCACTTGTGGGCACTAGTTATCTTCTAGTTGTCATTTAGAGTGTTAGTTAGTAAGTGTGAACTCAAAGTAGGAAGTGTGTACTTCAAGATAGCTAAAATGGATCTTATAGTTAGCATTATTCCTTTCCTCTTAACTTAGAAGTTACGTGCATTCTCCCTTGCACTTTTGTAGCTTATGGTTAAGCATATTGGATCAAATCCATGATTTGATGGGTTTGGTTATGTATTTTGGGCCATTAGTGCCTATATAATGAGTTTGTAAATAATATGAAGTTAGTTGGATTTTCAATCCTTTTCATTGGTATCAGAGCCTAGTTCAAGTTTACACTAGGGCTTGTGAGGTGAGAGGATAGGAGATAGATTAGTTTTTCTTATGAGAAACT
Organism: Wollemia nobilis; assembly: GCA_028583015.1. NCBI lineage: Eukaryota > Viridiplantae > Streptophyta > Pinopsida > Araucariales > Araucariaceae > Wollemia > Wollemia nobilis. The sequence continues at coordinate 108,671 of JAQPPZ010016941.1, forward strand.
TGTTTTCATTGAGGACTCGGTTCAAGCTCAAGGGGAGCTTGAAAACCATTCGTAGAAGGAAGTTCCTTAGGCGTCAAAATCCTCGTTCCAACTTTCTCCGTATGCTCAAGAAGTATAGGAGAAGTTTACCCCGATTTCTTTCTTACAAAAATCCCTTGGCAGGGTTGGATTTCTCCTACGGTGAAATGCGAATTAGGGAGCCTGTTGTTCCTGAAGTTCCTGCCATTTTGGAGTCTTGAAGATCGAGCATCATCAAACTAGGTCGTGTGTCGACTTAGATCTGGTTGCCTTTCAAACGCTGGTCGTGTGTCGACTGGATCTTGAAAGGAGAGCTACTGAAGGACTTTTGGTGATATGCAAGAGAAATTAGCAATTTTTAAGAAATTTGAAGGTAATTTGCCTTCAAATATTGCTAATAATTGTAATAGTTCAAGTTTTCTAGGTTTGTTAAATTAACCCACCTGGTTAATTTTTAAAATTTTCTTAGTTTTTGTTAGAAAACTTAAATTTTAATTGATATATATTTTTATATATTAATTAAATCTAGATTGTAAAAAAAAAATTATTTTTTTTCTTTGAAGTCCCTCGACCCCATCTCAGCAGGCATCGAGGGCTAACCTATGCAGGCGGCTCGGCTGAGTCAGCACTGCTACCTACCGACGTTGGCCATCAGACGTCTATTGACTGATAGACCTTACCTATTGGCTACCGAAAAATGTCGACCGACGTCTAACACAGCAGACAAGAGGTCGGTTGTGTTACACTGCGACTGCTAGCCCTAGCGGCTCTGTCAGGCCTGTCGCAGCTGAAAAGCCCGTAGAGTTCTGGCAGGCCTACCATGGCTGACAGCCCAACAACTTTGTCCAGCCTGTCGTGGCTAACAGGCCTGATGAGTTCTGTCAGGCCTGTCGCGGCTGACAAGCCTACAGGGCTCTATTAGTCCTGCTATGGCTGACAAGCCTGTAGGACTTTGTCATTCCTATCGTGGCTGACAGGTCAGCAAGAAAGTCCGTACGCCTGCATGAACTGTAGGCACAGACTTCCACATGCTCCATAACCGACGAAACATCGGTTGTGCCATGTCTGCTGCCAATAGTCGACAGATGGCTGCCTACACGCAGCTCAAGGCTGCCACAGACCAGGAACAAAATTTGACACAACATAGGCACTGAATTTTTTTTGCATGATTGTTTGCCTCAGGAATCATGCCAGTGCAGTTCAACAATCCATGCATAGCCAGTGGAGTTCAGTGACCGAGGGTAAATTTGTAAATTTTTTTAAATTTTCCTATTCTAAGGTTGCATGTCATTATTTTTATTTTTATTAATTTAATTTTTAATAATTTAAGTAAATTAATTAATCTTTGATTAATTATAATTTAATTTTTAATTAAGTTATTTTTAAATTAATAAAATATAAATTGTAAACCTTAGGTTAGTTTAAATTTTTAAATTTTTAGCCTTAGGGGTAATTTTCAGGGCACAACATTGTAACAAGGAATCTTCAAATTTTCCTTGATTTTTAAGTGCTTTTCCCTTTTACTTCTGGCTTATACTCGGTCTCACATGGCTTCTGACTTGGCTGCCCAAGTGGCAGAACTTGCACATGTTGTAAATGCTTTAGCAGATAAAGCTAATGATACTACCATGGCAGAAGTTCTTGGTAACCTTGCAATGAAGGTAAATGATATTTCTCTCCATAATGCTTCAACTTCTGCTAGTGATTCTCGCTTGAGAGTTCGTTGTGAAGTGCCACTTTATGATGGATCCCGGAACCCTGAAGTCTTGAATAGTTGGATTCTTGACATGAGTTCTTGGTTTTCTTACACTCAACTTGCAGATGAGGATATGGTTCCATATGCTAAACTCAAACTTTCTGGTTTAGCTAAAGTACTTGTTGAAAGAAAAAGAGGTCATGATGAACTCACCTCATGGGATGAGCTTGTAGATTGTCTTAAGACCAATTTTTATCCTTCCAATTATTCTAAGGAATTGGTCATTAAATGGTTTCGATTTCGACAAAGTACTAATATGACTATGCAGGAATATATCTTTCAATTCAACAGGTACAGGATACTTTTGAATGTGGAGGAAGATATTAAAGCTTTGATTCTCAAATTTCAAAGTGGTTTGTTGGAACATTTGTACAGGGAAATTATGTTTGTTTCTATGGACACATTGGATTCAGTTTTCAACCAAGCGCAACTTGTGGAGGACAAGTTTAAGGCGCATTCGTAGGCATTCCGCGCACCTGCTACTCAAGTGGTTGCAAACTCATCAAAAGGGAATAATTCTTTCTCACAAAAGAAGAATTTTGCTCAAAAGAAGAATGTTTCTTCTCCATCTCCTTCTTCTCCTTCCCCTTCCGCTTCTACTCCCTCTTCTTCTTCTTCTTCCAAACCTTCTTCTTCTTCTTCTAAAAAGTTTTGTAACTATTGTAAGAAGAAAGGTCATGAAAAAGCTGATTGTTTTAAGCTTAAAAAGAAGAGTTTAGTCATTACTACTCAAGAGGAGGATGCTTCCAAAGGTCCCCTTGAGTCAGTAGGAGAAAGTAGAGTATACACGAAATTACGAGGTAAGCTCAATGAAGTTACCTTAGTAAATGTAAGTTCATCTGAGGGCGCTCGTGATGCTTTGTTCATCACTCGAGCTCATTTGCTCCATAATTTTGCAACAGATTGTATAGTGGATAATGGCTCGTAGAAAAATCTAATTGCGAGGTCCATTGTCGAGCGTTTGAAGTTACCTATGGAGCCTCATCCTCAACCTTATTCTTTGGGTTGGAAGGATAGTGGAAGAGGCTCAGAAATCACTCACACTTGCACATTAAAATTTGCACTTGGCCCACATTTCATAGATCAAGTCACTTGTGATGTGACTCCTATGGATTGTTGTGGGATTTTGCTTGGACAACCTTTTCAGTATGATAGGAGAGCTGTTTATGATGCTTTCAAAAGAACCTACACACTTCAAAAATATGGTCAGGTCTTTCTCATTAAAAGCACCAACACTCCTAACATCATTCTAAGTTCCAAGCAAACAAAAAGAGTAATTAAAAAAGGTGGTGATGTTGCTCTAATTTTCATTCGCTCTCAAAACACTCCTACATCCACATCCATTCCAAAGCAACACTCTTCAATGGATAAAATATTGCAAAGTTACTCACACATATTTCAGGAGCCAAAGTCTCTTCCTCCAAATCGCACAATTAATCACAACATTGAAATCATTCCTGGTTCTTCACTACCTAATGCTCCCATGTATAGACAATCTATTTTGCAAAATGAAGAAATAAAAAGGCAAATAGAAGATTTGTTGTCTAAGGGTTTCATTAAGGAAAGTACTTCTGCTTGTGCCTCACCTATTTTGTTGGTTCTTAAAAAATATGGCACTTGGAGATTGTGCATTGATTTTCGTGCTTTGAACAGAATTTCTATAAAGAATAGATATCCACTACCACGCATTGATGATTTATTAGATCAGCTCCAAGGAGCTAAGTTCTTTTCAAAAATAGATCTCAAAAGTGGATATCATCAAGTGCGTATCCAAGCTGAGGATACATGGAAGACAACTTTTAAGACGAAGATGGGCCTCTTTGAATGGTTGGTCATGCCCTTCGGTCTTACTAATGCTCCCGCAACCTTCATGAGGTTGATGAATGATGTATTTCGTGATGTACTTGACAAATTTGTAATAATATATCTTGATGATATATTGATCTTCTCAAAGACTTGGGAGGAACACCTTAGGCATATCCATCATACCCTTGATCTTCTTGCGAAGAATCAATTATATGCCAATTCTTCCAAGTGTTCTTTTGGCAATACTTCAGTTTCTTACCTTGGTTATGTGATTAGTGAAAGTGGAATTCAGGTAGATCCCACCAAAGTTGATGTTTTACTTAAGTGGTCCCCTCCTACAACTCTCACTGAGTTAAGGAGTTTCCTAGGACTTGCGAATTTTTATCGCAAGTTCATTCCTCAATATTCCACCCTTGCAGCTCCATTGCATTATCTCACTAAGTCTAAAGTTCCATTTCATTGGGAGAAAAGCCAAGAGATTGCCTTTGAGAAACTCAAAAAGAAACTTTGTACAACACCTGTGTTAACTTTACCCGACCTCTCTCAACCTTTTGAGATTGAAATGGATGCCTCTAAAGTTGCCTTAGGAGCTATGCTCAAACAGAATGGTCATCCAGTTGCTTATCATTCAAAAACTTTTTCTGCTACTAAGTTGAACTATTCTACATATGACAAGGAGTTGTATGCATTAGTTCAAGCTATCAAGTACTGGAGACATTATCTTTTGGGAAAAGATATAGTAGTACACACTGATCATATGCCTCTCAAGTTTTTACAATCTCAAAGTAAAATTGAAGAATCAAGACATATGAAGTGGGCCTCTTACCTCCAACAATTTCACTTGGTGATCAAGTACAAAAAGGGGAAGAGTAATACTGTTGTTGATTGTTTGAGTAGGCCTCCTGCCGCTCTTGCCTTAACAGTTATGTCCACTTCACACTTGGGATTTCAGACTTGGCCTAATCAGTATTCACAGGATCCTGATTTTGGGAAAATATTTGAGCAAGTGAGTAAGCCTTCTTCTTCCAATTTGCATCCTTTCCAAGATTTCTACATCAAAGAAGGACTTCTTTACAAATTGGACAAGGTTTGTGTTCCTTGTGAGCCTAGAGTGTCACTTCTTAAGGAAGCTCATTCTACACTTTATGGTGGTCACTTTGGGAAGCACAAAACACTTCATCACTTGCAAAGATTTTTCTATTGGCCTAAAATGCAGAGGGATGTGTTGAGATTTCTCAAACAGTGTGCAGTTTGTTGTCGCTCAAAACCAGCTAACAGGAAGTTTGGCTTAGGCATGCCTTTGCCCATTCCTTCCCATCCTTGGGAAAGCATTTCCATGGATTTGGTTAGTGGTTTTCCTATGACAATGTGACAACATGATTGTGTGTTCGTGGTGGTTGACAGATTCAGTAAGATGGCTAAGTTTATTCCATGCCGCAAGACAAGTTTCGTAGCAGACTTAGCCCAATTTTTCTTTGACAGCATTTGGCGTTCCTTTGGTCTACCTACCAACATTATATCAGATCATGATTCACGCTTTGTGGGTCACTTTTGGCATTCTTTGTGGAAAATTTTGGGAGTTTCCCTTAACTTTTCCATCGCCTATCATCCGCAGTCCGATGGGCAGACTGAAGTGGTAAACCGTACCCTTGTGCAAAGTTTATGAATCTATCATCACGCTTCACCAGCAAAGTGGGACTTGAGTCTCACTCATATTGAACATGCCTACAATAGGGCCCTACATTCTTCTATAGGTCATTCACCCTTTGAGGTTTGTATGGGATTTCAGCCCTTGGCACCTTATGAGTTACCTTTGTCTTTGCCTTCTCCCGTCACTTCACATCTTCAGAAGGAGCAAGACAAGGCACACTCATTTATTCAGCACTTGCACAATCTACAATCAAAGGTGGTTGAGATTTTGCAAAAGACACAGCAGCAACAGAAAAAGGCCATGGATCGACATCGAATTCCTCATCCATTTCAAGGTTGGTGACAAAGTTTGGTTGCATCTTGACAAGCGACGTTTTACTGATAAGACTCATAGTAAAATCAAACCGATTCGCTATGGGCCTTATACTATTCTTCAATAGGTGTCCGAGAATGCTTTCCGCCTTGATCTTCCCACACACTTGGGAATTCATGATGTCATCAATGTAGATCTTTTGAAGTTGTACTTTGACTCTACATTGGAGACAGCACCAACTATCAGTCATCCTGTGGACGTGGTTCCTGATTCTCAGTTACCATTGGATTCTGATCAGGTCTATGACACAAAGACTCGACAGACTCACCAGGGGTCTACCACCTCATATCTTGTGGCTCGACGAGGACAGCTGCCGCATCAGGCTCGTTGGATTTCTTTTCATCAGATGTCCCGTGACTTTCCTACTCTTCTGAAAGCATTGGAGGCCAATGCTTCTATTGTGGGGAGGCATGATGAGGATTGATGTTTGATCCCTCATATGACCCCTCTAGTAGTTCCTAGCTAGGTTTGCATAGTTTATTTCTTGCAAATTAATAATTGTAAGTGAGTCTCCTTCTCACATGCACTTGTGGGCACTAGTTATCTTCTAGTTGTCATTTAGAGTGTTAGTTAGTAAGTGTGAACTCAAAGTAGGAAGTGTGTACTTCAAGATAGCTAAAATGGATCTTATAGTTAGCATTATTCCTTTCCTCTTAACTTAGAAGTTACGTGCATTCTCCCTTGCACTTTTGTAGCTTATGGTTAAGCATATTGGATCAAATCCATGATTTGATGGGTTTGGTTATGTATTTTGGGCCATTAGTGCCTATATAATGAGTTTGTAAATAATATGAAGTTAGTTGGATTTTCAATCCTTTTCAAATGAGAACACTTAGATCACAAGCATGTGGAACAATCAAGATTACATTGCCAATGATTTTATGAACACGAAATTATTGAATAAAGGATCTTAGAATATAGGTTACACAAAGAACAATCACGTAGGGTAGCTCATGATGAGGTGCCCATACCTACTAATTATAGATAATAACCCAAAATGAGGTGCACTACGCATCATCAAGAGTTGCCTCCTAGGCAGATAGACACTCATCCTCTTCACACCTCTATGCATAATTATTGATAAAGACCTCACATAGTGCCAAACCCTCTAGAATATGAGGTCTATGAAGAAACAGAAGCAAATGACCAAGATCAAACATATCCTAAGTCATCTTGCGAGGAATTGGTGAATAATCACAATCCACCAAATCGATAAAATTAGAACCTTCCATTGCCTATGCCCAAGAAATATCTTTGGGAGAATGAGATAATTTCATCACAGGCTTACAAATTTCTCACTAAGCAAGTCCAATCACTTGAGAAATAGGGAGTGGGTTTCCAAAACTCTACTCTAATAAAATTATATAATCAAACCCTTAATCCATTTGTGCCTAGTCCAACTTACCTAGAGCATTTTGAGATCCCTAAGTTGGACAAATTTAATGAGGATGAGGATACCCAAGAGCATTTCACAAGTTTCATGAACTTATATTTTTATCTCCAAGATAATGATGCTTTGCTATTGCAAACATTTGAGATAACACTCTCTTACTCTGCCTTGGAGTGGTACAATCAATTACCTAGACATAGAATTTTTAGCTTTGAATAGCTAGCCAACGCCTTCCTTCAATGCTTCTCTTTCAGAGTCAAGAATAAGCGTAACATGTGTGACTTGTTGAATCTATGTCAATATGATGATGATCTAGTCATGGACTATAAAATAGATAGTGCAAGATCATGTCAAAATTACCATTTGCTTTTCCTATTTTTGAATTAACACGGATGTTCACCAAGAGTTTCTCTAAGCACATATCATTGTTATGACAGTTGTAGCAATACCAAATATTCAAAGAAGCTTTGGTGCAAGCCTAAGTCATTGAGGATATCTCTAGGAGGGCAATATTAAACTTTGAAAGAAATAATGAAACAAAAACCCTCATAACAACAATCATTATTAGGCAAAACCAACGCATGTAAATTAGATTGTTTTACACGTTTCTAAAGTGGAAAAAGTGCCTTAGCAACCTAGCTATCAGGCTCAACTCCCTCCAATGCAAAACAATAATCAGCTACATTAGAATTAGGCACCAACATTATAATTACATACACCTCATACTTACATGTCGTTACCTAAAATTTTAACATCAATGTTCAATCGATTGTGCGATTCCAAGGCTATTATATTACCTGAAATGCATACCCTTCATCCTAATTACCCAAAATATAAAGGTTATAGGGAGGACCTATATTGCGTATATCATTGGTAGCATGGCCATGATATCCAAGATTGCATTTCATTTAAAAACCTGGTATAGAATATGCTCAACAAAAATCAACAGCAAATTGACAATCCCCTTGTTGTTGACAATCAAAAAGTTAGAATATTTAAATATACCTTACCCAATCATGAGGTTAAGGAAGATAAAATAGAAAATGTGGATGAGGTGCATATAGACATGCCTAATGAGGGTTTTATCAACATGATCATTATTATGACAAGGAGCAGAAAACACCTTAACTAGTTTTCATCATTATCGAATTCAATCAACGTTCAACATTCATCACAATCCTCATAGCAATTAAGTCCTAACTAATCGTACAGGGACCCTATAATCACTTTTTATAAGCAAGAGATTAGGCCAAACCCTATTAATGATCTTCATCTACCATTGCATATTATAACTAGTGTAAATCAGACTATGTATAAGCAAGTTTTAATTGATATCAATTCATCCATTAATATCATTACTACCACTACACTAAAACATCTCAACCTTTCACCTTCACACATCACCGCATCCACGTTCACCCTAGAATATTTTAATGATGCTTTATCCCTTAATGTTGGTACAATAGTCCTACCTATTTAGGTTGGAATATAGATTATGCTTACTTTGTGCCACATTTTAAAAGGTGAAAAACAATACAATATACTATTAGGTAGACCTTGGATGAGAGATATGGAATGCATCCCATCCATAGTACATCAATACCTCAAATTTATACATCAAGGTCAAGTACATGTGGTATACACCGATCCCGATTCCTTAAAATATTACAAAGAGATAGATGAACCATAGGAACCTCCTTCACCATTTACTCATCTGGATATCCACTCATATGACATCATGAAATGTTTGGATCCATAATTACGATCAGTAATCAAGTCATAATATCCATATTTTTTTTGGATTCCTCCTTATACCCCTTCTACATCTTTAAGATCCTTTAATGAGAAAAACTCAAAGGGACCAATCAAGAATATCCCTCCACACATTCCCATCACTGTAGCACAAGATATCATCACTCCTAAAGATAAAGAGGAAACCATAGTTATGACAACCAAATTAGTATCACCTATACTATCGACATCCATCCTACCTCATGCTTTAGCTTAGCAAACTAGCCCCAAGCTAGGTGAGCACATAACACAAAACAAGACATTCATGCATATCATCAAGTTAGTAAAAGATCTAGGTTTCCCTTCCATAAAATCTTTGTTCACGAGTAGCACTCATGATTTGTTACCTAATGATGGGGTATGTTATTCTTGTCAAGAGCCTCCTAAATAGATTAATGAGGCATGCATACCTCATATAGATGAAGGATTTGTTGGAATAATTAGTTTGGTAACACAGGATAAGAGTCCTGAAAATCCATCCATAATTACTACAATAGTTCCATCCTTTCAATCACCTATCGAAAATGACCAATCATTGCCATAAATGTATTCTAGATCACCTAGATAAAATAGAGATGTAAATGGATTAACAAAATTATGCTTTACAACAAATCATGCACTAGCTCATAAACATGGAGCTATAAAAGCAAACCGTATTCGAGACCAAACCACCTCCTTTAGAACCACAAGAAGAATCACAAACAAATCAAGTGTATAGTCAGCCATGCCAATCATCTTGCATTTATACGCCGCTATCCAAACCTATGTAATTTATATTCAATCGATTATGTGATGCGAAGAACATCACTTTACCTAAAATTCACACCCCACATCCATACCATCAGAAGCCTCAAGAATATAGAGAAGATTTACATTATTTGTACCATCGACTAGATGGTCATGATATTCAATCATGTTATGGCTTCAGGAACATAATACAAAACATGCTTGAGAAGAATCAACTTCGAATTGATAACCTTCTCACCACTAAAAACCAATGAGTGAGCATAGTTAACAATCCTATGCCTAAGCTAGAAAACCAAGAAGAGTCACCTAAGTAAATTATTAAGATACCTATAACTCAGCCACATCATCAAACTTGGCCATTGCATCCTTTACATTTAAAACACCATCAATGTATTTGAAATCAATTAACCGAGCTCGTGTCCATCATATTTCATAAGCTATAATAAATTAAGGCAATTGTCTTGCTAGACATACCCCTGTTCAACCTAAACGAGCCTACGTATATAATATACAAGGAAGATCATTCTTACCTTTATCAATGAATGAAAGATCACGACATTGGTGATTTTTTTGTTTTTAGACATGTGGTACAAGACCTTATTGACAAAGAGGCCTATCCCATTGATAACTCATACAAATCACTAGAGCCAACCACAATCTAGATCATATCTTCTCCTTTATGGCCTCAAAAATTATCGCAACTTGGTAAGCCCAATAAATCATATCGCCATTACACCAAACTTCCAGTACACTATTTATTCTTATTTCAAAGGATTTATGAGGCACATGCAATCACACTGCTAGAAATAGAGTCACATAGACCTAAATTTGGATCTCACGATTAAAATCTCTATTGTCCTTGTCATCATTAAAATGCATATGATATTCAAACTTGCTATCCATTCAAAGATCTTGTGCAAGAAATGATAGAATGAATGGAGCTCCACATAGATGGATTGCTCATTTCACACCATCGAAGCATTGAAATTGCACAAAATTCTATGCCACAATAGGGGGAGTCAATTTCTATCACTCCTCCTAGCCAAGCCAATCACAGTGCATTAAAAACGATGCACACTAGGGGTCTTCAAGGTATCACACCTTCCCCACCATCCACATCACAAGTAATGAAGCAAATTGGAGATTTTGAAGGTATCACACCTTCTTCACTTTCATCAATCACCACACATGTTGGGGGTACATAAGGTATCACACCTTCCCCCTAAAAATCATAAAATAATAAAAAAATCACAAAAACAACAAAAATTCCAAACAAATCAGAAAACATAAAAACACAAAAACAATTCAAAACATCAAAATACAAAAACATTTACATCATTCTTTCATGCATTTTATTACATGCATTCATTAGTTGCATTGCTTTAGGCATAGTCATTCTTTACACTTGCACTAGTATAGGTTGTGTTTACATTCTTACGAATGATACCATGTTTGTATTCCAATCATGAATCCTTATATCCTTATCATTCACATTTCTATTGGGAGTAACTATATTTTTCAACACAATTTATTCAGTTGTTATAATGTGTATACTAGTTTTTTGATCATTCAACCATCCCTAGTTATCTTTTTAGATTTTGTAGAAATCTATCTTGGATTTTGGAGGTAAGGTCTAGTTTTGATAGTACCTTGCATATATCAAAATCCCAACATAATTTTACACATTAACAATCCTAGTCTGAACAAGGAAGGATGACAATACAAAGTGATCCTGGTCATCTTAAGTGAAATGTTTTCCTTGCCCATATTATTGGGGCTCCAAAGGATCGTCACCGCCCCCCTTGGACTCCCCTAGCGAACACTAGTAGGGGGGCTAATGCCCCCCTACAACCACCTCCTTCACAAAGTGGATCCAAGTGTGGCTAAAAATAGGACCTCTAAATTAATCAGGATCCAAAACAAACAATCTCCCACTTGGAGACATCACATTAACTCCAAGGCTACTGTACTTGTTGGACTATGCTTCAACTTTGGACCTAGAAATTTTCTCACCTTTTACTGTCATGCTTGAAGATCAAATAAAACTAAGCAAGAACTTAGTTTCTCCTTGGTTACTACCTTTGTGAACAAATTTGCAGGATTATGGCTAGTGTGTATCTTCCCCAATTTTAACTGTCCATATTCCAACACTGAGCATATGAAGTTGTAACGAAATCAGTTAAATTAGTTATCTTCCCCAATTTTAACTATTCTCCAAGATAAGTTAAATTAGTTATAGGGAAACTATTCTTGAATGATTATGATCCAAAACCTTTCATAAGTGATGTCTGGTCTCCCTGAACCTAACTGAATCTTGGTCTTGGCTTCTTCAATAAGCAAAGATGCCAATTTGGGAGGTCTATATAAGTTGCCCAAAAAATTCATAAAGTAATAGAAAATTGAGATCAATTGGATGCAACAAAGAGCTACCAATTTGAGTAATAGAGAAAACACTCTCACATGTATTGAGGTGCTATCCAAATCGCATTATGATGCTTACATTCCCATCAATGGATTTTTCAAGAGCTTGAAGGCCAAATACCACCATTGATCATCATCAATTCCTATGAATTTGAGCTAATTATTATGATTCAACTGTGTTTTAGAACACAAAAAACCTTGAACATCAATTTGATAGTTGAATTGATCATCACCTCGCATTTAGCACGAAGGAAAAGTTTGTTATTCGATGATCATTGTGTTCCACAATGGCCCACAAGCGAAGCTGTTAGACCCTTTGACATTTAGTAGAGCCACCCATTTTGAGCCATGATGGTCTTGTGGTGACATTTCATTTTCTATATTTTATCAGTTTTGTTAATTTTAATAGCTTTCAATTCGGTTTTCTAACATAGTTTAGCCTTATTTATTTTAGTATTTCATGTATTTATTTACTATTTTATAGATTTCCTTTACATTTTGATTATCATGAAATGGGACTCATATTGAGAGGCTTCACATTTGTTATTGATGATTTGTAGATGATTTTGTGTGTAGGTTACAAGCCTTATCAATAGCTTATCATCACCAAGATCCCCAATCTTGGCATCATCAAGTAGAGGTCATTAGGAAAACCTTTCATAATAAGTTTTGGAAGAGCAAGAACTCTACATATTACTTATTACCCCTTTAGGGTTTCATATTGTAATATTGTATCAATTGGTGAATCCCTAAGATATTTTTTAACATTTTATAAAGACAATTTCAAATTATTAATGAGAAGAGCATCCTACTTTCTGTATCTATTTGTCATTATGGTTACTTAATATTTCATAATATTTTGATTACATATTACATAGTTAGATGCATGGTTTTTTCTAATTTAAATTTACCTCATGCCTCTTAAGTTTCCTTGATTTGAATGCAATGACCACTTCATCTTGGGTCAAAACCCCTCCTAATCCTTCAATTGATGCATCAATACACATTGTAAACCTCTTAGAAGGATTAGGTAACTATATAATTGGTGCGATATTCAACCTTTCTTTCAAAGTCTAAAAGGATTATTCACACTATTTAATTCACTTAAAAGCCTTTACTTTTCTTTTCAAATTTGTAATATCTTGAGAAATTTTCAAAAATTCATTGCAAACCATATATAATAGTCTTCTATCCACATAAAACTATGCACCTCAATCACATTTATGGGTGCAAGCCAGTCAATAATAGCCTCAATATTCTTGAGATCAATAGCAATCCCCTCATTAGATATTATGTGTTCCAAATATTGTACTTGTAGAGTGTAGAATTCACACTTTTATAGCTTCAAAAATAGTTGATTCTTCTTAAGAATCTCAAGCATAGTTCTCATATATTGATCATGTTCCTCCTTATTCTGATAATACATCAATATGTCATCAAGGAACATGAGCACAAAATAGTGTAACTACTCTCTAAAATGTTATTCATGAGATTCATGAATGCAACTGGGGCATTAGTCAACCTAAAAGGTAGGATTGTAAACTCATAATGTTTATACCTTGTTCTAAAAGTAATTTTAGATGTGTCTTCTTCTTGAATTCTCAGTTGATAGTAACTTGATCTAAGGTTAAATTTTGAGAATATGGTAGCTCCTTTCAGCTAATCAAAAATATCATCTATTCTTGGAAAATAATATATATTATTAATTGTAACCTTATTCAGCATCCAATAGTTTATACATATTCTCAAGGACCCATATTTCTTCTTAACAAATAAAATAGGAGCACCCGATTATGATACACTGGGCTTAATAAACCCTTTTTCCAAAAAATATTGAAGTTGTATCTTGAGTTCTTGTAACTATATAGGGATCATTCTATATGGTGCCCTAGAAATGGGCACAGATCTAGGTAATAACTCTATGGAAAAGTAAAATTTCCTTTGTAGAGGTAAACTAGGTAGATCCTTCAAAAACACATCCTTGAACTCACCCAAAACATGATGCTTTTGGAAGAGGTCAGAATCAACTTTGGTTTCCTCTTTCTTGTTCCTTTTAACCACAAAGATCATTCCTCTCTTTCTAATAGCTTTCTTCACTTGCATTATGGTCAAAAGGTGTGGTTTAATTAAACCACAATCACAATGAATCCTAATCCTCTAATTAGATTCATTCGTGAACTCCAACCATCTATATTCAAAATTCGAAAGAGCCTTATGTTTTTTTTACTCTGCTCAAAAATCCACTTCATAAATCCTACACTTTTATGCTTTCTAAGCTCATCCTTTTATTTTTCAATTAATTTTTGGTAATTGAAATAAGCCTTTTTAGCTTCTAGATTGGCTTCTTCTTGTTGAGCCAAATCAAATGCTTTAGGAAGGTTTTTAGGATTAAGAATATTCACCATAATTCTAATCTTGAGATACAGGCCCAATATAAACTTTTGCACCTGCATGTCCTCCATGCTCTCATAGTCAAGCACATATTTTAATAATTGGGCAAAATTTTGATGATAGGTTCAAAATTTAATTAATTCTTACTACAAGTTAGTGAATTCCCTAGATTTTTCCACATAATATTGCTTAATTAAGAATCTATTTTTGAATTCCTTAACAAAGTCTTCTCGTTAGAGATCTACAACTTCAATACTCTACCATTTATTAAAGGTATTTCATCAATACATGGCTACTTCTACCATATTCATGACAACTAGCATAGTTTTAGATTATGATGATAAAAGAATCAAGGAAAAGTATGACTCCAATTCATTCATCCAATTCTTCTTTGCATCACCATCACCTTTGCCATTAAACTTAGAAATCATAACCTTATTTAAGTCCTTGGCTAACTCCACACTCACTTTGGTCCTACCAGTACTAGTTCTTATACGCTCATTAGATGTTCCCTTTGTCCTGTCTATAGTTTCCATTCCCTTGGTGAAGTCCTCTATTAATTTTTGTTGTTGGACTATTAACTCTTGTTGTTGGGTCATGTGAGTTTTTTTGGGCCATTTCCTCTTTTTGCTACTCCATATGAGTTTGCAACAATTGTACTACTTTTGCTAAATTTCCTTCCTCCCTACTAGGCTCATTTGGTGGAGGTTCGTTTAGTTGTTTCAATCTTCTCACCCTTTACGAACCTTATTTTCTTGCTCTTGTACGTGGTTCTCTTGGAGGTTTTATGATGGTCTCTTCCTACCTAGCTCTTGTGGTATTTATAGAAGATCAACCCTACAACAATGTGTTGTTAGATCAATTGCAAAGGAAGTGAGTTAATTTTTTACTTTAGTTTTGTACTACAAAAAATAATTAAAAATTATTTAGAGTCCTACAACTCAAGTATCTCTTATGGTCTAATACCACATATAAAAATTCAAGTCTACTCACCTAGTTGCACCAAAGAAAGCCAAGCAATTTTCAAGGTAATTTTTTTTACCTAAGTTTTTTGTTTATCCAAAAAGGAGGCTTCATATTCATAACAGATAAGATTCACCCAATGATTCATTAACATAAATTTTTAAATAGTACAGGCATATCATACCACTTTTAGGTTTTAATCCTGCTGCAGACAACCACCCAAGTGAAAGAGATTAGCTAAATCCCGTAAGTTGTGCCATTTGATGGAATTAACTTATATCATTTGAATTCCTCTTATTCTGACATAAGGATCGATCCACGATTGGAGTTATCCTCTAGAGCCCATAACACCTAGAGGGTGGACACATAAACTCCCTATACCTTAGCATATTGAACCTCAACTTAATCGATCGACTTGTTAAATCTTGGATATGCAAGGGGTTAGCGTACATATGATTAGTATCTAGATGATTGCCCTCTTTCTTGGGATCAACTAGAGCCATATCATTACCTTGACCTTTGTCTTGATCCACTTATCCATTATGACTCAGGGTCGTTTGTTTCATACCAAACGTCATGGTAGAACTAGTTTATTTGTCATACTAGATCTCTAATAGTTATATGATACATGGACATATCACTTGTAGTCTTAGACAATGGACTAGAGGTGATGTCTCATACCACCCCTCGATGCTAGTTTTGACTAGATCACTCGATCTGACCTATCTTGCAAAAAAACTAGTCATTTTTGAGACACATTGCATGCTTGCCCGCATTTCAACGACATTAGGTCCATATGTTGTTATCCTTCATGAAGAATACATTAACCATTCCTAATCATAGTATTGATTAAAGAGTTAAGTTATGAAAAGCCATTTTCTTCTAGATCTTAGACTATAGAGAACAGTTGTTTCAGTTATTCTCTAATTCTAAAATCCCTTATAACAACATTTACTATTGTGTACCTTCTAATTAAGATTACTTGAAATAGGTTTCTTGTCAACATTTATCTACCCTGTAAAAGAATTTTCATGGTTTCAAACAGTCTTCCTAGTCATAAGTAACCATATCCAAGCTATTAAGGTCAACTAACATTGAGTTAACCTATTACTTTTTCAGGATATGTAATTCTTAATGCACTAGTTTAAAAAGGTATCCAGTTATTAAATTCATAATAGCCTTCCTCTACTACATTCTCAATTTAATATTTAATTCATAATACCTTATTTCTATAGTCTAACTATTAGCTTAACTTTGCTTACTAAATGAACATACAGTTTATGAATATAGATGTTATGGTTTTCGGGTTTGGTAGGTCATCCGAGGAACCTATAATGCATATTAACTAAAAAGACCACAACCTTTGTTTATCCTAGAAAAAAGTTTAACACATTGAAGTCTCATTAAGGTTTTGCATTTTATCAGACAGAATGCCACCCCATCATGCTAATTAATTGCAATATAACAAACTTGTTACCACCCATCATACTAATTAATTGCAATATAACAAACTTGTTTAGAGTTGGGTTACTCTAATTACAAGAAGTAATTTTCTATATTTATGATTCCTTTTTAACATGATAACCAATGGCACAACCCAGCTAACATTATACCCAAAATACCTGGCTATTATTTTCCAAGGTTTGGTTCGGGTTTTTCTACAACGGGTTATAATGTAGTAAGTTTAATTCTTTTATTTGAGATGTATTTTAATAAGTCACCAAACTATAATTTTGATGGCTATATACATGCACAGGCTGTCAAAATTCTTTGCAGACATTCAATTTTTATATTAGAGAATGTAAATATATGTAACATGTAGTTGCTTCTTCTCACTACAAAATCGTCGGACTAATTTATTTAAATTTGATAAGAAATTTATTTTAACTCAATACTGTAAATTATGCTTTCGGAGTTAAAATACATCTAGATAGAAATATAAATCTAAGCCTCCTCTGCAATCTGCGTTACGGAGAGATGCTACTATATGTGTTAGTCGTAAACAACCTTTTGATGCCCTCTGGCATTTATTTTATGGTCATCTCGATTCGTCTAGTCAAACGGTGGGCCTATGGATCACCAGCTGTGCTGTCTTGACATTTACCAGTTTTTGATATGAGATGTAACTTTTTTTTTTTTTAAGTTAAAAACCTCTTGCGGGGCGTTTTGGTTTGAGAGACCACGAACAGGGTTTTACACGGTCAAAGTCATCCGGGAGTCGTACCATTTACCAGTTTTTGATATGAGATGTATAATTTTTTTTTTTAAGTGAAAAACCTTTGCGGGCGCCTTGGTCTGAGAGACCACGAACAGGGGTTCTACACCGTCAAAGTCACCCGGGAGTCACACCCGACCCTGCCCGCACCAACATTATCAATTGAATTTTGGATACCCAATTCAGCTTTTTGATAGGGTGGAGATTTGAACGTGAGACCTCTCTTGAAGGATTTCCCTCACCTCTTCAACTCACCTACAACACTTGGCTAATTAATTAGCATGCAACCATCCAAGATATGATTTAAACTGAGATTTGCAAAATTCGTATATTTAGGATGTTTATTGACATCGTGTTGTGTTTACAAATTTGTGTAGCCTTATTTACTTTGTTTTAATTTTTTTAAATTTTTTTCATCATAATTCCAAACACTGAAATTTACAATTTCACAATTTTATTATATCTTAAAATTTTATTAAACTTTATTTGATCTTATAATTTTCTTCCACTTTAAGACCTCTTCCAAAATTTAATTCATAGTTTGACGTTTTTCTTTATCTAGGATCCTTGGAAAATTTGTTCATGCTTGTTAGCATCCATCTTGTACTCCTTCAAGATGAGTTTGACCATGCATTATTAACATTTATTAAAAGTATAATAAGTTAAAATCGCACTTAATTCCATTACATTAGGGTTATGCAACCATGTTACCAGTTGAGCTTTATCTTTGATCCCATTAACATGTATTCTGGCCCACCTTTAACGTCCACTTAAGAAATTACATAAAAATCTAACACGAAGGCGTGATACAACTGTCTTGTGGAAGTTCGCTCTCTTGAGCTCTTCAGTGAGTTCGGATTGCTTTCATACATTACGTGTTTGACAAATTAAAGAAGCAAAGTGATTTGAAGGAAATTCAGAGGGAATGGATGCCGTTGCTGTCACCCTCAATCCTCTCCAAAAGCAATCCATAGTCCCTGCAATGATACAGAAAACAAATTAGAAGAATTATAAAAAAATTACCCCTCAAATTCAAAGCCGTATTTATCTCAACAATGGCGAAGTTTTGAATGGAATTAAAGGATTAGAAGATCATGGAAAGACGAGGAATAGAGTTGCATAGTTATAGCTTGAATTTTCCGTCCATTGGATCGTTGCCTCGAATTTTCCCTCCTTTGGAGCATTACTGCGGACCACATGTGGGGGTCCTGACATGCCTTACGTACTACATTTACCTGCGTAGTCTTTTGTCGGCCATGACGCCTTTACTTCAGCTTTACTCCTTTAAATTGCGGTGCTTTCCTCAGAGTCAAAAAATCGGACGTCACGCGGACGGGGCAAAGTTCACTTGAGTGACAGAACTCGTGACCGAATCCCTAATCTGTTGTCGGCCATAAGGCCTTTACTCTAGTTTTTTCCCTTAAAATTGTGGAAATTTACTAAGAGTCAAAAAGTTAAGCCGAGGGAAAGAACTCGTTCAGTTGATGTATTAGCTAGTGCAGCTCACATGTATGTAGGGGTCCCCACATGCCTTGCCTGCGCTTATCTTTTGTCGGCCATAAGGACTTTACTTCAACTTTTGTCCCTTAAATTACAGTGCTTTACTTAGAGTCAAAAAGTTGGGCGTCACGGGGGATGAAGAAATAAAACTTCTTTCCGCTCCCGAAATCGCTGTCGCACGGCAGCGATGTTGAGAAAGTCTTTCACTTTCGAGCGACGGCGAGAAAGGGAATAAAGACCGCCAAGTGAAATTCTCCAAATCGCTGTAGCTTTGAGCGAGAAAAGTTCCATTTCGCGAGCGATAAGGAGAATGGAAACAAATAATGCCAAGAACCTTCTAAGTGTTTAAACCTTCAAATCGCTAAATAAAATTGAAAACGGAAACAAATAATGCCAAGAACCTTCTAAATAAAAGTGAAAAAGGTATCCGGCGACTTACGTTTTAGCGAGTTCGAGAGTTAGCTAAAAGACAAAATAGAAAAGGACAAATTAGGAACCGTGTGCCTTTAATCGCTAGTCTAAAATGCAAATGATGCAAATCACTCGACTCATGAGCGCTAAAGGGAATTATGGGAAATTTCGAGCGATGGAGGGAAAGTGGAATGAGACGAAAGTTAAAAAGAGAAAGGCATAAAAGATGAGATGTGGATGCCTTTGAGTGCTTAAGCTTAAAAAATGTCGAATATTGAGGCAAAGGGGAAAATGAAATAGAACGAGCGATATAGAGGAAAAAGTCGAGATTTGCTCTTAATACTTGGAAACCTCTGATGAACTTGGAAACTTCGAAATCTGCCTATTTGTTAAGAACGAAATTGAGCAAACCAAGTGTTTTGAAGATGTAGAACACACGGATAAACAAAACTATAGGAGAGAAATTACATTCAACCTCCATAGAGGGTTTACAAACATCTGCATTGAAGCAGGATAAAAAAAAACACAGGAGCACTCCGAAACTGTTGTTCGAGGCTACAACTGCTCAAATCTCGTTCTGCTGTTAATCTATATCCACTGTTCTACACACTTGCTCTCTCTGCATTCCACTCTACTTGATGACAGCAAAAATAGGGTTTATATAGCTGGGCAGAAAAGACAATCACCAACCGCCATACGAAGGAAGTAAATGATGATTGGACAAAGAACACGTGCGACATCAGATTAGAAATTTTGACGGGAAACCCTGTGTCACTGCCTCAGGTGAGCAATTCACGAAATCGTTGAAGTTTGTGGGCGATTTCAGGTTTTTGCTTGAGGGATAGCGATCTGGAGCATCATGTTTATTTTCAACCCCCTCTTTTAAACCTGATCTCACAAGCCCTTTGACACCTAACTACTCACACAGTCTGTTGAATTCCTCCTCCTTCAAAGGCTTGGTAAAAATGTCAACTACCTGCTCCTTGGATCTGTAGAACTATAACTGAACCTCACTCGACTTCACCAGCTCTCTGATGAAGTGATACGATATGTCGATAGCTTCTTCCATCCATGGAACAATAGATCCTTCAATAGTGCAATGGCAGAATGGTTGTCATAAAACACTGTTGTTGTGCCTTCCAGAGGATTGTTCAGTTCACCTAGAACCCTTCGTAGCCAGACTGCCTGGCATGCGACTGATGTGGCGACGACATACTCTACTTAAGTAGTGGACAACACAACGATCGGTTGCTTCTTGGACGCCCATGATACTGCTCCCAAACTAAGATGAAATGCATAACTAGAAGTGCCCTTTCGATCATCAATGTTGCTAGACCAGTCACTGTCTGTGTAGCCCATTAGTTTCAACTGGTCTTTCTTGGCATAGAAAATGCCATGGTTCCTCATCCCATTGACATAGCGCAATATGCACTTCCCTACTTGCCAATACGAATCCTTTGGAGTATCCATAAATCGATTGATGAGACTGACTCCAAACATCAGATCTGGCCGAGTTGCAGTCAAGAAAATCAAACTGCCAACTAGTCGCTTGAACAAGGTTGGATCGATGCTTCTCCCAGAGTCCAACTTGCTCAACTTCAACCCCGTGGCAATAGGTGTGATGGTAGGTTTACTATTATCCATCTTGAACCACTTCAGGTTATCCTTTGCATACTTGCCCTGAGAAATGGAGATGCCATCTACCTATTGGTCAACTTCAATGTCGAGGAAATACTTCATCGACTCTAAGTCCATCATCTTGAACTCCTTCTTCATGGCTGTTCTGAATTGGTCGAACAGGACATTACTGTTTCCAGTGTAAATCAAATTGTCCACATAAAGGCAAACGATTATGAACTCCCTTGCTTCATTTGTCTTCAGGTACAGGGTGTGTTCATATGGGCATTTGATGAACCCATTCTCCTAAAAATAGTCATAAATCTGGTTGTACCATGCCCTAGGTGTCTGCCTCAACCCATATAGGGCCTTCATCTTGAGGACCTTGTCCTATTGTCCTTCGATCTCGTAACTGGGTGGCTAGTCTATGTAGAACTCTTCCTCCAAAACACCGTTAAGGAAGGCTAACTTGACATCCATCTGAAACGCCTTCCAACCCTATTGGGATGCCAATGCTAGGATCATCCTGACTGTGTCAATTCAGGCTATAAGGGCATACATTTCATGGTAGTCGATGCCAAACTTCTGCTTGTAGCACTTTGCCACCAATCTAGTCTTATGCCTATCCACTTCACCTTGGGTGCTGAACTTCGTATTATACACCCATTTGATCCCAATGATCTTCTTCCCTGCTAGGAGATCCGCTATCTGCCACATATCATTCTTCTCAATGGATTTTATCTCCTCATCTATCGCCTTTCTCCACTTTTGATTCTAACTTACCTCTTCAAACTCTACTAGATCACTCTCAGTAAAGAAGGCAAAGTTAGAATATTCCTCATCTTCATGATGACGGATTACCTTGTAGATGTCTTGCAAGATCCTCATCTTCACTAGAGACCTCAAGTTCAGGATCTTGCTTGCTAGTGGATGCGACCAAGATGGTGAGGTTGTATTGTTGCTGGCATCGCTACTGCTGATAGAGGCTACAGGTGGTTGCACATTGTTCTCCTCCAATTCAATAGACTCGACAACTAATGGCTTAGGTTGGCCAGTCTTGGACTTCCAATTATAGGCTTCATCTTCCAAGAACTTCACCTCATGGCTGATGACGAGCTTCTTTGTCATAGGATTGTACAACTAATATGCCTTTGCTTCCTCATTGTATCCTGTGAAGATACACTTCTTCGCTCTATCATCCAGCTTCTTTATCTTCTCTTTTGGAACGTGTGCATATGCAATGCACCCAAAAACACGTAAATGAGCCACACATGGCTTTTGACCACTCCAAAACCCCTAAGGAATTTTATCGTTTACGCTTTTGGTGGGACACCTCTTTAGCAGATAGATTGCACAGGTTACAACCTCTACCTAGAATTTGTGTGGCAATCCCTTTGCCTTCATCATGCTACGTGCCATCTCCATGATGGTTCTATTATTCCTCTTAGCTACATCATTTTTTTGCGGTGTGTATTTGGTAGTGAGCTGCTTTCAAATTCCATTCACCTTGCAAAAGTTCTAGAAGTCGTTGGATATATACTCTCCTCTGCCATTGATCCTAAGGGTTTTGACCAGGTAGCTGCTCTGTTTCTCCACCAAATCCTTGAACTCCTTGAACTTGCAAAAAGCCACTAACTTCTTCTTAATGGCATAGATCTAGGCCTTCCGACTGAAGTCATCAATGAAAGTCAAAAAGTACTTGTTTTCGATAAATGTGGTGGTCTGCATTAGACCGTAAATGTCTGAGTGCACCAACTCCAATGGCTATGATGCTCTCCAAGACTGACCGAAAGGGAATGAATCCCTGTGTTGCTTGTTGACCAAGAAACCTTCATAGACTTGATTTAGCTGCTCAATAAGGGGTAAACCCTTCACCATATGCTTCTTGTGCAGTAGATTAAAGCCACTAAAACTCAGGTGACTGAACCTGATATGCCACAACCAGGTAGCATACTTCACGACTACACTCAGGGACATCAAAGACTCATTCTAAATCTATAGTGGAAACATCTTGTTCTTTGTCATGAACACCATTGCAATTTGTCCATGTGCTTTGTCTCTGATGGTGCAGGTTCTGTATTTTAACTGCACAGTATATCCCTTCTACACAAGTTGTCCCACACTTAATAGGTTGTGCTTCAGACCAGGCACATAGTACACATCATAAATTTGCTTCCTTTCATCGTTCTTGTATCGGATGAGGATTTTGCCTTTCCCCATCATGGGAACCTTACTGTTGTTCCCCATCTTGAACTTGGACTGGACTGTTTCATCCAGTTGGGAGAACATCTCCTTGTTCCCCGTCATGTGATGACTGCAACTACTGTCCAAATACCATACATTCTTCTAGCACTCCTCCTCAATATTGCAAGTCAGCAACATGTTTCCTCCTTCTGCATTTTTAGTTTTATACGTGTAATGGGCTTGGTGCTGGTTCTCCTTGGCCATCATTTTTTTGCACTGCGAGATGCAATGGCAAAATTTCTTGCAATAGTAGCACTATACCTTTAACATATCCCTTTTATGACTAGTTTCAGCTTAATGGTTTCTCACTCCACCTCTTCCTCCTTGCTTGTTTGTCTTTCCAATGCCTGCCTCTGCCTCTTCCTCCTTGAGAACTAGAGGTGCCATGGTGGGAATCTTGCCTGTCGTTGTCTCAAAATGAGACTTGTGACTTGAATTCCTGCTCTAGAGAGGACTAAGATGAGCGGCTCAGCCTCTGCTCATGTTTCTATAAGGAACCCATGAGCTCATCCATCGAGAGGGTCGTCAGATCCCTCAACTCCTCGATTGCTATCACAATGGAGTCAAAATTAGTAGGTAGGATTCTGAGATCCTCTCCATGATTCTTTGGCTCTGCATGATTTCTTCATTCAACTGCATCTGGTTGATTACGTCTATCATCCGGGTGAATAATTCACCCATGGAATCCATCATGTTCATCTACAGGTTCTCGAACTCCCTCCTTAGCATCTACAATTTTATGAGCTTAAATTTGTTGGTTCCCTGATACGAGCTGACCAAAATATCCCAGGCCTGCTTTGCCTTGGTGGTCGATGTAATTCATGGTAATATGGTCTTTTTGACCGCTTGCATGGTGTCAAATAGGGTCTTCTGGTCCTTCTTGGTGCTCCTTCAACAAGTCCCTGTATGCCTGGGAGAAGGCGACAAGTGCTGTTGCATCTATCGGTTCTGGGTAGCTGTTCTTGACCAGGTCCCATAGCTTATGAGATACAAATAGGATATTTGTTTGGATGTAAGTGCAAGTTGTTGAAGTTGAAAGCCATTCTTCGGTATCCGTGTCAAGGCACTAATCGACTCTGATACCAATTTGAAGAAATAAAAATTCTTTCCACTCCTGAAATCGCTGTGGCATGGCAGTGATGTTGAGAAAGTCTTTCACTTTCGAGTGACGACGAGAAAGGGAATAAAGACCACAAATAAAAATTCTCCAAATTGCTTTCACTTTGAGCGATGAAGGGAAAATTTTCATTTTACGAGCGATTGGGAGAACAAAAACAAATAATGCTAAGAATCTTCCAATCGCTAAATAAAAGTGAAAAGGTATCGGGCGACTTACGTTTTAGCGAGTTCGAGAGTTAACTAAAACACAAAATAGAAAAGAACAAACAAGGAACCTTGTGCCCTAAATCGCAAGTCTAAAATGCAAATGACGCAAATCGCTCAACTCATGAGTGCTAAAGGGAATTATGGGGAATTTCAAGCAATGGAGGGAAAGTGGAATGAGATGAAAGCTAATAAGATAAACCATAATAAGACAAAGGCATAAAATATGAGATGTGCATGACTTTGAGTGCTAAAGCTTAAAAAATATCAAATATTGCTCAAATCATGAGCGACAAAGGGGAAAACGAAATAGAACGAACAATATAGAGGAAAAATTCAAGATTTGCTCTCAGTACTTGGAAACCTCTAATGAACTTGGAAACCTTGGAATCTGCCTATTTGTTAAGAACAAAATGGAGCAAACCAAGGGTTTTGAATATGCAGAACACACAGATAAATAAAACTTGATTTTATTTATAATAGGAGAGAAATTACATTCAACCTCCTTAGAGAGTTTACAAACATCTGCATTGAAGCAGGATAAAACAAAACACAGGAGCACTTCAAAAATATTGTTTGAGGCTACAACTACTCAGATACCCTTCTACTACTAATTTGCATCCACTATTCTGCACACTTGCTCTCTCTGCATTCCACTCTACTTGATGACAACAAAAACAGGGTTTAAATAGCTGGGTAGAAGAGCCAATCATCAACCGTCGTATGAATAAAGTAAATTATGAAGTAAATGATGATTGGACAAAGAACATGTGTGACACAATATTGGAAATTTTGGCGAGAAACCCTGTGTTGCTACCTCAGATGAGCGATTCCCAAAATCGTTGAAGTTTATGGGCGATTTCAAGTTTTTGTTTGAGCGATAGCGATCTGGAACATCAGGTTTATTTTCAACAAGGGACGGGTCAAAGCTCACTAGAGTAAAAGAATTCATGACCGAGGGTTTGACCGAGCTTTAATAGAGAAGCCTTCATCACAACTTCCAATTATTAGGAACTAGGTGGGAACTGATTGGCACGGGTCTAGATACTACCCAATTATTTATATGAACCTTTCTAGTGAAGGTTTTATATGTGTGCCAAGCATCGCACTATGTAGCTAGTGATAGCGGGAGACACTGGCGACTTGCAATGACTTCGAACCTCACCAAAAATACTTAGTGACTTCAAACGTCACTAAAACTCTCAGCACTTTTGGATGTTTCTTGAAACACTTAGCAACTTCGGACGTCACATGAAATTCTAGCGACTTCGAACGTCGCATGAGATACTTAGCAACTTCAAACATCACATGAAACTCTAGCAACTTCGAACATTGCATAAAACATAGAACCACTTCAAAAGTTACTCACACGGACTCAAAAATATTTGACTTGTCTAATCACACTCACAAGATGAGGAAAAAAATTTAATTCAAGGGTTAGCAGGGGATAGGGAATCCTGCAAGTTGTTCGCTCATCTAATTAACTATACTATAGATTGCTTTGGAGAGGAACAAAGCACGAAGAAAAATATGATAAATTAACACAGACTGTTTTATAAAATGAAATTAGCAAAGGGTTACAAACCTTCCTCCATTGAGGAATTACAAACACCTGCATAAACTTGCAAGGTGAACCAACAGATAGAAATTTCCAAAACTATTGTTCAATAATACAAGTGGTACAACTCTTGATGTTCTACTCTGTACCTCTACACTAGTCTGCATCTACTCTGCATCATCTACAAATGCCATCTGCTCTAGGGAATATATAGCTAGGATTGGAACACAAAAATAGGGGAAATGATAGCTACTCGAACACGAGAAGTGATGTCAAAAGTGATAGAGAACACGTGCAACATCAAGTCAATAGTTTGAACAGGAAGGCCATTGTCCCTGTCCTAGGCTAGCGATTCCTAACGTCACTCACTTTTGGAGTGAATCTTGGCTGCGGGTGAACATCAGGGTTAATATTTTTAACACCCTTATTTAAACCTGATTTCACGAGAACTTTGACTCCCAACTGCTCTCACAATCTGCTGAGGTCCTCCTCCTTCAAAGGCTTCGTGAAAATGTCAACTATTTGCTCCTTAGATCTGCAAAACTATAGTTAAATTTCCTTGAACTTCACCAGCTCTCTGATGAAGTGATACTGAATGTCGATGTGCTTTGTTCGACCATGGAAAATGGATCCTTCGATAGTGCTATGGTAGAGTTTTTGTTACAAAATATTGTTGTCACTCCTTTCGGTGGGTGATTCAGTTCACCTCAGACCCTTCATAGCCAAACTACTTGGCATGCGGCTGATGTGGCAGCAACATACTCTGCTTCAATAGTGGACAATGCAACAATCGTTTTCTTCTTGGACACCCATGACATTGCTCTCAAACTGAGATGGAAGGTATACCCAGAGGTGCTCTTTCGATCATCAGTGCTGCCAACCCAGTTGCTATCTATGTAGCCCACCAAATATAACTGGTCGTGTCTAGCATAGAATAGGCCATGGTTTCATGTCCCATTGACATAGTGTAATATGTGCTTGCCTATTTGCCAATGTGTATCCTTTAAAGTCTACATAAATCAATTGATCAAGTTGACTCCGAACATCATATCTAGCCGAGTTGCAGTCAAATACATGAAACTGCTAACTAGCCACTTGAACAGAATTGGATCAATATTTCTCCTAGAGTCCAACTTGCTCAGCTTCAAACCTATGGCAATAGGTGTGATGGCAGGTTTGTTTTCCTCCATATTGAACTACTTCAGGACATCCTTCGCATACTTGCCCTAAGAAATGAAGATGCCATCTATTGATTGGTTAAATTCAATGCCAAGAAAATACTTAGCCCTAAGTCCATCATCTCAAACTCCTTTTTCATGGTTGTTTGGAACTGGTCAAATAGTTCAGTGTTGTTGCCAGTGTAAATCAGATCGTCCACATAGAGGTAGACGATTATCATCTCCCATGCTTCATTTATAGTTAGATATAGGGACTGCTCATATGGGCATTTTAAAACCCATTCTCCTAAAAATAGTTGTCAATATGGTTGTACCAAGCTCAAGGCACTTGCTTCAAACATCGTAACCTGGTGGCTAGTCTATGTATACATCCTTATCCAACATGCCATTGAGGAAGGCTGACTTGACACCCATTGGAGGTGACCAAGATGGTGAGGCTGTGTTGCTGCTAGCACCACTATTACTGTTTGAGGCTACAGGTGGTAGTACACTACTCTCCTCCAAGTCAACATACTCAATAACTACTAGCTTAGGGTGGCCAATTTTTGATTTCTAGTTCCAAGCTTGATCCTCCAAGAACTTTACATCATGGTTGATGATGAGCTTCTTCATCACAAGGTTATACAACCGATATGCTTTCGCTTGCTCATTGTACCCTATGAAAATACACTTCTCTAACTTGTCATATAGATTCTTCCTCTTCTCTTCTAGAACATGTGCATATGCAATGCACTCAAACACATGCAAATGAGCCACACACAACGTTTGACCACTCCAAGCCTCTTGAGGAATTTCATCCTTCACACTTTTGGTGGGACATATGTTTAGCTGATAGACTACACAGGTTACAACCTCTACCTAGAACTCATGTAGTAATCCCTTCACCTTCGTCATGCTACATGCCATATCCATGATAATTCTATTTTTCCTCTTAGCTACACCATTTTGATGTGGTGTGTATCTGGCAGTAAGCTGCTTTCGAATTCTATTTGCCTTGCAAAAGTTTTGAAATTCATTGGATATGTATTCACCTCCACCATCTGTCCTTAGGGTTTTGACCTAGTAGTTGCTTTGTTTCTTCACCAGAGCCTTGAACTCCTTGAAATTACTGAAATCCTCTAATTTTTTCTTGATGGGATATACCCATGTCTTCCAACTGAAGTCATCAAGAATATGCAGAAGTATTTATTGTTGGTAAGCATGCTAGTCTACATCAGACTACAAATGTCTGAGTGCATCAACTCCAATGGCTGTGATGCTCTCTAAGACTGCGTGAATGGGAACAAATCCCTATGTTGTTTGT
The DNA here is from genome assembly GCA_028583015.1 of Wollemia nobilis. Classification (NCBI taxonomy): domain Eukaryota; kingdom Viridiplantae; phylum Streptophyta; class Pinopsida; order Araucariales; family Araucariaceae; genus Wollemia; species Wollemia nobilis. The sequence continues at coordinate 137,326 of JAQPPZ010016941.1, forward strand.
TGACTAAGTAGACCTCACAAACTTGATTTTGCTACTCAATAAGGAGTAAACCCTTGACCATCTACTTCTTGTGCAACATATTCAGGCCACTAAAACTTAGGTGACTGAACCTGAGATGCCATAGCCAAGTAGCATCCTTCACAACTACACTCATAGACATCAAAGATTCATTATGAATCTGCAATGAAAACATATTATTTTTTATCATGGACACAATTGCAATCTACCCATATGATTTGTCTTTGATGGTGCAGGCTCTATCCTTGAGCTGGATAGTGTGCCCCTTCTGCACGAGTTGTCCAACACTTAGCAGGATGTGCTTTAGATAAGGCACATAATAGACATCATAGATCTGCTTTCGTTCACCGTGCTTGGTGCGAATGAGGATTTTGCATTTCCCCATCACGGGAAGCTTGCTATTGTTCCCCATATTGACCTCAGACTAGACTATTTCATCCAATTTTGAGAACATCTCATTGTTCCCCATCATGTGATTGTTGTAATCAATATCGATATACCTAAAATTCTTCTAACTCTCCTCCTCAATAGTGCAATTCAGTAGCACGTTTCCTCTTGTCGCATTTTTGGCTTCGTCAATGTAGTGAGCTTACTGTTGGTTTTCCTTGGCCATCCTTTTTCTACACTCAGAGATGTAATGACCAAACTTCTTGCAATAGTAGCACTGGACCTTTGACTTATCCCTTTTCTGACTAGATACAGCATACTGGTTCTTCAAAATGCCTCTTCCTCATTAATTATGGAAGTTGCAGTTTGTCTCTCCCTCATTAGGATTTGACCATTCTCATTGCTTGTTACCTTTCCCATGCCTGCCTCTGCATCTTTGAGAACTAGAGGTGCCATGGTGGGAGTCTTGTTTATCGTTGTCTCAGAATGAGACATGCGCCTTGAATGTCTGCTCTAGAGAGGTCAAAAATGAACAACTCAGCCTTTTCTCATGTGTCTACAAGGAATCCATGAGCTTGTTTGTCGAGACGATAGACATATCCCTCGACTCTTCTATCACAATCATGACAAAGAAAATTTTGGCAAGCAGACTTCTAAGAATCTTCCCCACAATTCTCTAGCTCTACACGATTTCTCCATTTAACCACATCTAGTTGATGATGTCTGTCATCCTAGTGAAGAAGTCGCTCATGGACTCGGACTCATTCATTTGAAGATTATATCAATTAAATTATTTACTATTCAATTTTCTTTTTTATATGTTTATATTTTCAAAAAAATATTTTGAATTGTAGTTACTAAATATAAATAATAATATTATATATTCACATTTATTTTTGTTAGTAATATTAATAATAATTTGTAAATCCCGTTTATTTATTTATTTATATATATATATATATATATATCCCCTTTAAAATGATTGGAATTTCGTTCAACAGTAATCTCTATTTATCTATCAGAATACCTTAACCTTTTTATATTTGTTAGTTGAAGTTTCAAATTATTTTGAGTGAGGAGAATTGTGCTTTCATTATTTCAAGAGCCACCACCTTTCCCCAATTTTCTTCAAAAACACCATTAAAATTAATTGTGATAAACCTAATTTCTTGATATTTTTATTTTACCATAGGTCAAAGCAAATCCTTTGTTTCAATGTCATTATCACATATGATCCTTTTATGTGTATTCAAATACTCTAACCAAGTGGTGACCACCACATTTTTGTACACTTCCCATGATGAGCATTATATCTCTAAAAATTCTATGCACCATATCTCTAAGCATTCTACGAAAGAGACAATAACACAAATTCCAAACATGGACATGATTTTAAGATTTAATTTTAAAAATTCTTTTATTTCTTTCCATCTATAAATTCTAAAAAATTATGGCTTCAACCACTTATCCACATAATACATAAGGTTTTAGCTCTAAAATAATCAATCCAACATTTTATCAACTATTTCATTGTTAATAGAGCTACTCAATACATTCACATATTAAAAAAAAACAACCCCAAATAGTGTGAACAAAGAGAAAATTATGAAGTAAATGGTTTGATGTTTCTAAATATTTCTCACACAAGGTACATATTAAATTTCTAGAATATCCTCTCCTTTGTAGACTCTCTCATATAAGAATCTTACTTTGGACTACTAACCAAAGGAATGTTGAGGCCTTAGGGAGAACCTCTACTAACCAAACATTATTTTAAGGGAAACATTCTTTTAATGGAAATATTTAGTAGGAATCTTTGATTGCTCTAATTCCTCATATCCCAACATGACTATGTATCCACCATATTTTCGTATATTCCAAATCAACTCATCCTTTCATTTTAAAGTAGGCAAATAAAACTCTTGAAGTATATTTTGAAGATCATCCACTATTTTTTTGAGTTCATCTTCTTCTACTAGGTTACTAATAGAAATCTATGATTTAGGATTGTTGATTACATTGATATAATATTTGACCTTTGGATCTTTGCAAGCTAGACATGCTCGAGCCAATGGTTTTCATTTTGAATCAAAGATAAGAGGATATGCTTCAACCAAGCATGGGACAACAAAATTGCATAATCCTTCTAATTAATTGACCATGTAATATATTTCTTTATCAATTATAAACTATTTGATATGAAGTTCCATTAGTAATCCTTTAGGTAGGGTTTATTTCCTAAATAATTTTATTGCATCAAGAGAACTTATATATTTTTAAACACTTTCATTCTCCAACCAAATTTTACCTCTAAGGCAAAACTTATAAGTCTACAATTGTACAAACCTACCTCTTCAACATTATTTGATTTGTAAACCCTATCCCACTTACAAAGATAAAACCTAAGTTTTTCCTCATATGCTTTTCAAAGAGTATCTTTATGAATTTGAATTTTAATGTTATATTTATTTATAACCTTAAAAGTGGAATCATAAATAGGGATTGATTGTGATGTAGGCTTTATGAGTTGTAACCTTCTGGCCATGGTTAAGAACTTACCATTCCAACCAACTAAACAAGTTTTCATTCTATCCAAACATGAGTCCCAAAGCTTATTTTTATTTCCTTTATGAGACAATGGAATACCAAAGTAGGTTTATGGAAATATTTCAATTTTGGATCCTAAAATATCCACAATAATTTGTTGTAAATCTAATGCAATGTTAATAAAAATCTTGATTTTGTAGCATTAGCAAGTTGTCTAGTAGCCTTCTCACAACATGATAATATTACTTTGAACTCCATGGCCTCACTAACTGAGGGATGACCCAAAAAAAAAGTATCACCAATAAAATAGATAATATTCAAAGGGAACATTTGTTGCAACCTAAATACCTTTGATTTTTCCTTTTATTTTTACCTTTGATAAAACTCTTCCAAATATTTCTACAAGAATAATCAATATATAAGGAGATAGTGGGTCACTTTAGCAAAGTCGACATGATGACTTAAAGTATCCAAGAGGAGAGGTCTTGATCAAAATAAACTATTTCATAGTGCTATAACAACATCTAATCCATTAATCCTTTGATCAAAATCAAACATTTTGAGAATACCATGTAGAAGACTCCAAAAAACCTTTTCATATACTTTGTTCATATGTAATTTCATAAGAACGCCTCAATTTTTCATGGAATTAAGAGAATGAATAGCCTATTATGTAATGATTACACCATCAAGAATTTGTTTACCATGAGCAAAACTATGTTATCCCTCTACAATAACATAGTCCAAATTGCTTTTAAACCTACTTGACATTTTTTTTTAAATGATATTATAAATCATATGACAAAGTCTTATTGTACTCTACCATATTTTAAAATAGGTCCCTCAATAGATTTGGCTCATTATTGTTGTTTCCTTGGCCCTCACCCAAAGAAGTTATCTATTTCTCCATCCCCCAAAAGGTAAGTATTAAAATTCTAAATCTTAATATAACCTCCTTCCTTTAGAATAGCTTGCAAGGTTATTATCATTGTTTGTGACTTGATGATAATTTTCTTTAGGATACTAACTATATTATTGTTTGTGGATTCTACCAAGCTATTGCCCTAGGGGTAATAGTTGGAGGACATCTTGTGAAAAAACCCATATTATAGGGTAAAATGTTTTACATTGAACCCTTTGAAATAGGTAGCACTATTAGTTACTATTGTGGATGATGGATGTCTACTTCTTCATTATAAAATCTAACAAGTATTGGTTCAAATAACCTTGTAAAATAGTCTATTATGATGAGGATTCATCTATGCCCTACACTAGATGAGGAACTTAACTTACTAATGAAGTTAATATCCCATTATTGGAAGGGTTCTATAGCAATGATGATTTTTGGGGTCATTAACACTTTTCTTCTCCTTCCCATGAACATACAACAAGATTTATAATTCTTCACCTTTTGAAAATAGTCATAGAATATGGCATGCCAATAATATCCAACCCATAATATTTTCAGTGATGTAGTCAACGTAAAGTAATGCCTGCCCTATCATAATTTTCTTTAATTAGGATTTTGTCTTGTCTACTTCAACACATCTTAGCAAAATTCCATCATATCTCTTTCCAAGTAGAACACCATATAACTATGTATAGTGCATTGTTTTCTATCTAAAATAGACCCTTTCCTTAAGTGTTATTTCATGTGGTACCTACCCAAATGGTGTCTCTATAGATATACCCCATCCATCCTATCTAGTTATTGAATTCAACTTCTTTGTTAGGGTACCTAGGAATAGATATTTGGGGATATATTATTATATTGTATAAGGGTTGGCATGGGCCACACATAACCTCTGTTAATATAATATTATAATACAATCAACCTTGGGTTATGTGTGTCCCATGCCAACCCTTAGACAATATAATAATATATCCTCAAATATCTATTCCTAGGTACCTAACATTCTTCTACTAGGGTGATTTGGTCATTTGGAGTAAATATTGCTAGCTTTTTACACAAGGATCTACTTCTTCATTAACAAATCTAAAAAGTACTAGTTCAAACCATTTTGTAAAGTAGTCTATTATCATGAGCATTCATTTGTACCCTAAACTAGACAAGGGACTTAACTTACTAATGAGATTAAGGCCACATTATTGTAAGGGTTCTGTAATAATTATGGGTTTTAGAGGCATTGGCACTTTTCTTCTTCTTCCCATGAACATACACCAAGAGTTATAATTATTAACCCTTTAAAAATAGTTGAAGAAGATGGTAAGCCAATAAATCCAACCCATAATATTTTATGTGATGTAGTCAATGTAGAGTAATACCTCCCTCATCATGATTTTTAATTTATTTAGGGCTTGTCCTTTCTTTTTCAACACATCTTAGCAAAATACCATCACATCTCTTTCCAAGTAGAACACCATCTAGACATGTATAGTGCATAATTTTTTATTTAAATTAGACCATTTTATTAAGCATCAATCCTTGTGGGATATTTCTAATTGATGTACCTATAGATATCCTCCATCACCCATGTTTGGTTATTGAATTCAACTTCTTCTACTAGTGTGATTTGGTCCTTTGGTTTAGCTTTTGTTGGAAGGTAGTACAACACAAGGTGGAAGATAACTAATATGAGATGACTATAAACTAATGACACAATAATATGCAAGAAAATAATGATATGAACATCTACAAATAATTCAAAAATATACCATTAATGAAAGTGATGAAAATAGTATAGTGTTATATAATGGAGGACATGAACACTCTATGAATAGACATGAAAGGACTACATTGTACCATACTACTAAACTATAACACACACTCTCTATATTTACTACTTCTTGTAAAACACTCACTATGAGGCCTTTATATAGGAAGATAGATTCATTGGCCCTTAATCTACCTAAGACTTATGTACATGTGGACTACATGCACATTTACAACTTGCACATTGATACTTGTGCATTTATTACAATACTTGAAGTAACTAACTAACTTTACTCTAAAGTAAACTCCTCTAGTAATATACAAAAGGTGGTACATTTAAATGAACCAAATGATGTAAAATACTCTAACACTTTAGAGTAAACATTACTAGTTTTTACATAAGCATCTACCCTTAATGAGTTTGGTGGAATTTATTTCTATATAAAATTCTAAATTCGGTTTATCCATCCAACTGTCTTTTATCCCAATTAAACAAGAAGTATAATATATTGAATATTGAGGTGTACTATGAATATGGTCCTATTTTGTGATAGGTAATACCTAAATTTTCCATAGAACAAATCTAATTTTCAATCAAGGTATATCTCTCTTCGTAGTTTTGAATAACTTGACTCATGAACAAGATGGGGCATTCTTCATCATTATCATTTTTGAGTTGGAATTGTGGTAATGCTTTCAAATGTTTCAAACATGTAGAACCTAAAATATTTGTGTAGACACCAAAATAGCACCAATCCGATTATGTGACAACAAGCGCTGATCGCATTGACACACACAGCCCCTAGGGCAGCCCCCAGAGGTTAAACAGTGGTCCTAACCACTCCCAAAAGTAGTTTGGAGGTCAGAGGTCAATTTGGCACCTTTTTGGCACCTTGCTCTCTGCTCGTCCCACCTAGGCATGAATACAAACTGGCATTCGTCCTACCCAGGGACGAATATAAACATTCACCCCAGGGTGAGGCGAATAGCAAGTTTGACTGGCAAAAAGTCAAACCTCGACAAGTCCGCCAGTTAACTAAAGCTTCAGGCCATGCAATTTCATGGAATGGCTCCAAATCAAGGAGAAAGACTTCAATCATGCATGTCTTAGATTTTTGGAGGCCTCATGCAAGGAGACTCTAAATCAGGGAATCATATTTTTCTCAAAATAGGACATGCAACTCAAGTGGCGCCCTCGCATGTGCAATTCAAACAGAGAGACCCTAGGTCTATAAATTGGTGAGTTTTCTCACCCAAAAGATATATAGAGAAGGAGCATTTGAGCAACGAAGTGCTGCCAATTTACATACCTACTTGTGATTTGTGCCTTTCACATCCTTAATCTCTCATTCGAAAGGGAGGTTATTGGGTGACTTTTGGAAGCACGAATCAAGACCCAAAACCCAATTTTTGGCCACAATATCCCACAAAATTTGTTGAAAACACCCCATAAGAAGTTTTGGACCCATCCCAAGTGGATTGGTGTCGAAACAGAGTCCCAAACGGTGGGCGTCCTGCCCCCGGGCGCTCCCCAAGCTGTCGCAGTTCTAAACGCCCCACCCCGGGATGAATAGAAATATGTGATAGATTTCTCTGATTTTTCTTTTGCATATTATTCTAGGTTATTTAAATAGGCTGTAGTTTAAATTTCACTTCATTATGAGCATTTTTGACCAGGTTTTTATCATTTCCTGCCTTTACTAATCTACAGATGCCATCATCAAAATCTAGGTGCTAGAGGCCAAATTGGAGAAATCTGACCATCTGGGTCTTCCCAAAACACCCCCAATTAGCTAACCCCAACTTTGCAGGTCATTTGGAGCTTCCTAGGTAGGACATTGAAGAGGGTGCTTTCTGACAAATTATTGTAGGTTAATTCGTCCCACCCCGGAGCGAATACAAATCTGTGAGGAATTTCCCGACTATTATTTTTGTAGTGGTCTCTTGGTAACATATTCATGCTTCTGTCAAATTTCTAGATCGATCTGATATCATTTGGTTATCGTTTTAATATTTTCATGCATACACTGATAGTAGGCCTTGGGAAATACATGTTCTATTCTATCTACAGGTGCTACTAATATTTTCTATTTCCTTGAACGTAGGTCTTCGACATCAGAGGAGCAGGAAGGAGCCAAAAATCATATACACAAGTGGCGGTGACATTTTGGTCCGCCCATCTTACATGTGGGCACGCGGAAGAAGGATTGCTATCCATGGATGTGACAAGAAACATATTTGATGCTCCTATCCCCTAAAAAGGAAGGAGACGTATTGTAACACAAATTTGAAAGCATATCAATAAAAAGGGCAGCATATTTCATATTGCTTTTATCTTGTGTCGATTTGTCTATGTTCTTTCCTTTCATGCATGTTTCAATACATAGGCTTTTAGCGTTAAGTTTGGTTTTACACGCACCGTGCTTGGCATATTCCTTTTTGTTTTCGTATCCTCGTGATTTCAGTGGTGATCATGGTGGGACCTCTGTCCCTTGATTTTTAAGATTAAATTTCTGATTAAAGTTGCTTGTTTTTGCTTACAAGTACCAAGTTTTCAAACGCTGGACTGCTATTCGTTTCAGTCTGTGACGAGTATAGAGCTGGAATTCATCTTACCCAGGGACGAATAGGAATTCGTCCTACCCTGGAACGAATACAGATCTGTTATTCGTCTCATCCCGGGATGAATAGCTCTCTGTGCAATTTTAGAGCAAAAATTTAGAGACATCCAATTTTGGCAGAGAAGAGGTAGGGGTTACAAACACCTTCTGTCATTTTCTATTTTTTGTTTTTGATTTTTTGGTTATTTGCTTGCATAGGAGAGTTTGAATGCTTGTTTGCTTCATTTATGCAACTTAAAAATAACCCCACACACCACGTGGTAATTGAAACAACAAGGCATTGGTTGTAAAACCCCAACCCTTGAGCAAGACCAACGGTGGATTTTATCATCACCTTGGCTTGAGATACTGCATACATAACCCCGATCGCGACTGTTGCTAGACGTAAATCCTGACGAAAGCTGACCAAGTGTAGTGGGGGTGATTCCCAATGCATGAGGATAAGTCTTCTATGGTAGGTGTCATAAACAGAGTGATTCCCCTTTCGTACCGCCTATGTTCCACGTACCATCTGCTCTCACGTACCAATAGTTTCCCTCACGTAAGGGCGGGTATATAGAGAGGTTGGTATATCGGTCTGGCAAAGGTATATCGAAGGGGCGACCATTTTTGGGGTTACAAGAGCCATCATATTGCATTTAAACGTTCTTCACAAAAGCTTTCAAACAAACATCAAAACACACTAAACCAGGTTTAGGGCACACTTTTAATCTTTAAATGAGATAACCACTGCGTTGATTGTGTGTTTCCTTTATGTTTAAGTGTAGCATAAAGAATCATAAAAGAGATAAAAATCTACTCATCTTAAGGAGCACATCACCATGGTGTACACTCGTAGCCGAGCCCAATCACGGGCAAGCACTGCAGAAAGTGTGCAAAGGGGGACAAGTCTCCCCCGATATAGTCCTGAGGACTTGGTCATCCCACCTTGGTGGCATGGCACACAAGATAGTCCACATCATGCCACCACAGAACAGGACTCTAAAGGCACCTCTTTGAGAGGCACCCCCACTCAGCATAGGCCCTTTCAAGAGGATAACCTACACGTAGCACTCAACATAGACAGGAGACCTCCCTTAGACGCTCGTTATGAGTGGCCTAGTGATGAAGTGTTAGAGCAACAGAGGGTCCAGAAGGAGGGGCCACATGATTTCTTCATCCCTCCTTTACCCCGTATTACTGTTAGAAACACTAGGCAATATCTAGAGTATCAGGCTCTCCAGATAGGGCAAGACAATTCTTCTCGCACCTTTTATGCATATGAAAGAGAGTGCGAGGAAGACTACTACGTTCCTCAAGAGCAGTACACAGTGCAAGAATGATGCACCTTCGCACCTGCTATGTATCAGGATCACCCATTGAGGCTGGAGCCTCAGGTAAATGCCGCTAACCTCGACAGAGGGAAGCAACCCATAGGGGTCTCGGATCACCACGACCAAGATAGACATGTAGGAGAGGCATCTAGGCTTCCTAAACATGAGACGGTGGAACAAAGTGACTTGGAATTTGCCAAACATGCCGCCTGCCAAGCATAGATTACGCAGCTCAGGCAAGATCAACAATAGTTAGAACATCTGTGTCACCTTAACAAAGAGCGCATTCAGTATCAGACAGCCGAATTGCTTCATCACACTATGCCTGAGAAGGTCCCAACTCCTCGCGCACATAAAGCAAAAGTGTATGAGAGGCATAACCCCTTGGTGTGAGACAGGTCTCTGCGACCTCATCAAGTACTACCTCCAAGACCTCCTAGACCTGAGCGGGAGGCCACTCCTCGAAACAATGATGGGCACCCTCCGTGGGCACCCACCTATGCTTATAGGTCTCGACCAGGCACTCCTCAAGAAGCCTATGAGGAGTATGAACAAGAAGAAGAGTGGGCTGAAACGCCCTACCAAGGCAGAGGGGGTGCTACCTAGCTACCTCTCCATAGGCCTCCAGCTCCCCGCAACCCACGATGGGATCAAACCAAGGAGGAAGAGATCAAATCCTTCGATGCATATAAAGCACTGCTAGAGCGCTTAGAATCTATGGAGATCAAGACTTCTGGGCCCCAAAAGCCCACTTTATGCCAACTCCGTAGTCATCCTGTGCATCCGTCAGTTCCAGCACCTCCATACCATGAACACTTTAAATTGCCCTAGTTGGCACTCTTTAGAGGGGAGGAGGATGCCCAAGAGCATGTGACTAGATTCCTGAGCCAGTGCTTTGGCATACAGGACAACGATGCTTTGTTATTAAGAACATTTATAACCACATTCGTAGGCTCTGCCTCGGATTGGTTCACTCAGTTACCAAAACATAGCATCAGTAACTTGGATCAGCTAGTGGATGCATTCCTCGAATGCTTCACCTTCAACACCAAGAAAAAGGTGTCATTAAGTGACCTAGCTAGCCTCAGGCAGTATGAGGAAGAGACCATGGTGGCATATGGGAATCGATGGAGGACACTACTTTCAAAGCTGCCCTACCTCCCTCCCATGTCCGACCTGACTCAGATGTTCTCAAAGAGTTGTTTGAGATCGATCTTCATGCTATTGCAGCTATAGCAATATGCCACTTTAGAGGAAGCTCTGGCGCAAGCCATAATCATTGAGGAGATCAAGATACAGGATGGTGAGATCACCAAACCTAAGAAGAAATAATGGACCAAGAACACTAAAACAGGGACCACGCAACAAAAACCCACTATGGTCAATCAGGTTGCTATCAACGTCCCTAAGCCTGCACAAGCAACACAGCCTCAAAAGGCTAACTATCAGGCGGTGCCTCCCAACAATTATGATAGAGAAAACCAATGGCAGGAACAAAATCAGTAGCGTCACCCTAGGTGACAATTTACACCTTACACAGAGTCCAGGGACTCTCTATTTGACCGCTTGTCAGCGGTGAACTTGATTAACTTTCCAGAGATTCAAACTATAGACCCCAATGCACCGAAGCCTAAGGGGTACCGGGAGGACTTGTACTGTAGGTTCCACAGGTGGAAGGGACATGATCTTAATGCATGTTGGAAGTTCAAAGGTTTGGTACAAGACCTAATCGACAATAAGACATTGGTGGTGGACAACCCCGTAGCACCAAACAACCAACATATGGGAGTCTTTAGAGACCCCTTGCCTACCCATGATGCATAGGAAAAACCCCTTCAAGTCAATGAGGTGCAACAAAATTGCCCCATGCAGGGGTATGTAGGGATGATAAGCATCGTGACTAGGAACAAGAGGTATCAAGGAGCTACCCCTGTGACGACCACTGGAGAAGTTCCATCGACATCACAACCTCAACAACACCCTACGCAACTTCCCCGCCTAGACCAGTGGCCACGATTCGGACTAGACTTACCCAAAGTCTAAGGACCACGTCGGCTAGGCTCTCCATATACGAGCTCATTCAACAATCAGCGCCCCATTGGGAGGCTCTAATGGAGATATTAAAAGCCATCGAGTTGCAGCCCCACGAAGCAAACTCTTTCAACAACTTTGTGGGACATGTCAAACAATGTACAGAACTAGTCATCACCTTTAGAGAAGATGAATTGAAATCAATGACTGGTGATGTCACGGATCCACCCCTGCATGTCATTGCACGGGTCAACGGGATTCCGTATAAGAGGGTGTTGGTGGACACTGGCTCATCCAGTAACATCATCACAACAGCAGCATTGAAACATTTGAAGTTTTTGGCATCTCACATCGTGGCCTCCACTTATACACTACGAGCATTCAATGATGCAATATGCTCGACGATTGGCACAATTGTCCTACCCATCCAAGTGGGACAAAAGACTATTCATACATTGTGCCACATCTTGGAAGGTGAGATGGCTTATAATATCTTACTGGGCCGGCCTTGGATCAGGGACATGAAGTGTGTCCCTTCAATAGCTCATCAATGCCTCAAGTATACATTTGAAGGACAGGTGCATGTAGTCCCGATAGACTTAGAGCCCTTCAAGTACTGCAATACGGTGCAATTCATGCCGTAATCGACCCTTCCATCAACACATTTGGATTTTCAGTTGAATCCATCTAACCAGGGTCTGATTTCATAGGCATCCCCATTGTCGAGTCCATCGAATCCCCAATCGGGTCCATCTTCCTCATCTGGTCCTTCAACAACGATGCCACCTATGGTGGCCACACCAAAGGACAAGGGAAAGAAACCCCTAGAAGAGGAACCACCCCTCGTCTCAACCATCTCTACCGAAGAGATGCCTAGCCGAATGGAAGTCGAGATGCCTAGTTCGCCCCACATGGAGTGGACTCAGGAAGGACTCCCATTCGCTCCCCCTCAACCACCAACGGTCACCGTTGAGATGGCCAACACGGGCTTGGGGGAGTATCTAGTGAGGAACATTGTAGCAACACCCACACTTGAGTCCATGCAAGACATGGGGAGACCTCGACTCCCCATCGGCTCTGTGGTTCCTTTAGGCTACCCACCCAATCAGACAAAATTTGTTTATGGGGGCCTGGATAATGGTGTTGAGACTTGTATGCAAGAAGACGAAGATGAAGAGCCCTTTGTTGAGGATGTCAACTATCTGTCCAACCCTAATTTTGCTTTGAGATATCTTGGCCAATGCAATTGGCATGGATATGGGTTGGGTAGGTATGAGCAAGGAGTGCGTGTTCTTTGCCAACCAAGATATCAAATGTTGTATGACAAGTCAGGAGTAGGGTTCAACCACCCCCTGCCCCTTGACATATTGGTAGAGAACATGCAAGGCCTAGGGATAGGCAACAAGGATGGGTTGGCATTAGATCCATATGCCAATCCTAACACAACCTATACATTGGGGGATTATCTCCCATTGCTAACAACCAACCTTGTTGACCTTAACAACCCTTTCCCTTTGGCCAAAAAGGGGGGCAATTCGAGGACTCACCTACAAGAGGGATATGGACAAGACCAAGAAGGGTCTTCAGAAGATGAGTCGGAATACGAGGTAGCACCTTGGGATCCTTTTGAGTCTGATAGTAATCATTCACAAGTGCATCCCATGGATGATGATCAGGAGAGCTTCTTGACAATGTTCCCTTTGGATGTTTCGATTGAGCATATGCTACTTCAAGAGGATCAGGTCCCCCCATAAAGAGCGGAACAACCCCGATGGGACCACATTAATCTGCTTGAGCAAGATGAGCCTCATATGTCGCAAACAGTTGTTGGTGCCAACGAAGGCCTTTGGATCTCTGATAGTGATTACAAAGATGAAACTGAGATGGCTTATCTCAATCATATGCGACAACAACAATATCCCTTGGACATAGACGACATGTTTGAACAATTACACATAGGGCCAAGACATAGGTGGCACCTCAACCCGGCGTAGTTATAGCAATTACTACACCCACCACTCTAGGTATAAAGAGAGTTTTTTTCCTGGAGACCCTATGCAACCATCAGTGCCTAGGGTGGACCCTATCTTTTTATCCATGCATAGGGCTGATCCATTTGTGCCAGTACCCACAGAGCCAGATCCGAAGCACAAAGATTATCTAGGATGTCCGAGCAGTCATACCCACGGTAATGGAGACCACAATCATTTCATTAACATGATCTCCATTGATTTAACCGCCCCCATTCATGATCTAGCCGACCCGACATGGTCATTGCATCTAGACCTAGATGCTATTGACTGGGATTGCATTGACACACCGCCATCCCCATCTTAGTACTGGCCTTGCGGTGGGATGTTCCATTTCACCCCAAGACAGACTCAGGATGTCTTCCATGCTAAAGAGGAACCCGATGTTCCGAACGATGATCTAAATTCAGCAAATGATATCCACTTGATCCCAACTCCACACCAGTTGGAGGACGGATCCCACATGTCGATCGAGGAGATGACTGACGTAGACATCGGCTCAGATCCAGTGAATTTGCAAATCATCAAGCTGGGGGTAAGTTTATCCCTCGAAGAGCAAGCCGACTACATTGCCCTTCTCAAAGAGAAGAAGGAGGTTTTTGCATGGTCATACAAAGACATGCCGGGGCTAGACCCATAGCTAGTCACGCATAATCTAACGCTTGATCCGATAGTCAAGCCAGTAAAGCAAAAACTACGTAAGATGCACCCAATAGTGGCCTTAATGGTCAAATATGAGCTACAAAAGCTGTTGGATGCACAGTTTGTCATCTACGTGGATTACCCACCATGGTTGTCTAACATGGTGCCCATCAAAAATCCCGACGGGAGGATTTGCATATGCATCGATTTTCGAGATCTAAACAAAGCGAGTCCTAAGGATGATTTCCCCTTGCCTAGCATCGACGCATTGGTAGACGCTACAGTGGGCCATGAAATGCTTTCCCTTATGGATGGTTTCTCGGGATACAATCAAATTCGTATTAATCTCGAAGACCAACTAAAAACGGCGTTCACAATGCCTTGGGGGACATTTTGCTATAAGGTCATGCCTTTTGGCCTTAAAAATGTTGGTGCCACCTACCAACGTGCCATGACGTACATCTTCCACGATTACATGCACAAAAATTTGGAAGATTACATGGATGATTTGTTGGCCAAATCTCTTTTATGCCTAGATCATCTCGATGACTTAAGCAGGATCCTCGATCGCCTCATGGAACATAAAGTTAGACTAAACCCCAAGAAGTGCATATTTGGCGTCACATCTGGAAAGCTCTTGGGTTACATAGTCTCCAAACGAGGAATTGAGGTAGACCCACACAAAGTCAAGGCAATCCTTGAAATGCTTCCCCCAACTACCATCAAGCAGCTTAGAAGTCTACAGGGAAAGGTCGCGTCAATAAAGTGCTTCATAGCGCAGCTATCTGACAAGTGTCGACCCATGAATAAATTATTGCACAAGGGGGTAGTATTTCACTGGGATGACGAGTGCCAGTCAGCCTTTGATGACATTAAACAATACTTGGCTTCGCTACTAGTATTGGCACCACCTAGACCAGGAGTGTCATTCTATTTATACATCTCAGCTACTGAGGTGGCATTGGGTGCCATGTTGTCCCAAAAAAATGAACTACACAAAGAACAGGCTACTTACTATCTTAGCCGCACCCTGGTCAGTTATGAACTTAACTATGCATACGTTGAGAAGCTCTGCTTGGCAATGGTGTTTGCTACCAAAAATCTATGCCACTACATGCTCAGCAATACGACGTATGTTGTGTCTAAGGAGAATCCATTGTGATACATGATGAGTCGTACTTATCATAGTAGCCACACGGCGAAATGGATCATGTTGTTGATGGAGTTTGACATAGAATTCATTGGAAAAAAATCCATAAAAGGTCAAGTCATCATCGATCAACTGGCAGAGGCTCCTCTTGAAGATGATCAACCTCTGACCGTAGAACTACCTGATGATGGGGTTTTTCATGTTTTAGAATCGCCAGATTTTGATGAGCCTGAGTCACAGGTTGACATGACCCTATTCTTCGATGGTTCTAAATGTGAGCAAGGAGGTGGCACGAGAATTGTATTCTTCACTCCACAAGGGGCTCCAATGCCTCTATCATTTAAATTAGACTTCCCATGCACCAACAACAATGCAGAATACGAAGCCTTGCTCATAGGTCTTCAGACAACAATCACCATGAACATTAAACGTTTAAACATCTTTGGTGATTCGTTGTTAATTGTCAATCAAGTAAAGGGGATATTCCAATGTAAATGTCCAGTTCTACAGGCCTACAAAGCCCTTGTGGACAAATTCCTGGCATAACTTGAATGGTATGATATCGAGGCACTCCCTCGATCATCGAATCGTTTTGCGGATACTATGGCCTCCTTGGGGTCACTAATCCCGCAAGACCCTTCTAGTGAAATGAAAACCATTCAGGTCAAAACATTATCGCAATCCATGATGGAGCGTGCAAGCTCTGACCTAACACCAAGAATCCACCTGATCCAGATTGAACCATCTTAGGATAGGTTCTCTCGAATTCATGATTGTTTGACTCGAGCCAACTGGGGGTCCTTGTTCTCCTCGACCCCTCTTAATAGCAACACAACGCTGTTTTTACAAGTTCTTTCCTGCTCAACTTTTGCTAGGGATGAACTTCAAGAGGGATTGGCCGTTCATACCATCGAGGTTTCTGATCAGCAGGATTGGTACACACCCATTAGGGATTACCTCAAGCTAGGTAACCTCCCACTTGGATTGACACAAGCCGTGAAAATATCATTTAAATAGAAAGCGGCAAAACATGTCTTGTTAGGAGACATTTTGTATCGTCGAAGCTATGAAGGAATCCTCCTCCATTGCTTGGACCAGCAAGAGTCCGCTTGGGTGATCACCCAA
Source organism: Wollemia nobilis (assembly GCA_028583015.1). Lineage (NCBI taxonomy): Eukaryota > Viridiplantae > Streptophyta > Pinopsida > Araucariales > Araucariaceae > Wollemia > Wollemia nobilis. Next base: position 153,864 of record JAQPPZ010016941.1, read on the forward strand.
GCACATGATGGTACATGTGGTGGCCACTTCAGTGGTATGGCCATCGCAAAGCGCATTCTTTGCATGGGCTATTATTGGCCATATTTAGAGCGAGATTGTTGAGCATATGTAAAGAAGTGCGTGAAGTGTCAACACCATGCTAATTTGACACACGTACCTTCTCAGGCCTTGCAACCGATCCAATCGGCTTGGACTTTTTCACAGTGGGGCTTCGATCTAATTAGAAATATCTCCCTTGCATTGTCGGGTCATCACACGTTCATCATAATGGCCACAGAGTACTTCACCAAGTGGGTGGAAGCAATTTCGCTAACCTCTATGACTAGAACCCACATTGCGGAGTTTATTTTGCATAACATCATATGTCATTTTGGTATTCCATCCAAGATCCTTTCGGATAATGGGATGCCATTCAAGAATAAAGATGTGCGTGCTTTGACCACAAAGTACAAAATTTAGCACAATTTTTCAACACCCTATTATCCACAAGCAAATGGGCAAGTAGAGGCGTCAAACAAAATGCTAGTTGCCATCCTCAAAAAGACCATCACAGATAGTCATAAGGATTGGCACATTTAGATCCCACTTGCCCTATGGGCTTATCGCACTAGCATTCGGACGCCCAATGGGGCAACTCCATTTTCGTTGGTGTATGGCTCCGAGGCAGTCATGCCTCTTGAGTTGGAAATCCCTTCCCTATGCATTTCAATGCAAGAGTTCATCGATGATGACACTACATGGCAGACCCGGTTAGACCAACTGACATTGCTCGATGAACGATGCGTCAATGCTCTCGAGCATTTGCGTATCTATCAAGAGCGACTTAAGAAAGCATACAACATGAAGGTCCACCTAAGGGAATTTTAGGTTGGTGACTTGGTCTTAAAAGAGAACCAGCATAATTCTAATTTGTCGTCCCATCTACGGGACAAGTTCATGGCAAACTGGTTAGGTCCTTATGTGATTGATAGTCGAATAGGACTTGGAACATACCGGCTCGCCTCTCTTGAAGGAATCAAGGAGCTAGAACCCTTGAACATCAGTCATTTGAGGCCATTCCACATTTAGAGAGCCATAGTCCAACCATCGACTATAATTACTCATCAATTCCTTTATTTTCCACATGCAATCCATTTTATAAACACCTACATCAGAATAACACCATCGCCATTTTTAGCATAAGTTAGTTGTCTCTTAATGTATATAGGGTTTTCGCCATTCAATTGTCTTTAAATTTCTAGCCAACAATTGTACAAAGTTAAACGGCTTTTACAAGGGAAAGTTTTACTTGGGTCAAGCCTCGTTACGTAACATCCCTACACAAGTTAAAACACATAAAATAATTCCTAAGTTGTGTGAATGCAAGAGAAACCTACAAAGTAGTCTAGGGTACCATAGGTGAAAGATTAGCCTGTTCATCCCCCTATGCAAATGGTTCAAGAGTGCTAAGAATTGACAAAAGGATGAGTTCTTCCCCATCAATTCCCCTAAATAAATAGTGGTTTTCACCACTACCAAAAATTCCAATCACCATTGGTCCCTAAGGTTGTAAGGATTCGTACTACATGTCCCTGCCAAGGATGGGTAGTCATCCCCAAGGCCTAAAAGGATCAATGACCATTCAAAAACAACATTCCCACAAGCCATCATCACAATCACCTTTGGTCTCCAAAGTCGTAAGGATTCGTACTACACGTCCCTGAACAGGATGGGTAGTCATCCCCAAGGCCTAAAAGATCAATGCCCTTACTTCATCATCTCCATAATCCCCTTTGGTTCCCAAAGTCGTAAGGATTCATACTACACGTCCCTGCCAAGGATGGGTAGTCATCCCCAAGGCCAAAAGGATCAAGGCCATCCATACGCCAAAAACATACAAGCTTAACCTTACAAAGCTCAAAAGCCAAATCAAATAACAGTGGTTCTCACCACTATTCAACATCCTTGCTCAAAAAGAAAAATAAAGAGAAAAATAAACAGTGATTTTTATCACTATGTATACGAGCAAGTATCCTAAACCATTGAGCCAATAAAAATCCTGAACTTGAATCCCTGGAATTCTCAGCATTCGAAAACCATCTAGGTGATCCTCATTACGGGTTTGGTGGATAGCCTACACGGCAATGGCGGTATCCTACCCGCATGACGATATGTCTACCACATTAGCTTTGCGTGTGAGCAGACCAATGTTTGCATGTGGATGAGCTAGCTTATGGTATCTTAGATTGTCCCGTGGATTAATCTTACTAAATACAACAATGGACTTAGTGGAGCTAATTAGGTGATCCTCAGTACAGGTTTGGTTGATAGCCTATCGCGCACTGGCGGTATCTTGACAAATACCACATAAACGAACTCAATTGCACACACAGGGATGTGAAATAACTTGGTTAACCTCCAAGTCGGATTTATACCTTGTTCAAAAGTCTTGCGAGATAAATGTACAGTCTTGGCTAGTTAGTTAAAATATATGAATCTCAGAAAAGCTTAACTACATTTTTAAAACAACTGGTACATTTCATTCCGTACATCACCATCAAAAAAAAAATGCAAAATACAAAAACAAAGTTTTCACATGCAAAGTCATTCCACAAAGTCATCCCATAAGTACAATAAGCCAGTCAATCTTGCATAGTCTATGGTGCCATCGACAAGTTATCAACAAATCATTTCATTCATTCCATATGCATACATCATATAATTAGAAACATCACATTCATAATACCACATGCATACATCATCATAAATAACTATGCATAAATAGAAAAACAAACCATGAAAAGTGCATAAACACCAAAAAAGAGTCATCTGTATATATATCATCAAAAATGCCCGTAGGCTACAATGAACCGGTCCTCTGACCTCGCAACAAAAGCCAAAAGCTCAAAAACCCCCAAGCCTAGGGCGTCGGCCACCATGATCACACAAGATCGGTGCGATGGGAACTACCCCCCATGGTGTGGGTCCTATGGGACCTCTCAGGGCGACTGCTGCTCGCCCCTGCATCACGCCCACTAGTGCCCCCCTCATCTAGCCACCTGCGATGAGATGATGCTCAGTATCGTTGTCTCTCGTACGACATGAAGAGCCACCTCCAGGAGGCTCAGGTAACCACCCACCGAGGTGGATAATCTCTCCCTCCATATCCATTCGATGCCGAAACCACTCTGCCTCCCATCGAAACCACTCTGCCTCCCATCGATGGTAATAAGCTACTACATCGTCGCGTTGTGCTAGTTGTGTCCATAGGAGATCCCTCTCCCACGTAGCATCGGTATCCCCCTCCTACCGGTGGGATGTAGCCCATGCATTCTCCCGCTCAGCTAGCTGAGTCCGCAAGAGATCCCTCTCCTGTAGAGCCTCCCCCAGCTCCTCATCTCGCTTTCGCAGTAGGCCTCGCCAATCGTGCATTCTCGGTGCGCAAACCCTGCCTCCATGTCCTTTGAAACTACCTGAGGCATCGACGAATCCAGGACAACATCCTGCTCTGGCTCCCACTGCTCCGAGGCATCCTGCATCTCCGACTGATCCGGCACCCCAAACTCCCCTCCAACATCCTCAACCTCCACCATGTTCGCATCATCCAGCGGAACTCCCCAGCCCTCTCCTGGTGCCTCTGCACCCTCATCCCCTGCTGCACCCCCTAGAGGCCCCTCGCCTCGCCATCGCCACAAAGTCCACCACTGCTCATACTCGACGGTAACCTCGATGTCATCCACATCTAGGACATCAATCATTGTATCTGCATCCTCACCCAGCGGTGCAATGACTGGCCGGTCTAGAGTCCTCTCGTCCCCTCGATGTCGATAGATCACGGGCTCCCTAGGAAACCCCTGGCATACCCCGAACTGTCGTGTAACCTGGCCATATGGGAAGAACTCCTGCTCAGTCCCGTGTTGCCCAATCAGCCATCGCCCCCTCCGTACCCATCGGAGCCACTCTCCAGCCTCAAGCCAGGCTGGATAGTCCCGGTAGGGGCACCAAAACACCTCCCCTGGAGCAAGCCGAGTGAAGGCATCAGCATAGTGCCCTACGACACCTGCCCATCGTCGACTCTGACCCTGCTCCTCAGACCTCTACCACAGTGCCCCGTATCCAATATCTCGGTCTACCATCTCCGCCCGAGTCATCTAGGGTAGCCCCGCCGGCCTCTCCACTGCTATGTGCTACCAAGCCCAGCACTGCAACAAGTAGCTACAACTAATCCCCTTTCGCCTTCGACAGCGGACCTCGTACAACTCATCATAGAGCTGTGCCAGCAGAGTCTGTCCCCATCTCATGATCATAGGTGCATCCGTAGGACACTCCACCAATCGAAACACCATCTCTAGCAGGTTCCATGGGAGCCTCGCGCCCGAAGAGTCAGGGAGAAGCATGTTGGAAATGAGGCCCATAAGTAATGCGTGCCTCACTCCCAACACACCCCTCTCTAGCCACCATCGAACCAATATACCACCAATATGGCAGTCACCCTCTGCCCTCTCCACTAGGCTGTCCACCCCCATCTCCTCTCCATGACCAAAGCAGCGTGTCAACACTGCTGTCCGTTGATCCCGCGACGTCGTCCGGATCGGTAGTCCATCTATCAGAATCCGAAGAATCCGATAGACATCCTCCAAGGTCACTATCATCTCCCCTATTGGGAGATGGAAGGTGTTGGTCCGGGGATCCCACAAGTTGATCAGGGCCGTCAGATAGGCCCGATCCCCGACCACCGGCTCCAGTCGAGTCACCTGCTTGAGCCCAAGGGCATCAAGCCAATCCCAGTCAACCAAAGTCAGCGCCTCCCATGCTTCAGTGAACACCATGGGCACATGGTACTAGCTCTTCACAACCTACAAAAGAAAACAACATAAAAACATTAAAACAATGAAAAACTATACAACAAGGCATAAAAATGTACAACCAAAAACATAACAAAATTCAAAAACTAATTTGTCAGTTCTAGGGTTTTAACTCTCAACTGATAAATTAAACAAAAACATAACAACAAAAATTCAAAAAATCATTTGTCAATTCTAGGGTTTTTAACTCTAACTGATAAATTAAAAACAAACAAAAAAAATACAAAAACCTAATTTGTCAGTTCTAGGTTTTTAACTCTAACTGATAAATTAAAAACAAAAAATTAATTCCTTAAATCAAAATAATTGTTTGACAGTCCTAGGGTTTTTAACTCTAAAAAATCAACTGATCACTTACAAACACAAAAACACAAACCACAACAAATAACTAGGGTTGAGCTACGTTTTTACGTTTAGTTTTACCCTACGTTTCTAACCTAAGTTTTGATCTTTGTGAAATTCGAGTTAAGCGAAGTTTTTAAGTTATGTTCTAAACTAAGTTTTTCAGCTAAGTTTTAAACTAAATTTTGATCTTTTTTTACCTAGGGTTACACTAAGTTTTAAACTAAGTGTTAATTTTGATAAACTAGGGTTTCATTTTTAAATTTGAAAAAAAAACAAACGGACAAAAAAAACAAATAACTTGCGGTTTTCCAACTGTAACCAACAACCAATAAAGAGGAAGGGCACTCACTGGTCTCGCTTCGGCTCTGCCACTCAATCCGGTTCGTGCACTCATGGTGGCAGGGAAAAACTTTGGCAGCGCTTCGCTTCATAGAATTGACCTCCTCCTCCTCAGAGCTCCAAATCGCCAGGAAAAACAAATGCAAATGAGCCCAAAACTCGGTTTTGGCCTTTAAATAGGCTTTTGAGCATCGTACTCGTTCCCCCCTGGGATGAGCACTCTAGTTAGCACTCGTCCCACCCTGGGATGAATACTAAACAAGAATTCGTCCCACCCAGGGATGAATACAGAGCAAAAATTTCAAAAACAGCAAAAACTGCACAAAAATGCACCAAAAAAAGCAATAAACCTGTCCAATGAGAGTGCTTTTGCACTTGATATTCTGGGCATGCAAAATAGATGTCGGGGTCACAAATCCTCACTATCCTACTCCCTAAGAAGGCTACCATAGCCGGACCGCTCCACGGGACGACGGATTGTCGAGAATTTCATCCCCAAATGACGTCGCAAAAAGGGTCAAAACCCAACCAAAAATAGCAATAACATTGCCGAACGAAGGCGCTTTTGCACCTGACATTCTTGGCATCCAAAAAAGATGTTGGGGTTACAAATTGTCCCTATCCTACTCCCTAAGAAGGCTATCATAGCCGGACCGCTCCACGGGAGGATGAATTTTTGACAATTTTAGCTCCAAAATGCGTCACCAAAAGGGTTCACACCCACCAAAAATAGGTCAGAATGTTCAAAACTGCTTTCGCATTCAACGGTAAACAACTGAAGGCACCCTTACCTAAGTCATCTTGGGTCAAGCGACTCATCGCTTTTCTCATGTCGGTCATTCCCTCATCGATTCGTCGCTTGAGGGGGTAGTCACACTTAGTCACCAATCAACAAAAACATACCCAATCAAGGAAATGACATGCATTCAAAGGATCATTGATAAAGACAATCGCGCCCCTGCTTAGGGCAGGAAACAAGCAATAATCACAAGCTGATCAAACACTTGGCATTCGTGAATCATGAACTCAAGGTTCCCACAGACAAAAGGTTGTGCCCTTTGCCTATTCATGATTGATCAATGTCCAAGCTCAAGTAACACCTCACTGAACAAGGTTAACACTTGAATTAAGTTCCTTAGCTCGTCAGAAGCAAGGATTCAAGAATGCATGCCCTTTCCATACTTGGGGCATCAAGAGTTGGTTAGGTTATTGAGAAACCCTAATCATTAGTGCTTTGGTTATCTATTTTTTGCTCGGCGTTGCGCCTTGCACAGTGCTTCCCAAAAAGGGGCATCTATAGACACCAAAACAGCACCAATCCGATTATGTGACAACAAGCGCTGATCACATTGACACACACAGCCCCTAGGGCAGCCCCCAAAGGTTAAACAGTGGTCCTAACCACTCCCAAAAGTAGTTTGGAGGTCAGAGGTCAATTTGGCACCTTTTTGGCACCTTGCTCTCTCCTCATCCCACCCAGGGACGAATACAAACTGGCATTCGTCCCACCCAGGGATGAATATCAACATTCACCCCAGGGTGAGGCGAATAGCAAGTTTGACTGGAAAAAAGTCAAACCTCGACAAGTCCGCCAGTTAACTGAAGCTTCAGGCCATGCAATTGCGAGGAATGGCTCCAAATCAAGGAGAAAGACTTCAGTCATGCATGTCTTAGATTTTTGGAGGCCTCATGCAAGGAGACTCTAAATCAGGGAATAATATTTTTCTCAAAATAGGACATGCAACTCAAGTGGCGCCCTCGCATGCACAATTCAAATAGAGAGACCCTAGGTCTATAAATTGGTGAGTTTTCTCACCCAAAAAATATACAGAGAAGGAGCATTTGAGCAACGAAGTGCTGCCAATTTACATACCTACTTGTGATTTGTGCCTTTCACATCCTTAATCTCTCATTCGAAAGGGAGGTTATTGGGTGACTTTTGGAAGCACGAATCAAGACCCAAAACCCAATTTTTGGCCACAATATCCCACAAAATTTGTCGACAACACCCCATAAGAAGTTTTGGACCCATCCCAAGTGGATTGGTGCCGAAACAGAGTCCCAAACGGTGGGCATCCTACCCCCGGGCGCTCCCTAAGCTGTCGCAGTTCTAAACGCCCCACCCCGGGATGAATAGAAATATGTGATAGATTTCTCTGATTTTTCTTTTGCATCTTATTCTAGGTTATTTAAATAGGCTGTAGTTTAAATTTCATTTCATTCTGAGCATTTTTGACAAGGTTTTTATCATTTCTCGCATTTACTAATCTACAGATGCCATCATCAAAATCTGGGTGCTAGAGGCCAAATTGGAGAAATCTGACCATCTGGGTCTTCCCAAAACACCCCCAATTAGCTAACCCCAACTTTGGAGGTCATTTGGAGCTTCCTAGGTAGGACATTGAAGAGGGTGCTTTCTGACAAATTATTACAGGTTAATTCGTCCCACCCCGGAGCGAATACAAATCTGTGAGGAATTTCCTGATTGTTCTTTTTGCAGTGGTCTCCTGGTAACATATTCATGCTTCTGTCAAATTTCTAGATTGATCTGATATCATTTGGTTATCATTTTAATATTTTCATGCATACACTGACAATAGGCCTTGGGAAATACATGTTCTATTCTATCTGCAGGTGCTACTAATATTTTATGTTTCCTTGAACGCAGGTCTTCGACATCAGAGGAGCAGGAAGGAGTCAAAAATCATATACACAAGTTGCGGTGATGTTTTGGTCCGCCCATCTTACATGTGGGCACGCGGAAGAAGGATTGCTATCCATGGATGTGATAAGAAACATATTTGACGCTCCTATCCCCTAAAAAGGAAGGAGACGTATTGTAACACGACTTTGAAAGCATATCAATAAAGAGGGCATCTTTCATATTGCTTTTATCTTGTGTCGATTCGTCTATGTTCTTTCCTTTCATGCATGTTTCAATACATAGGCTTTTAGCGTTAAGTTTGGTTTTACACGCACCGTGCTTGGCATATTCCTTTTTGTTTCCGTATCCTCGTGCTTTCAATTTGGAGAAAGTAAAATTAACTAGGACATGGACCTAGTGATAACACATTTTATATATTGAAAGTCTTTTTTTCCTTCATTAGTCTAGGCTAGGATTGCATCCCTTTTTAGCATTTTGATGATTGGCAGGACCTATTATGCAAAATTTATTATGAACTTAGCAATAAACTAGATTTGATCAAAAAAGGATTGCATCCCTTTGAATAATGTGGGTAGAGGAAGGTCTTGGATGACTTCTATCCTATTAGGATCTATGAATAAATTATCTTTTGTTACCATGTGATCTATCAATTTATCTTCTTGATCCATAATGATGGAATTTTTGGAATTGAGTGAGATACCATATTCCATATGCCTTTAAAATATGGATTCTAGGTGTTCAATATAATTATTTCTATATTTTGATTACACAGCTAAATTTTCATGATATATGAGAATTATCTTACTAACTAGTCATGTGAAGGCAATGTTTGTAGCCCATTCAAAGATGGTTCATATATTTGATAACCCAAACAACACTCTCTCATAGCCAAATGTTCCCCATTTCATGGTGAAGGTTATCTTATGCTTATCATTATTTTTTAACTAAATCTATTTATACCTTGAGAAATCACATAAGAGTGGCAACATCTATGGCCCTATCATCTTTTATATCACATAATCTATAACTAGTAGGTGATAGTAACATTTCAATGATTCCTTGTTTAGATTTTTGATGTCAATACACCACCTGACATGCACATTCTTCCTTTTTATTGAGACTATATTATCAACCAAAGTGGAATTTTTATTGGAAAGATAATTTGGGCTTGCAAAAGATGTAGGATCTCTTTTTTCATAACTACCTCAGTTTTAGGATTCACTAGTCATTGATTATACCAAAATGAATTTACTCATAGTTTTTATTTGATAATATGCTCTATGATGTTCCTATATATACCTTACGATCTTCATAGGACCAAAAATTAATATCTTCATATTTTGTATTGAGATCTTTGAATAGACCAATTTTGTCTTTGGTGCACTCTTTTATGAGAAGTTCTTTCCTTCAACAACTTTGATAGGGTGGTAGAAAGAGGCATTTATTTTGATGATATATTTCTTCATGTTATTATATATATTGAATAAACTCTCTAGTATGATTACTAAATTCCATAGTTATTTTGAATTTAATTTAATTACCCCATCTTTAATGTCATCCCTATATTCATCTTTGTCTTCAACATGTTGAGCTTATTTAAGAGGAACTCAATGATTTTATCATCGTTATTGACAACTTAATAGTGATAAAAATTATTAGAGATTACTACTCTAAACACCACTTGTATATCCTTTTGTTTATCCCAAATATTAATAGAAGGATCAAATTTTGGTGCCACTACTACTAGTTTGTCAACTTTAAAATTTAACTCCTCAGGGACTACCCATATTTTATAAGTATTGAAGCTTTCCAATCTATACCAATCCTAATTCTTCCATTGTTTTACATGTTTATTCTTAGGGGTGCATGGGATATTAACCTATTTTATGAATAATTCAATGTTGCCACATACCTTTAGGTCATTGATCTTAATATTTTTAGCCATCCTCAAACTAGTTCAAAATTCTTCAAATTCATATTGTTCATGCAATTTAATAATGATCAACATACAAAATTGGTTTGTGAACCTTATGAACCAATGAATTCAATAGTTGCACCTACTCCATTCTTGGTTCTTATACTATCAAAATGCAGTATCCATGATTTACATGATCCTTATGCTTGTTGGGTCGCTAGAGTTGGGATGTTAGATATTTCTTCTGATATGAGATATTTCCCAAGATCAATTTCCTTAGAACTGATCTATGGATCATCTTCATATTGAAGCACTATAATTATCATGTCTATCTTAGACATTTGGTCATCCTCCAACTCTTCATAATCCATAAATTTTGGTAGCTCATTCTAATTCACTATGCTTTTTCATATAATTTATGCAACAAGTAGTTAGATGGAGGCTCATTCTCAATTTAGATAATCTTACCATGTTGTGATACTTTCATGTGGGTGTAGTACACTAAAAAGTACCCATCCCCTAATTGGTCACTTATCCATTCTCTAAACAAATCCATGTAAAAACATGGGGGAAGGTTGACTATTATAACATCTTGTACTACCACCAATTTTGGATGCTTTTCTATGGTTATTATTAGATATTTTAAAACTCCACCAATAATTACTATAGAACCATCCATAGAGATTATATATCTAGTTGTAGGTAGAGAGTAATACCATTTCCTTGCAATCTATTTTTGGCATCACCATAATGACTTCCCCTGCATCAACTATGTAATTTCTGAATAGATAATTTTTAATACTTACAGTTACATAGAATGGCATTGGATTCAAAATTTTAGAATTTAAAGCATTCAAGACATCTATTGAATTAACCCAAATTTGAGATGGATGCTCTACTATTTAGGTATGTTGTTCTACAATATTAGGTTGAGCTAGCTTAGGTTGTACATTCTTGAAATAACTTATTTTCTATTCTTTTTGGACTTCCTAAAGTAGATATCACTACGTAATAAAAGCTAGCACTTTTAGCATGCTTACTTTAGTATGCATTTTCTTCATCTCCTTAGAAATAATAAACTTCTACTTGATTGAACTACTCTCATTCCACATAGTAAACTTTCTATATTGCTTCGTAGATATTACACATCCTTAAAAAGTGATAGAAGGATATTTAAGATGTCTTTCTACCTTCTTTTAAATTTTGTTCTTCTCCTTATCACCCCTTATTTTTTTAGATTTATCTATTTTATCTAGAATTATATTTTTAATTTTTCATTCGTATGAGTTTTACTTGTAAGAATATTCTTATAATTTTTCTTACTATGCAACTTTTACTAGTGTCTTATATTTCAATTCTAAGTGTGGTATTCTCTTTCATAAAAAATAGTGTCTTTCTTTACTTCAGATTACTTTTGTCTTGAACCTAATACCATAGATGCTTTACTTTTTAATCTAGTTCTAATACCTTGCTTATTTATACATATAACATCATATTTTAATATAGAATCTTTATCCATTTTAGTAGCACTAAATTTGGTAAATATTACATTATTATGATTTGGTAAAGCAGGGACTACCTATTATTCTTGAGTCTACTAATAAGCTGGTTGATTCATTTCTCTCTTGGACCAAAAGTTATTAGTCAGAATAATTTTTTTAGGAATATCTGATGCCTACTACACAATTTGTAAGGTCATACCTTGGATTGAATAGAAACACCATAACATGTAAATATTTGAATTGAAATTACCACGTTATTCTAAACTTGGTTTGTTCTTTAATTGATACATTGTTGAGGCAATTGATCTTGAGTGATATGTGATGTATTTTAGGGTTGTCAATTCTATTATTGTTGTTATTACCTCTTTTTAGTATTCTTTTGATTAATCAAGGTCTTTATCACTTCCAACATTTTACTCATATCGAGCTTGATAAAGGTGTCATTATTAAACTATGGTATATTAGGTAGGGGTAGCAATTATTTTTGGAATACAAAAATCAATGATTATTTTTAACTAATATGTGTTATAATGTATGTAGAGATAATTGGGTTAATAGTTAGTTAGCCATTCAAAATACGTAAAATGGAGGGTTTAGATCTAGATATTTGTAGGTTTTGAGTAGCATGGATAGCGTAGGCCATAGTTAGGGTGGTAACTTTCCTACCCTAGTCAAAACATTCTTTACATGAGTTACTTATTTAAAGGTTGTAGTTATATTATTATGATTATAATTACAAACATTCAAATACAAGTCAGATTGTAAACCTTTGAAATAATATGACAATTCTTGTTTATTTATTTGGTCTTATATTTTTTGAAATTAAATTTAAAGTCCTAAAGAATCTAGTATTATAGTCATGAATATTTTTCTAAGGGTGCCTTTTCATAGAATTTAATTCAAACAACCATTACCCATACTACTAAATCTATGCATGGAAAGTTTTACTATCAATGCCTAACCAATAACATCATTATAAAATAAACCTCATACCACAATGTAGTCTTATAATGTAAATAATATATCAATAAGCATACCATTATTACTTTATCCTAAATGTGATAAATTTATTTGAGTGTAAATAACTCATTGAGGTGATCGAATGTCATCTTATGCTCATTCCCATCAAAGGTATGCAAAAATTTTATAGCAATATATGGAATAGGATGATATACCCCTAGATTTAATAGCCCTTAACTAGTCAAATCGATAAGTTGGTTTTGAGGCCCAAGTGATTGAGGCAACAAATTATTCTTTTGAGGTTAATCATGTTGTTGATGAATTGGATACGGATACCATGTAACCTTGAGGTGGATATGAAAAAACTTTTTTTTTTTTTTATTTGTGGAAAACATCCCAAAAAGGGATGCCACTTTCGGGTAAGACCCAAGGAGGCAAGGGTATCCATTCCGCCAAAAACTCCTAGGACTCGGACCTATCCTACCACCTTTGACATACTCAAGGAGCAAACAAACACACAAAACCAAATTAAAAAAAGAAAATAACAACAAAAATAATAAAATAAAATAAAAAACAAACTCCTTGAGTGTGTCAAAACCAAAAGCACAACCAAATGCACACAATAAGATAAAAGAAACCATAACACAAACCACATAGAAAAACACAAGAACCACATAACAAAACACAAACAAGACAAAAAAAATAGAACACTACAAAGACATAACCCAAAAAAACATGAAAAATAAACACAACCAAAACCTAAAAAATAAATAAATAAAATAAAAATAAAAACAACCAACAACAGACAATAAACAAAAACAAAAAACATAGAAAACACTCACACATAAAAAAATGAAATAACACAAACAAAGAGAAACCCAAGAACAAGAATGAAAAAAACACAAGAACAATAACAATAAACATAAAAACAAAAAAAAACAAAACAACAAAAACACAAGAACAACAAAAAACAACACAAAGAACACAAAAACAAAACAAAACAAAACAAAAGAACCCACCCACCTTTAAAAACTAAACAAAAAAACAAAGAAGACAAAAGAAAAAAAAATGAACAAAACAATGACCTATCTAGACCAGAAGACTATTAATGCAAAAATCAACAGAGGAAAAAAAATAAAGAATAGAATGAGCTAGGGAACTAAAAAAAGCTGAATGAACCAAAGAGAAACAAAAAAAAAAAAAAAAAAAAAACTAGGTACCTTCAGAACTGGAGCCATCCAAAGAAATGATAGAAAGAAGAGCTTCCCTAATTTGAGAAGCCCACCATATAGGATGGTGGCCATAAAAAGTAAGATCACCTTTGTCCAAAGCCTAATTAGCTAAAGCATCAACACTCTTGTTTTGATCTCTGACCACATGATTATAATCAACTTTCAAAAATCCCATCTGGATTAATTGAATTTTCTCAATAAGTCTTTTTATTCTCCAATCCACCTTATGATTCTTAGAAGGAGTCTTCAAGAGATTAATCATAAGTTGAGAGTCAGACTCAACTAACACCTTTTCCCATCCAACCTTGGTAGCCTAATGAAGGCCTCTAAGGAGACCATACCCCTCAACAAGGTTATTGGAAAGAATACCCAAATTCTCAGCAAAAGTAAAAACCAGGGAGCCATCTGAAAGTCTACCAATTCCTCCCACACTGGCTTTTCCAAGGTTCCCTCTAGAGGCTCCATCGGTATTGACTTTTCCAAAATCCTTAGGAGGAGGTTGCCAATTTCTAGTCCTATCCATCTTACTAATACTCACATTCCCTTTAAGTTGGTTGCCCTTAGAAGGTTTAATCTTCAATATTTGCATCACTTGATCCCATATTTGATGGGAGTTTTAGGGGTGATTAAGGAGATGATGGACTGATTCAACTAAGTTGGCTATGGTCTTTTGCCAAATATAGTGAATATCCTTCCTATCTTGATTAAAAATTTGGTTGTTCCTTTCATTCCAAATATTCCAAATAAGAATGGTAGAACCCATCCAAACTAATTGCCTAATAAAATGATCAACACCCTCTTGATTAGGCCAATCCCTCCAAAGCTGTTCAAAAGTGAAAAAATTGGACACTGTAAGCCAAGTAAAGTTGCCATTCTCCTCCATAGCTCAGAGGCTAAAGTACACTCAATAAAAAGATGGTTGATATTTTCTACATTCTCTTCACACATTTCACATCTAAAAGGGCCATGAAAACCATGCCTCATAAGTTGCTCACCAGTAAGCACCCTACGATGCAATAAAATCCAATTAAATAACCTCACCTTAGGCCAGAGATTTTGAGCCCAAAATTGAGAAAATATGTCAGAAGAATGGTTGGGATTATTATGGCATAAGGTCAAATAACCTTGAGCAACTGAATACTCACCCTTAGTAGTGTTGTTCCATCCAAAACAATATTTTTCATGGGACCAAGGAAGGGATCTCATATGAAGGATGCCTTCGGTATATTGTCTTTGCATTTCTAGGATTTGAATAGGCCAGCCCTCAATAGGGATCCAATATCTACCAACCTTTGAATTACCAGTATGGTACCGACAGTAATTAGCCACCTTTATCCAATTAGCTCGGTGAAGCTCCTCCATCCAAGGCCTCCAATCGGGAAACTGATTTATCATAGGCTTGTGACCATCCCAAGAATCTGTCCAAAAATTTACATGTTGACCATTATGAATGATCCAAAATAATTTTTTCTTTATCAAATCCTCACCAGTCTTAAGAACTGCTAAAATGGGAGAACCTTTGGTAGGAAGTTGATAGCGAACAAGGTCTTCGGGACTTTTGTTCTCGAGCATATTTAGCACGGAGATTATTGGCCCAAAGAGCATTAGGGTTATGCAACATCCTCCAATATAATTTAGCAGCTAAAGCTTTGTTGTTATTAATTGAATACCAGAATCCTAACCCCCATTCACTCTTAGGAAGACATAAAGTATCCCATTTCACCAAGGCCCCTTTTCTTTTCTCCTTAGTACCACTCAGGAAACGATGACTGATTTGATCCAATTCTCAAAGAATAGCCTTTGGGATATTCAAAACAAAAGAAACATAAATAGGAATATCTTGAAGGACTGATTTTACCAAGGTGATTCTACCCCCAGAAGAAAGCCACTTGTTGGTCCACTTTCCAATTTTCTTCTTGACTTTGTCCAACAACCAATTCCAATATTTATTTTTTTGCCTTTGAATATTTATGGGAATACCTAAATAAGTGATTGGAAGAGAGGTATTCTTATATCTTAATTTATCCAAGACCATGGCTTCCTGTCTAGCAGAGCAGTGAAAGAAAATAACTTTAGATTTATATTCATTGATCAACCGCCTGATAGCCTTAGAAAAATAGCTAATGATTTGCTTAAAATAAGAAGCTTCCTTAACTGTAGCTTTACCTAAAAGGGTAGAGTCATCCACAAATTGAATATGAGAGATAGGTCTAGCTCCATGAGCAATGGTAACTCCCTCAAGATTTTTATTTTCCCTCTTTTTGGTTATAGTCCTACCCAAGCATTCAACAAGAATGATGAATAAATAAGGGGATAGCGGGTCACCTTGCCTGATACCTCTGGAAGCTGGGAAAGACTGAGAAGGCCTACCATTGATAAGAACTAAGTAGAAAACTAAAGAGATACATCCCATAATCCAATCCATCCAATCCTTAGAGAAACCAAATTGCCTCAAAACTTTGATAAGGAAGTGCCAATCCACTCTGTCATAAGCTTTGGATAAGTCTAACCGGATGAACATAGAAGGAGAATTTTGCATATCCATGGAATGGATGGCTTCCTGAGCAAGAACTATCTCATATACTATCTGACGTCCTTCCACATACCCCCCTTGCTTTGGGGAAATAATCTTATGTAAAAGAGGCTTCAACCTTTCTGCCATGATTTTAGTAATAATTTTGAGAAGAACATTGCATAAAGCAATAGGTCTAAAAGCTAAGATATGATCAACCTCTTGAGATTTTGGAACAAGAGTAATATAACTTTTATTGATAACCTTCAAAATTTCTTTGGATTTCCTGGCTTCTTCCACCACCTCTAATAAATCAACATGAAGAATATCCCACAACTCTTGGTAGAACTCAATAGGAAAACCATGAAAAAACTTGAGGGTATTCATATACATCATAAAAAGGTTGCAAAAAAGGATGATTTAGAAATGGATTTGGATAAGCCAATTATTGATTTGGGAGAGCTTACATATTTTGGAATGGATACTACAAGATATATACAAGAACTTCTTGGTTCAAAGGAGGAGGGCATTGATGTATGTTTTGATGTATCTAGTTAGTTGGAGGTGGTGTTTGACCTAAGGGGTTTCCTTCGATACTTTGCATCCCTCCTTGACCATTTGACCATTGTAAGTTTTAAGAAAAAATGTAATTTTAGTTTGGAATAAAAATTTATCTTGAAAACATACATCTGAGGGTATGCATTATCCAAGATAAAGAGTTGAAGTGTTAGAAAAGCTATATTAAACTTGACTTTGACATGAAGACATATCAATAGGAGTGATATAAGGATTATATGGTAAATATTTATTTGCAATAAGTGTAATGTGGAAGGCTACAAAAGATGTATTACTCACAATATTATCTTCATAAAAATAATTACATAAAGAGGGTTTGTATGGATCAAAGTAGGGTCAATATCTACCCAAGTTTGGTTTATGAGAGTAGATGAATAGCTGAGTTCATATCCAAGGAAACTATTTTCTTGGGATATAGGTATTTGAATGATGGGATTTACCATTAGGCTTTTTCATTTTGAGAAAGAAATACTAGACATAGAAATATCCTCAATGTCATTGTCTTGATGTATCCACAAAGTGATTTATTTATTCCTTTTTATTTTTGTGTTCTTTTGATAATATGTAATTAGCTATAACAATTAACATTATTTATGTATTAATAATATTAAAATTATTTGCATACATACATAAATGGATAGGGATTCAAGATCAAAATCTAAAAAATTGTAAAATTTGATCTATAAATTCATTTGCTAGCAAATTGGTGTAAGTCACTAGAAAACTTAAGTGATTCACTAGCAAAACTTGAACTTAAAAAAAAAATAAAGTGGAGGACCACGCAAATCCATTAGATCAAATTGCTTTAATTTTGGGGTAAATCACTCTCCTTTGAGGAGTTAAGAAGAAACTTATCCTTTTGAGAGAATCACTCCATAGAGCCTAGGCATATTGCTTTTCAAACATGGCTTGAAGATGTTTTATTGTTTCGAAATGAATGACTAGCTATATGGATTGAATGGTTAGCTAATTTGATATTTATTTTCTTAAAACCTAAGCCAAATGTAGTATTAAAATTCAAAAAAAAAAAAAAATTATGAAGTTTAGGGTGCAAGATATTTAAAGTCAATATAGCTTCCATGGTTATAACAAGGAGAGTGTATGATCAATCAACTTAAGAAAATTTTAATACCAATAAAAGTTACATTCAATTTACGTGAAATTGTAGGGTAAATAAAAAAATTAAAAAAATACCATGTCTTAATAACTATGCATTCTATACTCCAAGAGGATAGTGCCATTGATGAAGAGTAAAAGACTTATCAATTTTCCACAAAATATATGAGTTACAAGAGCACAAAGTGGGTTTCATAAAGTGTAGCTATGAATTCTCATTTCCAAAAGATATTTAGAATGGAGTCGATGGCTCCTATTTATAGTAATATTTTACCCCTATCTTACTTAGGGTGAGAAACTACCAATTCTAGAATAAGTAAAATATTAGGGTATCTCTCACAAAATGATGTACCTCTAAGTGTTACATACCTCCAAATTTTTTAAAGGATTCTAAAACAAGTTATTGTTTTATTACATACCAAATTGTCACTTCCAAATATTTTTCTTGGGATATGTGCTTATAATTTTACCCTTCTATAGGTTTGCAAGTAATTTAGAAAATAAAGTTAGAAAATACCTTAACCATTTTTCTAGTGGTGAATGGATATTGTGAGCCACAAAATTGGGCATACCCAAAAAGGTGATCCATAACCACAAAAATCATGATTTTATCTTTTGACTTAAAAATACCTTCAATTAAGTGCATAGATATGTGCCCCCCCTGGAAATTAGGAATAAAGAGGGGTTGAAGAAATTCAAAATTCTTAATGTTTTCACCCTTAGTCTACCAGAAAAATTTCATATTTTACAACAAATTGTTTGATATAGTATTTTTTCCTTTTCAAGAGAAGGATTGTTTAACTTACTCATATGTTTTTCGAAACCCAAAATGACCTCCCAAAGGATATGCATGTAATTCCTCAAGGATTTTGTCTTGAATACATAGTATTGAATTAGATTAATTCATTGCTTCGTTCTCAGAATCCCACTAAACCAAGAGAATCCTAGGTCATACAAGGTAATTACATTAATATTATGAAAGGTGAGAAGTCACAAGCTCAAAATATTAGCCCTTATAAAGTAGATTTGGTGAAAAGGAAGAGGTTTGGATATAGCATGATAAACTTTTGAATATTTATACTAGAAAGAAAGAACATCTACTACCATAATGTCCTCTTTCTCAACCTTAACCTCAAAATTATAGCAAAATAATCAACCCGAATGAGGCAAGTCATTTCTCTTTAGATGGTAATGGGTACTCAGTGTGGCATACTTTAAAGTTAGGATCTCAGGTAATGAAATATGAATTATTTTGGAAAGTGGGAAGAGGTAAGAAGGCATGATTTTGGATAGATTCATGGGATCAATATCCACCTATCATTCTTGAATTCCTATAAATGAAACCAGTAAAAATATCCATAGAAATAAGGGGTTGGATCTAGATTGAAAGTTATTTCAACACTAGTTAGTTAGGGGATTATAGTTTTAATCAGTTTACGTAGTTGGATGAATGGTCAATTCCAATCCCTCCAAAATTGACACCCATCATGACTAAAATATTGGTAGAAATATTTCTCATAGGTAGATGAACCTTGGAGTATACATAATGAAGGATGGATATGATAAGATCCTTCTAAAACCTTATTCTCATGCATATCAAGTTGAGGATTGGATAAAGATTGGCAATCCAAGGGTTGATCGAAAGTAAACTTATTTTCCTAGCAGTTCATGAATAATGGAATTCTTACTTTTGATAATTTAAGATGTAGGAGAATCATTGGTCCATATCAATGTGTTTTATGCTACAAGAGTGAGAAACATCTAACCACTTGATGTTTGAGTGCCCATTTATGTGCTAGATTTGGGAGTGATGGTTTTTATATTATAAAATTTGAGCTAATGGTGATTTGAATCGGATTAATATTTGGAAAATATGGAAGAGGGATATATTTAAATCTAAATATATTTGTATTTGTGGTAATCTTGGATTAAACTTCATTTGGTGATAAGTGTGGTTGGAAAGAAATGATAATTTTTTTAGATAAATCTTTTCATCCTTATATGGTGTTTGGCAGGTCATTTGGAGCAAAGTCACAAAAATTGTGGTAACATATGCTAAAAAGGAAACTCAGACTAATATAGGGACAATGGAGAAGGAAGTTGAAGTGCAAGAGGGGTAGGACAAAGCTAGTTGGAAACCACCCATAAAAGGTTAGATTAAAATTAAGACCAATTGAGGTGCAAAAGGTAATCAAAGTAGAGCTAGAACATGAGTGATTTGCAGGAATCATATTTGGTGCTCTATTGGGAACTGCAAGGTTTAGGAATACCCACGAACAATGAAGCAAAAGCCATAGCTATCAAATTTGCTTCTATTTGAGTGGTATAACATGGTTATAGGAGGATAATTCTAGAATCAGATTCTCAAATATTAGTAGGAGCTCTTAATTACATGAGGAACTTTGCTTTGAAGACATGAAGGTTGAGGATTCTTGTCACTCAAATTAAGGAATCATGGAGGGAATTAGATGATGTGATTATAGTTTATGTGAGTAGATATCTAAGTAAAGTGGTAGACTTTCTAGCTATGATGGGTACTAAGAAGGAGATAGGGATTTATTGGTATAGTGACATGGCTATTGAGGATGAGAGGATTAAGCAGGTTGGTGAGCAAATCCAATGTTTAGCTAATTTGGACAACCATTGTAGAAATATGATTCAGGAGATTTGGGTTCAATACAGATCTTATTTCATTGTTGTAATCAGGTGGACAACCCTTGTAGAAATATGGTTTAGGAGATTTGGATTCAATGCAGATTTTCTTTCATTATTGTAAACAGGTGGACAACCCTTGTAGAAACATGGGAGATTTGGCTCCAACACAAAACTAGTTTCATGTTTAGGAAAACACTTAATACTTATGAGTTAGTATAGCAGGCCCTTAGTTATCAAGTTCGATTTCATATTCAAGTTCAACACTCTTGATGTTCGAAAAAAAATCGATATGTTTAAAAATTCAAAATAAAATTCGACATAAAATTCGATTACTATAAATGCATAAAATTTTGAAATAATTTTATTAATTTTTATATATAAAATAAAAAATCAAAGATACAAAATAATAATATTTTATTTTAATATATATTTTTAAACATATACTTTAAAATATTTTTCAAAATATAAAAAATTGTATAACTTCATCTAAACATAGTAATTTTTTAAATAGATGAGAAGAATCCACTCATGTCGAGGAGTTGGAGAGCAAGTGGGTAGTTAAAACTCTGCAGTTGAAATCAAGAGGCCCCAAGTTCAAATCTCTCTCCTCACATGCTGTGGATATGCTATGTACATAGGGGTTTACAAATCAAATAGATGAGAAGATTTTCAAACTTTAAATCAATAATTTGTTTTTAAAAATAAATTACAAGTTTTCTATCAATCATAATACAAAATTAAGTGATAAACTCATTTTAAAAAGAAATCATGCATAATAACACATAACTATCATTGTTGTCCATTATAATAAACAACTAAATAATAGGTCTGAGGTGTAGACCAATTGGTTCATCCAAACCCCATAATAGGGCCGAAGGTCCAAGGGTCAAATCTCGGGCCTCACCAAACTGAACACTTGCCCCTTTCCTGGTGCTTTCAATGAAGTAAAATGTTTAAAATGATTGTGGCATGGTGGTTATAGGGGCGGACTACGCGAAGATCTGTGTGGCGACTTCTAGGGTAGACAATGCAAAATACTATGGCGGCCATAAAAGCTGGACAGCCTGCCCAGATTCGTGGAGGCTACCGATTCCACCATGTAAAAAATAAAATAAACAACTAAAGAAAGTAGATTGAAAATAGTTGCATTCAACATAACTAAAGAAAATAGATTGAAAATGGTTGCATTCAACATAATTTGTGCAATATGTGGATCTAGAAAAATTTATGAATTTCGAATTTTATCTAGACAAATTTGATAACTATAATTTGTTTTAAAAAATAAATTACAAGTTTTCTATCAATCATAATAAGAAATCAAGTGATAAACTCATTCTAAAAATAAATCATGCATATTAACACATAACTATCATTGTTGTCCATTATAATAAACAACTAAAGAAAATAGACTGAAAATGGTTGCATTCAACAAAATTTGTCCAAGACGTGGATCTGAAAAATTTTTTAGACATGAATCTGAAGAATTTTTTCCTGCTAAAACTTAAGATTTATTCGCCAAATTTATTTACTAAAGTTTTGAATTTGATAAATTTCTAATTTTATCTAAACAAATTTGATAACTAAAATCAAACCTTTTAAATTAAAAAACAAAATTAATATAATTTATATAATAAAAATTTAAAGATATTATATAACCTAATACCTAACCAACTTAAACCCAAAAATAAAAATAATATAATTTAAATAATAAACATTTTATAAAAATTCAAAAATATTATATAACCTACTACGCAACCAATTTAAACCCTTGGCCTCTTTTGATGTTTCCACTCACTATTCCATTGAAACCTTGTAATCATGCATCAGGTTTGTGGGATAAACTACCAATTCAAGGATTGCAACATGTATGGGATGTGTGACCCCGAAGGTGCGTGGAAAAAGGTTATAAGGCCTTTAAAAATAAGTTCCGTTTACTGTGAAGAATCAATTTTTTTTTTCAAGTAACGAAAGCTAAGATTAAAAACGAACGAGTGGAAGACAAGAGGCATATAAGAAAGGCAAACAAATGGAAAACGAGGAGGAGGATGATTCTAAGAATATTACGTTAAGTGGCCGCCGCGTCCCCAAAGGCACCTGGGTCCAGAAGAACTGGAACGAAATTCGTCATAGGAAAATGACATTAGATTAAGGTTACAGGACCACTAATTTGAATTAGTTTATTATAGTTTTAGAGAATTTGTAAGGCAGATAAAAGGAAAGGTGCATAACCGAATTAAGTTTCCGAAGTGTTTTTAGCTGAAGAGGCAACACTACTGGACTGTAAATTGCATCTGCATCTGTAGAAGCTGACATTTTTCGGGTTGTATTAAAAGATTTGCACTTTCTAGTCTTCATCATAACTGTGGACTTTAAGGTATAACAGTTTCCTTTTCGTCGGAGCCTCTCGTTTTTTTTTGTTTTTTATTGTTGACTTGCAGTTGGAAATATATTTGTTTCGATTTTAGGCATTTGGATGCGCATATTTGTTTTGCTTTTATGTATTTGGTTGTGCTCATCCATATTGCTTTCTTGTAATCCTGATAAATTGCTAAATTGAATTTCATTTATCTATTCACCGTTCAGATGCAAATTCATTTTTCTATATTTTCCTATAAAAGTGTTTTTTTGACAGACGAAAAATAGAAAACTGCGATCTCGTGTCATTTGTAAAGAACTAATTGATATACCTAAGAAAAGGCGAGAATCGTTCTCATACAGAGTTCTCGCAGCGTGATTGTAGATGTTTTGGAAGCATTATTGAGTGCGTAGCCTCAAGTATGGTTTTGTTCAAGAGAAACAATAAGATTGTAATTCATTTTGCTAGACCTAGTAAGCATCCACAATTTTAGAGTCACGTGTGCATTGCCTTTTTGTAACATTACACTCTGCAGTTCCAACATTCTCTTCTGTAGTGAAGCACATTCCGCACTACACGAACCATTGATGCCCCGCCTGATTCGTCCTGGTAGTTGAACTGTTTATGTAAAACTTTAGTCCCTCAAGCAGTTAGGGTTGCTCCTAGAAAGAGATAGCCTGACTGAGCCTTTTAGTAAAAAGAAGGTTCGTCAGTTTGAAGAAAAACGGTTTTTTTTTTTTTTTTTGTTCTTTTTATTCTATGGATTGTATTCTCTTAGTGGATAAATTTTGAAACATATAAGAGGATTGCGAAGTTTGTTTTTGGGTAGTTTGCTATTGTCTTTATATTTTCTTTTTTTAGCAAAGTTCAGATAAGATCAGAATGGCGAATAGAAGGAATCAATGTCAAGGAGGTTAAACTAAAAATTGGCTTGGAGCTTTTGGGAAGCAGCAATAAACCCGAAAAGGTGATTTGTAAATGACCGTGCTACATGCCCATGCAGAATCGTTATCTGTAAATCACCTTTAGGATCCATTACTGCTCTTAACTGCATGCCATGGAGTACGGGCTTCATTGCTGCTCTAAACAATATGGGCATGGGAATGAGGAACATAAGAAGACAAATACGAAGGGTGGTTTCTTAGAGCCTCCGCGGATTAGTTGAAAACATCGGAAAAGTTGGACTTGAACAAAATAAGCATTTTGTTTGCGTTCCACCTACATATCTAACAAAAAAATCGTACGCTTTGAATGCTATTTCTATGTGCTTCCAAAAAAATTGTAGGTCAGTCCTGACTCCTTTTGTCCAAGTCTTTCGTTCTCTCAGGATGCACCACCCAAACCAAAGACTTACCCATCGTCAGAAGTTGCTATGCCAATCCCCGATGGTGAATCAGCCACTCATTCTGCTTTCGGAATTCTGACCTTTTCATATGCCTGTTCTTAGCTCCGATTTGCATCACCCCAAGCATCCCCGCCTTAAACAGATAGTTTTTTTTTTTTTTTTTTAAATTATACATTGGCAACGTTCAAGGTTAAATCACATTGCCTTCGGTCGTAATGTCAAATCATGGAGCTACCACTATAATCCCTATTTCACCTGAGGGAGACTTCCGATGGCTCAACTTTGGTATCGGTCATCAAGCTGGTGCACAGTCAATGGATTCTAGTCAGACTACTACTTTGCCCTACACTGGGCATGCCCTCAAAGTTTTAACCTAGGTCTCCTCCTCCTATAATTATCCTTCATATTTCAACTAAGTTGTTGGGCTTTATTAAATATTAAAATAAAAGTTAAAAAAAAATAAACCATACAATTAATATATATTAATTAATTAATTCCTTTATATATTTTCCACAACCGCCATGTCAAAATCATTTGAAACCTTCTAGGTTGCTAAAGGTACCAACACAGTTTTTTGCGCAGTTCACCCCTATAACTACCACGCCACAATCATTAGTCAGCTACTATAACCACCATGCCACACTCATTTAAAACTTTTTAAACGAAAGCACCAAAAACAGTTTTTTCCATAGTCATGTAACCACCATGCCACAATCATTTAAAACCTTTTATGCCACTAAAAACACCAAAAAAAAATTTCTGTACCAAAACAGTTTTTCTGGTAGTCCCCCTTATAACCACCATGCCACAATCATTTTAAATATTTTATGCCACTAAAAGCACTAGGAAAAGACAAACGACAAGGTCCTAAATTTGAACCTTGTACCTTCGCCTCTTTACGAAATTTTGTTTAGTCTAAATAAACATCGGACATAACCATACAATTAATATTAAATTTTAAAAAAATATTTAATATTTAAAATAATATTATATTAGTTTAATATAATATAACTATTTTTATTTTAAATATAAACATATATCTTAAAATAATTAAATATAATTAAAACATTGAAAACTATATATAACTAGAATAGAATTAAAAAAACACCTTCATCTATATTTATATTTAAAAAGGTAAACTAAATTAAATTCTTTCAACTTATTTAATGGCTAGGGAGTGCAACATGGTTTTAATCTACGTTACGCACTTCGTTACTTTTGCCGTCTGGTTATTTGCCTGTGGTCAATTAAAGAAAGTAGGTGGACATCTCATATTTACCAACAGCATATGGTGGCACGCAGCCTTCTAATTTGAATATATTTTTTGATATTTTTTTAATTATAAATTATTTATAATTTATAATTTTAATTATTTTTTATTATAATGTTTAATATAAGGTAGCCTTCTAGGTTATTCGTTTGCAGGTTGAAAGTTCTTACAAATAGAATCACAACTACAATATGGGTTATCTTTTTCAAGCTGTAGAATTTGACTGTCCTATGTGTCATCCACCTTGGGTAATTAATTTTATATTATAACATTTAATATAAGGTAAGCCTTCGAGGTTTTTCGTTCGGTTGAAAGTCTTTACAAATGGAATCAAAACGTGGGTTGTCTTTCCTCCTCTCTTAGGAACCTAAGAGAATTTGATTGTTTATATATAGAATGCCATATAAAGTAATTTGTCGTGTTGCTTTTCTTTTATATAAAGTAATTTGTCCTGTTGTTCTTCTTTTATGTAAAGTAATTTGTCGTGTTAGTCTTCTTTTACATAACTTCGTTTTCAGAATTGACATAGTTTTACTTAGTAGACAATACATGTTCATATATATTATCCATAACTACGAAAAGGGAAACATTTTTATAAAGGCACGTGACAACCTTTAAACAAATAAAATAAATTATATATGATTGAAAGATGAAAAATTTAGAAATAGGAAAAGATGAGTGAAGACATATTCATCAAATAATAGAAAATATAATTATGTTTTAATTTTTAAAAAATAAAAGAATAATCAAATTTAATATAATTGTATGGGTCAAAAAGGGAAATACTTGGAATAGATGTAAATATTTTCAAAGACAAAGATAGTGTACATATAATTTAAATTTAATCAATTATATAGTCATAAAGGAAATGAGGTATTTTTAGATAAGGAGAATTTGCAGGTCAAAAGAGCTGAAAAAAAGAAAAGAAAATTGTTAGAATGGGAAATTGGAGAGTGGAGGATGAAAAGTAGAACACTTTGGCTTATACAAAATTCTTTTAAAAATATACAAATCAAATAAAAATTATAAATACAATCTAGGATATGAAAGGGAGGATGGAAGAAATATGAAGTTTTAAGAAATAGCATGATTTGGAGTATTCTCTTTTAAGAAAATTTATCAAGAATCCAACAAATCAAATATTGAAGAAATCAGTAAGCTAACACTTTATCTACCTAAGATAGTCAATGATGAAGCTAAAGAGACTTTGATGTCAAAATTCATTGAGGAGCTACAAACAATAGTTATATATTTTTAGAAAGAAAAGAGTTGAGGACCAAGTGGTTGGTCCATTGACTTTTATGTGGGTTTTTATGAGTTGATGGAAGATTTTTTAAAGGTGGTTGAGGAATCAAGGACTTTTGGTAAGGTACTCAGGTCTATCAATATAAATATTTTGGCCTTGATTCTCAAGAAATATAACCCAAAATATTTTGGGGATTAGAGGTCCATATCTTTGTCTAATACTCTCTATAAAATCATCTCCAAGATTATTGCTAGGATGTTAAAAAGGGATTTTTTCAAAAACTTTATTAGAATAATAGTTTGGTTTCTTGAGTAAAAAATAAAACCAAGAAGCTATAGGTGTTTCTTAGAAAGCATTTCATTCAATAAAATCAAGGAAACAACAAGCAATGATAATTAAGCTCGATTTGACAAAATATTTTGATAGGGTTAGTTGGTTATACATTATGCTAATATTAATTGATATTGGTTGTAGTGTGACCTTTATAAATTAGGTAATGAGATGTATTAATGATGCTTCCTTTGTTGTCTTAGTTAATAGTTTAGCTTCTAACTTGTTCAAGCCTTTCAAAGAATTGAGATAGGGATGCCCCCTATCACCATTATTATTCTTACTTGTGGCTAAATGATTAAGCATAATTATTAAGGAGAAAAAAGACTTTGCATGACCATAGGCATTAAATTATAAATCTCTCTAGTTGGAATTCACTTACTATTTAGAGTATGATATAATCTTATTTGGAAATGACACCTTAAGAGGATCACTAAAAATATAAAGAGTTGTTATATTGTGCTACCAAGAAAATAGAAATAAACCTCTAGAAAAAATATAACTTTTGATAGACTACAACCAAGACAAGAAGAAGCAATGGTAAGGATTTTTTTCTTCAATCCAATTGAGTTTGATAAAGGTCTAAAATATTTGGAGTTTTTATTGAAATCAAATAAGTATGGATACTAGGATTGTATTTGGTT
Source organism: Wollemia nobilis (assembly GCA_028583015.1). Lineage (NCBI taxonomy): Eukaryota > Viridiplantae > Streptophyta > Pinopsida > Araucariales > Araucariaceae > Wollemia > Wollemia nobilis. Next base: position 181,716 of record JAQPPZ010016941.1, read on the forward strand.
ATACAATAAAGTGGAAAAGGGTAACTTCATGGTGTAATATATGGTTATCATTGTGAGGTCGTTTAAAATTGGTGAAATTAATTCTAGAAGCCATTTTAGTATTTTGGCACTCCATGGATTATATTCTTGTTAAAATATTGGATAAGAAAGAAATGCTTTCATTTTACTTAGATATGAATAAAGGAGAAGGATGTAATGCCTTGGGTTAAATGGAGTAAGATATCCAAACCTAAATCAACAAGAGAATAGAGGATTAAGAATATAAATAACTTTAGGAAAGCAATAGTTGACAAGAGTCTTTGGAGATTAATAACTGGTAAAGGATTATGACATGAGCAGGGTTATGCAGAGTGATGAATATTCACAAATTGGATGAATATTAGGATTTCTAAAATTACAATTTGGTAAATATGAGGACACTCGATGTCGACCCGTTCACCTAAAATTTTTAGGACCAATATTTTTATAGGGTCAATTTGCCATATTATAGATCCAAATATAAGCATATTTATACTCATTGAAAAGATCTTTTCAAGACTGATTTAATGGGGATGTTTTTATGAAGTTATAATATAAATTAATACGTCAAAAAATTTCCCCAAATATGACCTTACTTTTTAGGGCTTCAAATACCCTAAATTTTGGTGTGAAGATGCTTTATTTGATTTTTTTAGGATTCACTGGATTATGATTCACCATTTTTTTACAAGTACATTTTGAGTCCAACCCCTTATGCATAATCCTGAACATGAGGTTATCAAGAAGAAATTTTTGTGTTCCATGTCCTTTGAGGAATGAATTATACTTCTTATCAAGCCAATAACTAATGCAACTATCATTTGAAAAGTATTAATGAAGGCTTTTCATTTAGTGGGTGTAGACACCAAAACAGCACTAATCCGATTATGTGACTGCAAACACTGATCGCTTTGACAAACACAGCCCCCAGGGCAGCCCTCAGAGGTCAAAAAGTGGTCCTAACCACTTTCATAGCAATTTTGTAAGGTCAGGAAGCAATTTGGCACATTTAGACACTTTGCTCAGTATTCGTCTCACCTAGGGATGAATACTAACTGGAATTCGTCTCACCCAAGGACGAATTTTGAAATCGTATCTGGTAGGGACGAATTCTAAGTTTAATGGGCAAAAAGAAGAATGGTGCCAAGTGGCAACCCAGGACAGTCAGTTGATGACTCCTGCCTCACACACGTGTGTGGGTGGATAGATAGGTCGTTAGAGGACTGTCACAAGGGTAGTTATGAGAGCCCAAGTCAATGGAGGACTCCCCTCCCTCATGGGAAAACATGACTGCCACATGGCACCTATGACCAACACATGGCATTTGTGCTTCCCTCTCAAAAGAGACCCCATGGGTCTATAAAAGGTGGGACTTTTCTCACCCAAAGGGACAGATTGGAGGAGATTTCAAGCAACGAAGTGCTGCCGAGTTGAACACCCACTTGCGTCCCCTTTGATCCACCTTCTCACATCCACAAATATCTTTTGCAAGGGAGGTTGTTGGGTGGCTTTTGGAAGCTTGAATCTGACCCAAATCCAACATATGGACACCTGAATCAACCAATTTGCCGACCCCCAATCCTAAGAGGTTTTGGGCCCATCCCTAGTGGATTGGCGCCAAGATCAAGTGCCAACGGTGGGAGGCCCAATTGGGCACCCCCGCACTTTCTAAGTTTTATTCCAAAAGCATTCTAGATTATTGTTTCAGGTTGCATCTCATGTTATTCTGTTTGGTTAACTCATAGCTTCAATTTCATAACATTTTGATCATATTTTATCATGCCTTTTGTCGCTTTGTTGTCTTACTAACTTGCAGGTGGTGACATCGAATTCTCGAGGATAGAGGCCAAATTGGGAGAATCCGACCATCTAGGTCGTCCCAAAATGGCCCCAATTACATAACCCCTCTGTTTGTAGGTGTTTTTGAGGTCTCGGGATTCGACATTGGAGCAGTACCATGTCGGCTTTTCCAACACAGAAGAATTCGTCCCACCCAGGGATGAATAGCAGTCAAAATTCATCCTGCCCAAGGACGAATTCCAGTTGAAGGCAGATTGGCCGATTGTCTCAGTGGCAGTGGCCTTCTGGTGATGTTTTCTGTCCTTTGTCAGGTTTTCAGGTCATTTAGAGTTATTTTACTCACTGTTTTAGACAAATGTTTGCATGCATCTTTTGGAGATTTTAGAGAACAAACACTTCTTATGTGCAGTAGGTGCTACTGACATCTTCATTGTTTCTTTGTTCGCAGGAGGAGCAGCAGAGGTCAAAGACTCATTGACATCAGCGGAGGCATCATCTTGGCCTGTCCATTTCAATTATGGGCACGCGAAAAGAGGAACCTCAAGTCTCGATTGTAGCCAAATTATTTTAACGCTTCTAGCACCTGAAAAGGGAGGAGGAATATTTGTAACAAAGATCAAGAAAGTTTAATGAAAGGGCTATGTTTTCTCCATTTGATTGTGTCTCTTCCAATGCGTTTCTTTCATTTCATGCAATTTACATTTCTAGGACTTAAGCGTATTTGATTTTGAATGCATCGCAATTAGTGTTTCCTTCGCCCGAAATCTCGTGCTTTCAGTGGCGATCACGGTGGGACATCTCTGGAATAGCAGCCTGCTCTGGCTCCCTGGATTGAAGACAACTACTTGAATTTTCTTTTTATGCTGTACAGTTCTTTTCCATGATTTTTTTTTTTTTTTGTTGAATTGTTTTCTTTTGCAGGTTAGGAGCCGGTACTGTGTGCCTACTGCCTTTATTGAGGCACGGGGTGCACTGACTGATGGTGATTGGGAATGGATTGATGCCCTTGGGCTCAAGCAGGTGTCTCGACTGGAGCCTGTGATCCTGGATCAAGCCTATCTGACGGCCCTGATCAAACTTTGGGATCCGCGGACCAACACGTTCCATCTCCCGATAGGGGAGATGACTGTGACTTTGGAGGATGTCTATCGGTTGCTTCGGATTCTGATAGATGGATTGCCCATTAGGTCATCGTCGTGTGATCAGCGAACTACTGTACTTTCAAGATGCTTTGGGCATGGGGGGCCGCTGGGTGTAACAAACCTAGTGGAGACAGCCGAGGTGGACTGCTATGCTGGCAGGATTTTTGTTGGCTGGTGGCAGGAGAGGGGGGTGTTAGGAGTGAGGCACGCATTTTTGATGGGCCTCATTTCTAACATGCTTCTACCTGATTCGTCAGGTGCAATGTTCCCGTGGAACCTGCTGGATTTGGTATGGTAGTTGGTAGAGTGCCCGATAGGGGCACCACTGATTTTGAGGTGGGGACAGACATTGTTGGCACAGCTCTACGGGGAGGTGTATGGGGTGCGCTGTCAGCAATGAAATGGGGTCAGCTGCAGCTATCTACTACAGTGCTGGGGTTGGCAGCACATAATAGTGGAGAGGCCGATCGGGTTACCATGGATGACTCGGGCGACGATGGATGACACGGAGATAGGCTATGCAGTTTTGTGGCGGTGGTCTACGGAGTAGGGGCAGAGTCGGCGATGGGCAAGTGCTGTAGAGCACTATACCGATGCATTTTCTCGGCTCACTCCAGGGGAGGTGTTTTGGCACCCTTATCGGGACTGTCCAGCTTGGCCAAAGGCTGGAGAGTGGCTCCGTCGGGTACGTAGGGAGTAGTCGTTGATTGGGAGGCATGGGATGGAGCATGAGTTCTTTTCATACAGTTGGGTTACACGACAGTTTGGGGTGCGGCAGGGGTTGTCTGGTGAGCCCGTGGTCTATCGGCGGTGGGGAGATGAGAGGGATTTAGATCCACCGGTCACCGCACCATTGGGCGAGGAGTTAGATGCGGTTATTTACATCCCAAACGTAGATATGGCATCCCTTCTTTACCTCCCATCAGGACAGAAAGACAAAATCTGAAGCACAGGGCTCCTTACACAAGGCAAGCTAACTCTGTCCGCCCCATCCAAACCCGTGAAAGAGAGTACGAGGAAAGCCATCGTATTCCTCGAGGACAAAAAATAGCATGAGAACCTTGCGTTGCCACACTTGCTAGGTATCATGATCATACATCAAGGCCAGAGCCTCAAGTACATGTCGCCCACCTCGACAGAGGGAAGCGACCCATTGAAACTTTAGATCAGCAAACTCGAGGCAAACACATAGGAGAAACATTCGAACCTCTTGAGCAAAATAGGGTAGACCAAATTGACCCGATAGTTGCTAGACAGGCCACCCGTCAAGCCCAAATCACACGACTTAAACAAAGTCATCAGGAGATAGAGTATCGACACTGCTTGGATAGAGAGCGCATGCAACACGAAGCGGATGAGTTACGCTATGAACTACCTGAGAGGGAGCCAACCCCTCGCATCTAAAGGGCTAAACAATATGAGAGGCACAATTCGTTGGTGCAGGATAGGTCTCCATGACCTCGTCAAGCTTTGCCTCCGAGATCTTACAGACCCGAGAGGGAGGCCACTCCCCGAAACAATGATGGGTACCTTTAGCGAGGACTCGATCAAGGTCATAGGTCTCGCCCAGAGACTCCTCAAGAACTTTATGAGGAGTACGAACCAAAAATAGAATATGCTGAAACTCCCCATCAAGGCGGGAGGATTGCCATTCGGCCACCCCTCCATAGGCCCCCAGTTTACCATAACTTACAACGGGAGCAAACAAGAGAGGAAGAAATAAAATCTTTCGATGCATACCAAGCGCTATTAGAGCATTTGGAGTTTGTGGAGACAAAAGCTGTTGGGCATCAAAAACCCACATTACGTCAACTCCGCAGTAATCCGGTGCATCCCTCAGTGCCTACACCTCTTTACCCTGAACACTTCAAGTTGCCTCAATTGGTAGTTTTTAAAGGTGAAGAAGACGCACAAGAACATGTTACAAGATTTATAAGCCAATGCTTCAGCATCCAAGATAATGACGCATTGTTACTTAGAACATTCATAACCACATTTGTAGGCCCTGCCTCGGATTGGTTCACACAACTACCCAAACACAACATAAGCAACTTAGATCAATTAGTAGATGCGTTTCTTGAACGCTTTGCCTTCAACACAAGGAAGAAGGCATCACTGAGTGATCTGGAGAGCCTCAAGAAATTTGAGGAGGAAACAATGGCAGCATACGGGAATCGATGGAGAGTTTTGCTTTCTAAGTTACCCTACCGTCCCCCTATGTCTGATCTCACATAGATGTTCACAAAAATTTGCTTAAAATCAATCTCTGGTCTATTGTTGCTGTGACAATATGACAGCTTAGAAGAAGCTTTGGCGCAAGCCAGAGTTATAGAAGAGATTAAGATAGGCGAAGGCGCAATCGCCAAGCCTAAAAAGAAAGAGTGGAATAAAACCACTAAAATCGGGACAATGCAATCACAACACGCTGTAGTCAACCAAGTTGCGATAAATGTTCCCGCGCCTGTGCAAGAAATGCAGCCTCAAAAGGCTAATTACCAGGTAGTGCCTCCTGCTTATGACAGAGATAATAGAATATAAGAGCAGAATCAGTAGCGTCACCCTAGGCGACAATTCACCCCTTACACGAAGTCCAGGGAATCCCTATTTGACCACTTGTCAGCGGCAAATTTAGTCACTCTGCCAGAAATTCAAAATATAGACCCTAATGCTCCTAAGCCTAGGGGATAAAGAGAGGATTGTATTGTAGATTCCATAGGCGCAGAGGACACGACTTAAATGAATGCTGGAAGTTCAAATAATTAATCCAAGATTTGATTGACAATAGAACATTGGCCGTGGACAACCCCATAGCGCCAAACAATCAACAAATGGGGGTATTCAAGGACCCTTTTCCTGCCCACGAAGCACAGGAAAAACCACTCCAGATTAACGAGGTGCGACAGAATCTTCCCATGCAGGGATTTGTGGGAATTATTAGCATAGTAACAAGGAACATAAGGTACCCAGCAGTTGCCCCCGAGGTAGCTACGAGGGAAGTTTCGACAACATCGCAGCCTCAACAACGCCCAACACAGTTGCCTCCGCCTAGACCCAAAATCACGATACGGACCAAACTCACGCAGAGTTTGCGGACCACATCGGCTAGGCTATCCATTTACGAGCTTATTCAACAGTCAACACCCCATAGGGAAGCTCTTACGGACATTTTAAAAGCCATCGAATTACAACCTCATGAAGAAAATTCTTTCAACAACTTCGTGGGACATGTGAAACAATGTACAAAGCCGGTCATCACATTCAGATAAGACAAGGTAAAAACGATATCGAATGACATGGCAGATCCACCCCTGCATGTTATCACGCGGGTCAACGGGATTTCGTACAAAAGAGTGTTGGTAGATACTGGATCGTCCAGTAACATCATTACCACTGCAGCCTTGAAACATTTGAAGCTGCCAGCCTCTCACATCATAGCCTCCACATACACACTACGAGATTTCAACGATGCAATATGCTCGACAGTCGACACAGTTGTTCTGCCTATCCAGGTAGGACAAAAATCAATACCTACACTGTGCCATGTGTTAGAAGGCGAGATGGCTTATAATATACTACTAGGGCAGCCTTGGATCAGGGACATGAAGTGTGTCCCTTTGATCGCCCACCAGTGCTTAAAGTATGCTTATGAAGGAGAAATACATGTAGTCCCAATGGACTTAGAGCCCTTCAAGTATTGCAATGCGATACAATTCATGCCTTAATCGACCCTCCCTTCAACACATTTGGATTTCCAGTTAAATCCATCTAAATAGGGTCCAATACCACAGGCACCACTGGTGACCAACAAGGCAAAATCCCAGCCAGGTGAGACTTCATCACCTGCTCATTCATCATCAACGCCACCTACCATGGCCCAACAGAAGTACAAGGGAAAACAAATCATGGAAGAGGTTAAACCCTTAGAAGAAAGGTTGCCCACAATCTCAACGGTATCAACGGAGGAAACACCAAGCACAACAGAAACTAAGACTCCTGAACCACCAAACATGGAATGGACTCAGGAAGGACTACCGTTTCCTCCCACCCAATCATCAACAATCATCGTTGAAATGGCCGATACGGGCCTGGGGGAATATTTAGTGCAAAATGTTATGGCAACGCCAGCATTGGAGTCAGTACGAGACATGGGAATACCTCGCCTTCCCATAGGGACAGTTGTTCCTCTAGGCTACCCCCCAAACCAGACGAATTTCGTGTATGGGGGCCTTGATCATGGTCTTGAACCATGCCAACAAAAGGAAGCAGACGAAGAGCCTTTTGTTGAAAACATCAACTATCTGTCAAACCTAGATTTTGCCCTAAAATATCTCGATCAATGCAATTGGCATGGATACGGGCTAGGCAGATATGAGCAATGGATGCGGGTCCTTTGCCAACCAAGATATCAGATGCCATATGACAAGTCAGGATTAGGGTTCAACCATCCCCTGCCCTTAGACATCTTGTTTGAAAATATGCAAGGCCTAAAAATAGGCAACAAGGGGGGATTGGCACAAGATCCGTATGCCAATCCAAATACAGAATACACATTGGGAGACTACCTCCCATGATCAACAAACACCCCTGGAAACAGCAGTAATCCCTCTCCTTTGCTAGAGAGAGGCAAAATTTCAGAGATTAATCCTCAAAGAGAACATCAACGACTTTTGGACATCTTTCTGAAGCTGTTCCCCTTAGAGGTTCCAGATGAAACAATACAGTGTCAAGGGAATCAGGTCCCTCCACCAAGAGTGGAACAACCACAATGGGACCATATTAACTTACTAGAACAAGGAGGGTCCTCAACGTCACAAGCAATAGTTGCTAAAGAGAATGAACATTTTTGGGTCTCCGAAAGTGATTCAGAAGATGAGACTGAGATGGACTATCTTAGACATGCGCGATGACATCACCGCCCTTTAACTCATGAAGATCTAATGGGACATATGGGCATACGGTTAGGGCATGAATGGTGGGTAGACCCTGCAAGGTGGGACCAAGTATTGGATCCATGGCTCCAAATTCAAGATGAGCATGGTCCACCTCGAGATCCCATCATGACATCAGTGCTGAGAAAAGACCCTGCCATCCTTTTCGCAAATAGGGATGAATTCGCACCTAGGGAAGATCCATTCGTGCCCATTCCCGTAGAGCCAGATCCAGAGTATAGGGAGCATCTAAAAGAATCGAGCTATCACACCCGCGATTCTGGAGACCAAATTCATTCCATCCACATGATCTCCATTGATTTGATCGCACCCATCCACAATCCGGCCGATCCATCATAATCATTGCGCCTAGACATAGATGCCATCGACTGGGATCATGTCAATTCACCTTTATCACCATCAGAGTACTGGCCTTTCGATGAAATGCTTCATTCCACCCCAAGGACAACTCAGGATATTTTTTAGGCTGAAGAGGGACCCGAGGTTCCAAATGTAGATCTAAACTCAGATAATGATATCCATTTGATCCCAACTCCACATCAGTTGGAGGACAGATCCCACATGTCAGTCGAGGAAATGACTGACGTAGACATCGGCTTAGACCCAATGAATCCACAGATTATCAAGCTGAGGGTAAGTCTTTCCCCAGAAGAGCAAGCCGAATACATCGCCCTTCTCAAAGCGAAGAAGGAAGTTTTTGCATGGTCATACAGAGACATGTCGGGACTAGACCCGCAGCTAGTCACGCATAATTTAATGCTTGATCCGAAAATCAATCCCATGAAGCAAAAAATACGAAAGATGCACCCAACAGTGGCCTTGATGGTCAAATATGAATTACAAAAGTTGTTGGATGCACAGTTTGTCATTTGCATGGATTATCCCCCATGGCTATCCCCCATGGCTATCCAACATGGTTCCTGTCAAGAAGCCCGACGGGAGGATTCGCATATGCACCAATTTTTGAGACCTAAACAAAGCGAGTCCTAAGGATGATTTCCCCTTGCCAAGCATCGATGTGCTAGTAGACGCTATAGCAGGTCATGAAATGCTCTCCCTAATGGATGGCTTCTCAGGATACAACCAAATTCGTATCAATCCTGAAGACCAACTTAAAACGACATTCACAATTCCTTGGGGGACATTTTGTTATAAGGTCATGCCTTTTGGCCTTAAAAATGTCGGCGCTACCTACCAACGTGCCATGACATATATCTTCCACGATTACATGCACAAAACTATGGAAGATTACATGGATGATTTGTTAGCCAATTCTCTTTTGCGCTCAGATCATCTCGGTGACTTAAGAAATATCCTCGATCACCTCATAGAGCATAAGGTCAGACTGAATCCCAAGAAGTGCGTATTTGGCGTCACATCTGGAAAACTCTTGGGTTTTATAGTCTCAAAATGAGGCATCGAAGTGGACCCAAAGAAATTCAAGGCAATCCTTGAAATGGCTCCCCCAACTACCATCAAGCAGCTCAGAAGTCTACAAGGAAAGGTCGCATCGATTAAACGCTTCATAGCACAATTATCTGACAAATGCCGACCCATGAACAAATTATTGCACAAGGGAGTTACATTTCACTGGGATGACGAGTGCCAGTCAGCCTTTGACAAAATCAAACAATACTTGGCTTCATCGCCAGTATTGGCACCACCTAGACCAGGAGTGCCGTTCTACTTATACATCTCAGCTATTGAGGTGGCACTGGGAGCCATGCTAGCCCAAAAGAATGAACTTCACAAAGAACAGGCTACTTACTATGTTAGCCGCACCCTGGTCAGTTACGAACTTAACTATGCATACGTTGAGAAACTCTGCTTGGTAGTGGTGTTTGCTACTAAGAAGCTACACCATTACATGCTGAGCAACACTACGTATGTTGTGTCTAAGGAGAATCCATTGTGATACATGATGAGTCATACTTACCATAGTAGTCGCACGGCGAAATGGATCATGTTGTTGACGAAATTTGACATAGATTTCATTGGGCAAAAATCTATCAAAGGACAAGTCATAGCCGATCAACTAACAGAGGCTCCTCTTGAAGACGATCAGCCTCTAGTCATAGAACTACCCGATGATGGGGTCTTCCATGTCTCAAAATTGCTAGATTCTGATGAGCCTGAGTCACAGGCCGACATAACCCTATTATTCGATGGTTCTAAATGCGAGCAAGGTGGTGGCACAAGAATTGTATTCTTCACATCGCAGGGTGATCCAATGCCCCTATCATTTAAATTAAACTTCCAGTGCACCAACAATAATGTAGAATATGAAGCCTTGCTCCTAGGTCTTCAGACAGCAATCGCCATGAACATAAAACGATTGAATATCTTTGGTGATTCGCTGTTAATAGTCAATCAAGTCAAAGGGGTATATCAATGCAGATGCCCAGTTTTGAAGGCCTATAAAGCCCTCGTGGACAAATTCTTGGCAAAACTCGAATGGTACGACATCGAGGCACTCCCCCGATCATCAAATCATTTCACGAACACAATGGCCTCCTTGGGGTCACTAATCCCGCAAGACCTTTTCGATGATATGACAACTATTCAAGTCAAAACCTTATCGCAATCCGTGATAGAGCGTGCAAGTTTAGACTTGATGCCAGGAATCCACATGATCCAGATTGAACCATCATTGGATAAGTTATTTCGAATCCGAGATCATCTAAAACGTGCCAACTAGGGGTCCTTGTTTTCCCCCACTCCCACTAATAGCAACACATCGCTATTCTTACAAGTTCTATCCCATTCAGCATTTGTTAGGGAAGAACTTCGAAAGGGATTGGCTGTTCATACTATCGAGGTTTCTGATCAACAAGACTAGTATTTACCCATAAGAGACTACCTCAAGTTAGGTAATCTTCCATTTGGATTGACGCATGCCGCAAAATGAACATTCAAGCAGAAAGCGGCTAAGTATGTCTTGATAGGAGACATTTTGTATCGTCATAGTTATGACGAAATTCTTCTTCATTGTTTGGACCAGCAAGAGTCCACTTGGGTAGTCGCCCAAGCGCACGACGGTACATGTGGTGGTCACTTTAGTGGTATGGCCATCGCAAAGCACATTCTCTGCATGGGCTATTATTGGCCATATTTAGAGCGAGATTGTTGCGAATATGTCAAGAAGTGCGTGAAATGTCAACATCATGCCAATTTGACGCACGTACCTTCCCAGGCCCTACAGACAGTCCAGTCTGCTTGGCCATTTTCACAGTGGGGCCTCGATCTAATTGAAAATATCTCCCCTGCATCTTCATGTCGTCAAACGTTTATCATAACGGCCACATAGTATTTTACCAAATGGGTGGAAGAAATTCCGTTAACCTCAATGAAAGGACCCCGCATTGTGGAGTTCATCTTGCATAACATCATATGTCATTTTGGTATTCCATCCAAAATAATATTGGATAATGGGCCATCATTCAAGAACAAATACGTGCGTGCTTTGACCACAAAGTACAAAATTCAACACATCTTTTCAATGCCCTATTCTTCGCAAGCAAACGTGCAAGCAGAGGCATCAAACAAAACACTAGTCACCATCCTTAAAAAGACTGTCGTAGACAGTCATAAGGATTGGCACATACAAATCCCACTTGCCCTTTGGGCTTACCGCACTAGCGTTCGAATGCCAACTAGGGCAACTCTATTTTCGATTGTGTATGGCTCAGAGGCAATAATGCCTCTCGAGTTGGAAATTCCTTCCCTTCGCATATCAATGCAGGAGTTCATCAATGATGACACTGCGCGGTAGGCCAGGTTAGACCAACATACGTTGCTTGACGAACGACGCGTTAATGCTCTCGAGCACTTACGTATCTACCAAGAGCGGCTTAAGAAAGCTTACAACATGAAAGTTCACCTAAGGGACTTTCGGGTTGGTGATTTAGTTTTGAAGGAAAACCAATATAACTCTAATTTGCCGTCCCACCTAAGGGACAAGTTCACGGAAAATTGGTTAGTTCCATATGTCATTGATAGAAAAATAGGACCCGGGACGTACCGACTAGCTTCTCTTGACGATATCAAGGAAACAGAACCCTTGAATATCAGTCATTTGCGACCATTTTATATCTAAGAGAGCCATATCCCAAAAATGCTCCAAGGATCCATAAAATCGCTTGGTCAAAAACACAAAAGCTCCAAGGATTATCGCAATCACTTGGTCAAACCAAAAATCTCCAAGGATTATCGCAATCACTTGGTCAAACCAAAAATCTCCAAGGATTATCGCAATCACTTGGTCAAAACAAAAAGCTCCAAGGATTATCGCAATCACTTGGTCAAAACCCAAAAAGCTCCAAGGATTATCGTAATCACTTGGTCAAACCAAAAAGCTCCAAGGATTATCACAATCACTTGGTCAAACCAAAAAGCTCCAAGGATTATCGCAATCACTTGGTCAAAACCCAAAAAGCTCCAAGGATTATCGCAATCATTTGGTCACCCAAAAAAGCTCCAAGGATTATCGCAATCACTTGGTCAAAACCCAAAAAGATCCAAGGATTATCGCAATCACTTGGTCACCCAAAAAGCTCCAAGGATTATCGCAATCACTTGGTCACCCCAAAAGCTCCAAGGATTATCGCAATCACTTGGTCACCCCAAAATCTCCAAGGATTATCGCAATCTCTTGGTCACCTAAAAAGATCCAAATATTATCGCAATCTCTTGGTCACCCCAAAAGCTCCAAGGATTATCGCAATCTCTTGGTCACCCCAAAAGCTCCAAGGATTATCGCAATCACTTGGTCACCCCAAAAGCCCCAAGGATTATTGCAATCGCTTGGTCACCCCAAAACGCTCCAAGGATCTCTTTAAATCGCTTGGTCAACCCCAAAATGCTCCAAGGATTTCCACAATCGCTTGGTCAAAAAAAAATAAGAAAATTCAAAATAACAAAAATCATCAAAAACAATAAAAATTTGCATCTCATTTCTAGGCATACTCAAATTCATCAATAGAGAGTTCTTCTCGCACTTCATCTTCATATTCACAAAAATCAATCCATCAAAAATACAAAAATACATAGCTGCATTAAAACATTGCATCCATACATTGCATATTTGTGGTCGTATAGGTCAAAGGCACCATAGGCTATAATTGCTCTGCTAGTCCATCTTGTTCCACACTGTTCCATTTTACAAAAACAACAAAAACACCATGCATTGCTTTTACCACACTAGAGTTAGTGGTATTTTAATGTATCAAGAGTTTTCGTGATTCAGTCATCATTTTGCTCCTTAGCTACGTAATGTACCGAGTCAGACATATTTTACGAAGGTAGAGTTACACTTGAAATACACCTTGTTACGTAACATCCCAACACAAATTAAAACACATAAAACAATTCCTAAGTTGTGTGAACGAAATATGAAACCTGTAGGGTAATCCAAGTCACCATAAGCGAAACGATTATCGTGCTCATCCCCCTGTGCGAATGACCCCAAGAATGCTGAGAGTTGGCAAAAGGACAAGCATCCTCCCTACCCAATTCCCTAAGAATCCCTAGTTCTCAATAGTTGCAAAAAATCAAAAATTTGCAAAACGTCAAAAATCAAATATTTGACATCCTACAGTGCACACATCAAACGGCACAAACGATAGTGATTTTCGTCACTCCATATCCCCAATCCCTTGCTCAAAAGAAAAACAAATCAAAATAAACAGTGATCTTATCACTACAAACGAGCAAGTATCCCAATACAATTGAAGAAAAGAAGGGAGTTGAACTTGAATCCCTGGAACTCTCAGCATTCTAACAGGTCATGAGGTGATCCTCAGTACCGGTTTGGTTGATAGCCTATCGATAACTGGCAGTAAACTTCTCGCATGACGATATATCTGTCACATTAAATTGCGTATAGATCAATTTTTGGATGTGGATGAGCTAGCTTATGGCATCTTGGATAACACCGCATATTAATCTAACTAAATACAACAAAGGAGTTAGTGGAGCTAATTAGGTGATCCTCAGTACAGGTTCGGTTGAAAGCCCATCTGGCACTGGCGGTATCCTAATAAATACCACAGTAATGAATTCAATTGCACACATAGGGATGTGAAATAGCTTGGTCAAAAACAAGTCTGATTAATACTTTGTTCAAAATTCTTGTAAGACAAAGTACAGTCATGGCTAGTGAGTTAAAATGTCTGAGTCTCAGAAAACCTTAGCTACATTTCTAAACAAACTGAGCTACTTTTCATCTTTGCAATACCATCTAAAAATACAAAAAGAGAAAACCACATATATACATACCAAGTCATTTACCATAGCAATCGTCCAAAAACAAAATAAACAAAATCCTAATAGTCTATGGTGCCATAGCCAAACATCACAAATTTCATTCATCCATTTCACTTTGCATATCAAAAAGAAATCAAAAACATTTGCATTCATCATAACATAAGCATTCATCAAAATAAATAAACATGCATACATCCATAGTCATTAGCCATCATGCATAACAAAAATCACATCATCACATGTAAAAAAAACCACAATAAAATCGGTATATATATATATATCGTCAAAAAGATGCCCGCAGGCTACAAAACCGGTCCTCAGACCCCGCAATCATATCCAAAAACACAACCTAAGGCGTCGACCACCATGATCACGCTCGATCGGTGCGACGGGAACTACCCCCCATGGTGTGGGTCCTATGGGACCCTACAGGGCGGCTACTGCCAGCCCCGCATCATGCCTGCTACCGCCTCCCTCATCTAATCATCGACGACGAGATGATGCTGACTGCTCAGTCGCACTATCCCTCGTCCGTCATGAAGATCCACTGACCGAGGGCTCAGGTAGCCACCCACCAAGGCGGATGACCTCCCTCTCCAACTCTATCCGGTGTCGACACCACTCTGCCTCTCGTCGATGATAGTATGACACCACATCGTCGCACTATGCCAGAACCCTATCCCGCTCTGCCAACTGAGCCCATAGGAGATCCCTCTCCCGTAGCACGTCCCCAAGCTCCTGCCTCGCATCCCCCACATCCAACATGTTCGCATCATCCAATGGACCTCCCCAATCATCCCCTGCTGCCTCAGCACCCTCCACTGATGCCTCTGTGCCTCCTAGTGGCCCCTCTCCTCTCCATTGTTGTAGTACCCACCATGAGTCATACTCAGTGGTAGTCCCAATGTCATCTACGTCCGGGATGTCAATAACCGCATCTGACTTCTCGCCCAATGGTGCGGTGACCGATGGATCTAAATCCCTCTCATCTCCCCATCGCCGATAGACCACGGGATCACTAGGCAACCCCTACCGCACCCCAAACTGTCATGTAACCCGGCTATATGAAAAGAACTCATGCTTCGTCCCGTGCCTCCCAGTCAACCACCACTCCCTACGTACCCGACAAAGCCACTATCCAGCCTCTGGCCAGGATGGACAGTCCCGATAAGGGCACCAAAACACCTCCCCTAGAGTGAGCCAAGAAAAGGCATCGGTATAGTGCTCTACAACACCTGACCATCGCCGACTCTGCCCCTGCTCCGCAGACTGCCACCACAAAATTGCATATCCTATCTCTGTGTCATCCACGGTAACCCGGTCGGCCTCTCCACTGCTATGTGCTGCCAACCCCAGCACTGTAGCAGATAGCTACAGCTGACCCCCTTCCGCTGCAGACAGTGCACCCCATACAGCTCCCCGTAGAGCTATGCCAACAATGTTTGTCCCCACCTCAAAATCAGCGGTGCCCCTATTGGGCACTCTACCAACTGCCATACCAAATCTAGTAGGTTCCACGGGAACCTCACGCCTGACGAATCAGGTAGAAGCATGTTAGAAATGAGGCCCATCAAAAATGCGTGCCTCACTCCTAACACCCCCCTCTCCTGCCACCAGCCAACAAAAATCCTGCCAGCCTGGAAGTCCACCTCGGATGTCTCCACTGGGTTTGTTACACCCAGCCGCCCCCCATGCCCAAAGCATCTCGAAAGTACAGCAGTTCACTGATCACGTGGTGATGACCTAATGGGCAATCCATCTATCGAAATCCGAAGCAACCGATAGACATCCTCCAAAGTCACAGTCATCTCCCCTGTCGGGAGATGGAACGTGTTGGTCCGTGGATCCCAAAGTTTGATCAGGGCCATAAAATAGGCCTGATCCGGGACCACAGGCTCCAGTCGAGACACCTGCTTGAGCCCAAGGGAATCAAGCCATTCCCAATTACCATCAGTCAGTGCACCCCGCGCCTCAGTAAAGGCGGTAGGCACACGGTACCGGCTCCTAACCTGCAAAAGAAAATAATTCAACAAAAAAAAATTAAAAATCATGGAAAAGAACTGTACAGCATAAAAAGAAAATTCAAGTAGTTGTCTTCAATCCAGTTTCAGGATTTAAGTTTTAAAATACATTTTGAAAAACAACATCACAAAAACAATTAAATAAAACAAGTGCAAATTTAAACAAAAATAAGCTCTAGAAGACACTTACAGGTTTCGCTTCGGCTCCACCGCTCGAACCAGTTTGTGCACTCATGATGGCAAAAAGAATTCCAGCAGTGCTTCGCTTCGCAGAATTACCTCCTCCTCCCAGAGCTCCAAAATCGCAAGAAAAAAATGACACAAATGAGCCCAAATTCAAGTTTTGGCCCTTAAATAGTCCTTTTGAGCTGGAATTCGTCCTTGACTGGGACGAGCGCTCTAGTTAGCGCTCGTCCCACCCAGGGACGAATTCAGGCCAGAACTTCAAAAACATCAAAAAATGATAAAAAATGAACTCAAAACAGACAATAAACTTGCCCGATAGGAGTGCTACTGCACCTGACATCTGGGGCATACAAAAAAGATGTTGGGGTCACAAAATTATCACAATCCTACTCCCTAAGAAGGCTACCATAGCCGGACCGCTCCAGGGGAAGACAAATTACGACAATTTAATCCCAAAATGTGTCACAAAAAACAACAAAACAACAAAAACAATAAAAAATGCAACATAAAAACAAAGCAATAAGCATTGCTGGACACAAGTGCTCTTGCACTTAACCTCTTGGCATAGAAAATCGATGTCGGGGCTCAAATTGTCACTCTCCTACTTCCCAAAGAAGGCTAACATAGCCGGACCGCTCCATGGGAAGACGGATTATCGACACTTTCACCCCATTACAACGTCGCCAAAAGGGTTAACACCCACCAAAAATAGGTCCAAATGTTGGAAAAAATTGCACATACTTAACGATAAACCATCTAAAGGCACCCTTGCACAAGTCATCTTGGGTCAAGCGACTCGTCACTTTTCTCATGAAGGTCATTCTCTCATTGATTCGTCGCTTGAGGGGGTAGTCACACTTGGTCACCAATCAACAATCACACACCCAATTAAGGAAAACGACATGCATTCAAAGAATCATTGACAAAGACAATCACGCTCCTGCTTGGGGCAGTAAACAAGCAACAATAAAATCAATCAAACACTTGGCATTTCGTGAATCATGAACACAAGGTTCCCTTGAGGATAAAAGGTTGCGCCCTTTGCCTAATCATGACTGATCAATGTCCAAGCTCAAGTCACACCTCACCAAAATAGGTTAACACTTGAAATCAAACTCCTTAGCTCGTCAGAAGCAAGGATTCAAGAATGCATGCCCTTTCCATGCTTGGGGCATCAAAATTTGGTTAGGTTACCAAGAAACCCTAATCATTAGTGCTTTGGTTATCTATTTTTGCTCGACGCTGCGCTATGCACAGTGCATCCCAAAAAGAGGCATCTGTAGACACCAAAATAGCACCAATCCGATTATGTGACTGCAAACACTGATCGCTTTGACAAACATAGCCCCCAGGGCAGCCCTCAGAGGTCAAACAGTGGTTCTAACAACTTTCATAGCAATTTTGTAAGGTCAGGAAGCAATTTGGCACATTTAGACACTTTGCTCAGTATTCGTCTCACCCAAGGACGAATACTAACTGGAATTCGTCTCACCCAGGGACGAATTTTGAAATCGTCTCTGGTAGGGACGAATTCTGAGTTTAACGGGCAAAAAGAAGAATGGTGCCAAGTGGCAGCCCAGGACAGTCAGTTGATGACTCCTGCCTCACACACGTGTGTGGGTGGATAGATAGGCCGTTAGAGGACTATCACAAGGGCAGTTATGAGAGCCCAAGTCAATGGAGGACTCCCCTCCCTCATGGGAAGACATGACTGCCACATGGCACCTATGACCAACACATGACATTTGTGCTTCCCTCTCAAAAGAGACCCCATGGGTCTATAAAATGTGGGACTTTTCTCACCCAAAGGGACAGATTTGAGGAGATTTCAAGAAACGAAGTGTTGCAGAGTTGAACACCCACTTGCGTCCCCTTTGATCCACCTTCTCACATCCACCAATCTCTTTTGCAAGGGAGGTTGTTGGGTGGCTTTTGGAAGCTTGAATCTGACCCAAATCCAACATATGGACACCTGAATCAACCAATTTGCTGACCCCCCAATCCTAAGAGGTTTTGGGCCCATCCCTAGTGGATTGGTGCCAAGATCAAGTGCCAACGGTGGGAGGCCCACTTGGGCACCCCCGCACTTTCTAAGTTTTATTCCAAAAGCATTATAGATTATTGTTTCAGGTTGCATCTCATGTTATTCTGTTTGGTTAACTCATAGCTTCAATTTCATAACATTTTGATCATATTTTATCATGCCTTTTGTCGCTTTGTTGTCCTACTAACTTGCAGGTGGCGACATCAAATTCCCGATGATAGAGGCCAAATTGGGAGAATCCGACCATCTGGGTCGTCCCAAAATGGCCCCAATTACATAACCCCTCTGTTTGCAGGTGTTTTGGAGGTCTCGGGATTCAACATTGGAGCAGTACCAGGTCGGCTTTTCCAACACAGAAGAATTCGTCCCACCCAGGGACGAATAGCAGTCAGAATTCGTCCTGCCTAGGGACGAATTCCAGTTGAAGGCAGATTGGCCAACTATCTCAGTTGCAGTGGCCTTCTGGTGATGTTTTCTGTCCTCTGTCAGGTTTTCAGGTCATTTAGAGTTATTTTACTCACTATTTCAGACAAATGTTTGCATGCATCTTTTTTCGATTTTAGAGAACAAACACTTCTTATGTGCAGCAGGTGCTATTGACATCTTCGTTGTTTCTTTGTTCGTAGGAGGAGCAGCAGAGGTCAAAGACTCATCGACATCAGTGGCGGCATCATCTTGGCCCGTCCATTTCAAGTGTGGGCATGCGAAAAGAGGAACCTTAAGTCTCGATTGTAGTCAAATTCTTTTAACGCTCCTAGCCCCTGAAAAGGGAGGAGGCGTATTTGTAACAGAGATCAAGAAAGTTTAATGAAAGGGCTATGTTTTCTCCATTTTCTTGTGTCTCTTCCAATGCGTTTCTTTCATTTCATGTAATTTACATTTCTAGGACTTAAGCGTATTTGATTTTGAATGCATCGCAATTAGTGTTTCCTTCGCCCGGAATCTCGTGCTTTCAGTGGGAAATTTTTTGGTTTGGAAAATAGGAAATAAAAATAAAGGCTAAAAAAATACCCCTAGTTGGGGAATGGAGGAAATTACTAGCTATCTCAAATTTAATAAAACACCTAAATAGAAAAGGTCTCAAGGTATTGGTACATGTAGTATCCATGAATATAACAAAGTTATGGAATCATGGGTGGCTATCAATAGAGGAATTACTTTTGGAAGGAAATGAACCTGAGTAATGGAGCAAGTATACAAGGGGTATAACAAGGACATTAATAAGACTAAGACAAGAAGAAGACTCTTTACTATGATCAAAGAATTCAACTAGTGAAATATTACAACTAATGAAATATATAAGTCAATGTTTGAAGATAATAACGAGGAGGTCCTTTGGTGGTGGAACAAGATTTAGAAGTTGAAAGCATCCTTTAAAATCATAAATTTTCTTGGTTAGCTATATCTAATAAGGTATTGGCATGGGATGTTATGCAAAAGTGGTCATGGTAGAGTCCAAGTCAATGTAATTTGTATTAAAAGGAATGGGAAACAATGGATCACCTACTAGTCCATTGTGATTTCTCAAGATAATTATGGAGGTCTATTCTACCCATGAATAAGGGAAAGGGATAATGGCCAACAACAAATCTATTGGAAAATATGCAATAATGGTTAAAATTCAAAGGCTTAAATAAATACAAATGAATTCCATTAACAGTGGCATGGGGTCTATGGTTGGAAAGAAATTATATTTATACAATTTTAAGCTCAAATCAAATATAGTTTTGAAGGCATTAAAAAATCCCAAAATAAAAGGTTGTAAGACAAGTTGGAAATTTAACAATGGATATGACAAAGTCTTGGTATTTTTTGATGGATCTTGTCAAGGCATTCTAGATAGATGTGGGGCAAGAGGAGTGTTATATCAGAATGAAAACCATAAATTAACTTTCAAAGCGGTAATCTCTTGATATATATATATATATATATATATATATATATATATATATATATATATTTAATTTAATTTTAAAGTAATTATAAATTATTATTTTATTTAACTAAATATAAAAAATAAATATTTATTTTTTATTAATTAATCAAAATCAGTTCATCTTAATATGATATTAAGATGATAACTTTAATATTTAAAAATAATTTAACATAATATTATATATAAAACCTTATAATTTAAATCCAACTCCTTTTCAATTTAAGCTTATTAAATACTAGAGAAAAAGGGCAAAATGAAATTGCTGGGGGCCTGGTTATGATTATGTAAAATAAAAAATAATTCACATAGATATATATTAATGATGGGTTGTATTTTTCATTTACAATTTCATTCTAATGTTTGACAGTCGTCATGAGTATAGTATCTAGATTCTCAAATGATTTCGAAAAATAAAATTGTTGTTTGACAGTCGTGAATCTCGTGATGAGTATTATTAGGAATGTGATGGGTTAATGAACGCAGGCATGGGAAGTGCAGTAAGCCGTCTGTTTCGCGCTATATCCCCAACAACTGGGTTTGACGTATTCATCAATCACAGAGGCAGCGACGTGAAGGAAGGAGAAGCGAGCCTTCTTTATCATCATCTCCAACAGAAGGGACTAAAGGTCTTTCTCGACAAGTATTCAATCCAAGTTGGAGAAAGAATACCTGAATCTATAGAGCATGCCATACGCACAGCCTCCGTGCATATAGCCATTTTTTCACCTAATTACGCAGAGTCGGAGTGGTGCTTAAATGAATTGGTTTTGATGTTTGAAACCGGATCTCCCATTATACCTCTCTTCTGTGGAGTTAGCCCCTCCGAAGTTTGCATGAAAGAACAGAACGGAAGGTATGCCCTAGCTTTTCGGAAGCATAAGAAGGCCAAAGTCAATACTGAAACACTCCAGAAATGGAAGGAGATGCTGTGCCAGGCTTCAAATATAAAAGGCATCGTGTTTACTGGGTAAAAGTTCATTTACCCAATAAATATACATCGATTGTAGCTGTGAACTATTCCCATCATTAGTTTCCCATTGGTGAATTCGTTTTTCCCTTTTTAATTTTGTTGTTTCGTGTAGGAACAAAGAAGAGGCGGTAGAGCAAATCGCAAAGCGTGTAAGTGCACATATTGATAAGGCAAAAACCATGAAGCGGCCTATGCCTTGTCCGTTGCGATCAAAAATGTGAGCGAGGTGCCGATAAGAAGCACTTGGATACTATGATTAAATGTAAAATCGAAAGATTCCGACCATCCTAATAAAGTGAATAGGGCAAGTTCTCTGGTGATGGTACGTTAATGGCATGGACTGGTCTGGTTACTGATGTAGTCTTCGGCGTTTGGACATTGTCTTTGTATTAAATTTTCAACTTTCTGCTATGTTTATAGATATAATGTAAACTCAGCCGTCAATAAGGCAAAGGTTGTGATATGGCGTTTTTCACTGCGTGTTACTTCTAAGTATTTTTTTTGGTTTGATAGATAGATTAAAAGTGGGTCCCCAAAACCTTTACCGAGGATATGGCATTACAACCATAAACCCAAACTGCAGTGGATGTAGTTTTAAAAACCATAAACAGGAAGGGAAAAAAAAAACGAAACCACCAAAGGCAGACAAAAACAGAGTTAGCAGAGAAGGACATCACTCTTCAGTGATTTTCATGTGATGTTACTGGTCACCATCTTCATGGTTGAAAAGTTGCTTGAGTTGCACGTTCAAATCTTCCATCGTATTAGTTGTTTGGTTGTAGATCGTCCACGCAGCTCTAGCAACGTTGGGAGTAGTAGACAGGTTGACTGTGGTGTTAGAAACTAGAGTTAGAATGGAGTTCTAGAGCGTGGCAACAGAATTTGTCCTCATCACTTTCTCATCATCAGACATGTGGGTAGGGGTTGATTTTGAAGGATTCTCCTCAATTTTTGCCTTTTTGGATCTCACAGAGCCTCGAGCCTTACTCGTACTCCCCTCTTGTTTGAGTGTCCTTAGTGACCAATGTCTTAGCTCAAACCTTGAGTAGTCAGAATTAGGCTTGATAGAACCAAGGGTTATGGACTTAGGTTCATGGGATACAAAGTTAGGATAATCCTCATCATTGGGCTCGTCAATGACAAGGTTGACGTGACTAGGAGTATTCATGGGAGGCTCAGGAGGGTTACTGGAAATCACATCATTCTTGGTGTATTAATCAAGGGCATGTTTGTAGAGAATCAAAAGTAGTCCTTGATGGAACGGGTGGGAATATTTTTGCTTCCTGACTCTTTCTATGGAATGTTCAATAGAGCGGTACAAGTAATTAGGGATATTGATGTGTTTGACATCTCTAAGGTGTTTTAAGAAAGCTAAGTGGAAGCTGCAAAGGGGGAGGTTAATATTATCAATTGTTAGGTACTATAAAATGGGTATCATCACCTAATCGTAGGGCGAGGGAAGAGAGGTCCTAACTATGCCATTATTTTCCCAAATCAAATTTTTACCTTTATCCACAAAATAATCTGTTTGCACTGCAAAATTATGTTTGTCCCTTTTTATAGTGCGCCCTTCAGCCGAAAAGTGAGTGACATGCACCAACAAATAACATTGATGACGAATTCTAGACCACAAACAATGATGCTCCCTTTGTCCCAAAAATTGACAATGTCATTTGAGACTTCTTCGTCATTGCCACAAAATTTCTTCAATAAGGGTAAAATTCCATGGGACTCCAAATGCCTTCACTTACAAGGTATAAATAGAGGGATTCGATTTCAAGGAGGGCCATGGTAGGGATGCAAAAATTAATCCAGGGATATGGGAACAAGATGGAATAATGAGTTGAAACTCTCTAACCATCATATTTAAAGATGCAACATGAGCATATGATTCTAGAATGAGTAGAGTTTGAAGACTATTGTAGACATCGATTGTGGAGAGCATGAATTCATGAGCCCTGGTGTGATGAACAGTACTCATTTGGAAAAGGTACTAATGTGGATGGCATGAGTTGACCTTCACATCAGCAGTGGTGGAAAAAATGATACCTCAAAATTGGAAGTTGTCAAGGATGACAAACAAGGAGCTTCGACCAGAGGAATTATTGGTGATTGGGATGAACGTGGCATTGGGATGGTTGTCAAATACGGGATTGCAAATAGGGTTGGGATGGTGAAACATGATTTGATGATGCATGAGAATGGGGTGACATGGTCATGTGATATGGCCAGGGTGGTAGGCCATGTGAGGGAAAAGTGGATGGTACGAATGGCAAGGCATAATAGAAGGAAAAATCTGACAAGGCATTATCCAGGTTGCAATTTTGGATAAGATTATTGGGTAAATTTTTAGTATGGTAGTCCATGTTAGTTTCAAGATCAATCTTGTGAAAATAATATCGAGACCATTCATCCTTGGGAGAAAATGCCATGTAAGATCAAAGGTAGGTCTCCCAATCCAATTAACCAACGGTAAGGTTTTGGCCAACATGAGGGCAATCACAAAAAAAAGCATTGATGAGGGTATGAGGAAACTCATTCTTCCAAATGGTCAAGGATTCCACAATGATCCCTAGGTTGGCCATAGTGTCAGCAACTCTATTGGCTTATCTAAAAAACATGTTGAACAGTGGATTCAGGGAGTTGATGAAGATGTCCTTTGACTTATGATATGACATTGTTAATATTTCAAGCAGGATATTTATATTTTTTGATGCAGTTAGTTATATTCAAGGAGTCACCCTCGATAATGATTCTACATCGAATATTTTACATAATAATTAGGCCATGGAGGAGAGCTTTCACTTCAAAAACATGGTTGGTCTGAGTACCTAGGTTTTTAGCATAGGTAGTGATGCTTCTACCATTATCATCACATACGACAACCCCTACTCCAACTATACCAGGGTTGCTTCTTGAAGATCCATCAAAGTTTACCTTGAGCAAACATGTAGGAGGGGGACTCCACTTGGCATTGGCTCAGTTTGAAGATTGGAATGAAGGTTGTGAAATGTAAGGGATCAAGTTTAGATAGGTAGCAATGAAGGCTTCAATTTCAGGGTTGGAAGCTTTGGCATGAGGAATGATTTGGTCATTTTCAACAGTGAAACAAAATACTTTATTACCAATAGATATGGGTTCCTTGGAAAGGTTAGAAAAAGCTTTGTTATTGTGCTAAAGTCATAATTTCCATAAGAAATGATGAACATAATAGGTCCATACGGTCATGAGTTTGGTGTTGTGGAAAGGATTATGCCATTGGGTAAAGAACTCCACAAGGGAGTTCGGATGGACCTAGACAATGCTAAGAGTGTTCAAAAGGAAACTTAGGATAGTTGCAAAGAAGTTACAGTCAATGAAAAGGTGGTATGTGGATTCCCAAGTAGATAAGCATAGATAGCATTGGTTAAGGATGATGATCCCATGCTTTGAAATATTTTCAATAGTTAGAATTTTTTTTTGGGTGGCAAGCCAAGAAAAAATGTAACTTTGGGAATAATATTCTTTCGCCACAAAATATTGATAGGGATTGGGCAAGCACAAATGGTTTCTTGCAACAAGTAGGCTGAATTGACTAAAAATAAACCGCTATCATATTATTTCCAAAAAGGTTTGTTAGGAGGGTGATCAAAGGGAATAACACATGAGTTGAGCAAGCGATATAAGGAGTTAGCTGGTTGGGAAAGCTCTCTGTTGATGGATGTAGGAGGGATGGGTTTCCAAGAGGGACATCCTTGAGCCTGGGGGTAATCGCAGGCCCAAGGGTCCTTCCAAAATTCAATAGTCCGACCATCGACAAGTTGCCATATGAATCCTTTATTAATAATGGATCTCGATTGGATGAAAATTTTCTAGAAGGCAAAGGGAAACTCCTTCATTCATGAAGCTATGATGTTGAAGATATTTCCTTTTTATAATGAGTACACACTCAATGTTCGAATTGGTGAATAATTTTGAGGTCTATTTTGCAATGAGGACCATGTTAATTTTGTTGATTCTTTTGAAACCAATACCTCCTTGAACTTTGGAAGTATAGACTTTATCCTAAGCCACTAAAGGGATCCTTTCATTGCTATTAGATCCTGATCATAATATTTTTTTTGAATCCACTCAATTTTAGAACAAACAATAGCAAGAGCTTTAAAAATTGGCAAAAAATAAATAGAAATGCTCTAGAGGTAGTCTAGGACTAAGGTAGCTTTGGCAGATTGACTAAGAATGAATCCCTTCCACACTGCAAGCTTTTTATGGAGTATTTCAAGGACATTATTCCACATGTATTCACTAGGGTTGCTCTAATAAAGAGGGAGGCCTAAGTATGAATATGGGAGATCAACTATGGTGCATTTAAGAATTTAGGTAATTCTAGATTGTTGAGCTACAAGAGTATTTAAGATTATTTTTTTTGCTTTTGATGTAATTCACATTTTGGACTAAAACTTCTTCGTAGAGGTTAAGGATAATCCTGATTTTTTAAATTTGGCTACAAATATAGAGGTAGCTAATATGGTATCATCTATGAATTATTGGTAAGTGATAGGTCTTATAAAGGAAATATCGTGAATTCCTTGAATGACACGGAAGGCACAAATTGCTTTAATATCTTGACCTAGGTATTCAGTAAGGATAATGAATAACATAGGAGATGAGGGATCACCTTGTCTAAGCCCTCTCGCACTTGGAAAGTAGCCAACATTGGATCCATTAACAATGAAAGAAAACCATGTTGAGGTTATGCAAGCTTTAATAATGTTGATCCACTCCTGATGAAAGCCAAACTTATGAAGGATGGCAAAAAGGAAATCCTAGGAAACTTTGTTAAAAGCTTTATTTATATTCAACTTGAGAAAAAACCAGATTTTTTGCTTCAGGATACATAATGCATGAGTTTATGAATGATGATAACTCCATAAATGATGACTCTTCCTTGGGCAGTACTCCCTTGATTGGTATCAATTATGAGGGGAAGGATATCCTTCATTCTATTAGTTGGGACTTTGGTTAAGATTTTGTCGAGCACATTTACAGGCTGATGAACCATAAATCGTCCATGGATCTCTAAATGATACCTTTGAGAACAAGGGAAAGGAAGGTTGAGTTTACATCTTTGGGGATGGATTTGTTCTATTGGACATCCTGAATGGCTCTACAAATGTACTCACTCATAATATCCCAAAAATTTTGGAAGACTCTGGGGGAAAATCCATTGGGACCTGGGGCTTTGCTTGGTTGCATGGAAAAGAGCGCATATTTAATGTCATACTAGGACAAAGGTTTTATAAGATGATTATTCATATTGTGGATAAGAAGGTTTGGGATGTTATGGAGTAGGGCTTCACAAGAGCGATCAGCAATAGGATTTTGAGAGTTAAGGATGGATTCAAAATGGTTTATATCTTCATACTTGATTTCATGAATGCACAATTTGAGATATTTATCACTCTTGACTAGCTCTTTGATCTTTTTGGAGCTTCTATGCTTCAAATTTGATGCATGGAATATTTGGTATTAGCATCACCTTCCTTGAGCTATAGGGCTCTAAATTTTTACCTCCAAAAAATTTCCTCTTTAGCAATAATGTTGTGATAGTTAGTCAATAACTATATTTCTTAAAGTCTAATTTGGTTGTCAACATGTCCTTTCTAAATTTAATTATCGATGATTAGTAATATATCTTTGATCGCCTGCTTGTTTTCAAAAATATTACCAAAAAATTTCTTATTTGACACTTTAATATTGTTCTTGATAACACACAACTTCTTTGCAATTTGGACCATGAGTGATCCTAAAAATATTTGTCCCCACCATTTTGATATTTTCTCCCTCAGGTCAGGTCATTGGATCCACATTGCTTCAAATTGAAAAGAAGTTTTGAAAATAGGGGCCTTGAGACCTTCAAAAAGTAAATTATTATGGTCAGATCCTATTTTGGGAAGATATCAGAGGGTTGCATACCCTAGGAATGGGATAACCTCTTTAGAGAGATGGAAATATCAAGACTTAGTTTGTGTAGACACCAAAACAGCACCAATCCGATTATGTGATTGCAAACACTGATCGCTTTGACAAACACAGCCCCCAGGGCAGCCCTCAGAGGTTAAACAGTGGTCTTAACCACTTTCATAGCAATTTTGTAAGGTCAAGAAGCAATTTGGCACACTTGGACACTTTGCCTAGTATTCGTCTCACCCAGGGACGAATTCAAAATAGAATTCGTCCCACCCCAGGACGAATTCTGAATCCGTCCCTGGGTGGGACGAATTCTAAGCTTAACGGGCAAAAAGGCAAAGGGTGCCAAGTGGTAGCCCAGAACAGTCAGTTAAGGACTCCTGCCTTGCACGCGTGTGTAGGTGGACAGAGGGGCCGTTAGAAGACTATTACAAAAGGCATTTATCAAAGCTCAAGTCAACGGAGGACTCCCCTCCCTCATGGGAAGACAAGAGTGCCACATGGCGCCTATGGCCAACACATGGCATTTGTGCTTCCCTCCCAAAAGAGACCCCTTGGGTCTATAAAAGGTGGGACTTTTCTCACCCAAAATAGATAGGTTGAAGGAGTTTTCAAGCAACGAAGTGCTTCCGAATTGAAGACCCACTTGCATCCCTTTTGGTTCACCTTCCCACATCCACCAATCTCTTTTGCAAGGGAGGTTGTTGGGTGGCCTTTGGAAGCTCGAACCTTACCCAAATCCAACACATGGACACCTGAACCAACCAATTCGCCGACCCCCAATCCTAAAAGGTTTTGGGCCCATCCCTGGTGGATTGGCTCCAAAATCGAGGGCCAACGGTGGGAGGCCCACTTGGGCACCCCCGCACCTCCCAAGTCCTATTTTTAGTTTTTGAGCATTTTAGATTATTTTTTAGATTGCATTTTGTGTTATTAGGTTTGATTAATCCATAGCTGCAATTTTGTAACTTTTGGTCAGATTCTAGGATGTTTTGTATTGCTTTGTCGTTTCACTAACTTGCAGGTGTCAAGGTCAAATTCCCGAGGGTGGAGGTCAAATTGGGAAAATCCGACCATCTGGGTCGTCCCAAAATGGCCCCAATTACATAACCCCCCTATTTTTAGGCATTTTTCGGGTCTCGGGATCCGACATTGGAGCAGCAGCAGGTCGGTTTCTTCAACACAGAAGAATTCGTCCCACCCAGGGACAAATTGCAGTCAAAATTCG
The DNA here is from genome assembly GCA_028583015.1 of Wollemia nobilis. Lineage (NCBI taxonomy): Eukaryota > Viridiplantae > Streptophyta > Pinopsida > Araucariales > Araucariaceae > Wollemia > Wollemia nobilis. The sequence goes on from JAQPPZ010016941.1 coordinate 210,223, forward strand.
TCCTGCCCAGGGATGAATTCCAGTTGAAGGTGGATTGGCCAGCTGCCTCAGTGGCAGTGGCCTTCTGGTAACTTTTCTTACCTTCTGTCAAGTTTTGAAGCAATTTGGACTCACTATATTCACTGTTTCAGGAAAATATTTACATGCATATTTCGTTAGTTTTAGAGAGCAAACGCTTTTCATTTGCAGCAGGTGCTACTGACGTCTTGGTCATTTCTTTGTTCGTAGGAGAAGCAGCAGAGGTGAAGAACTCATCGACATCAGCGGTGGCATCATCTTGGCCCGCCCATTGCAATCGTGGGCACGTGGAAAGAGGAATCATTCAGTGATTGTAATCAAACTCTATTTGCGCTCCTAGCCCCTGAAAAGGGAGGAGACATCATTGTAACAGAGATCAAGGGATATTAATGAAAGGGTTGTGTTTTCTCTATTTGATTGTGTCTCTTCCAATGTGTTTCTTTTCCATTTCATGCAATTTACATTTCTAGGACTTAAGCGTACTTAATTTTGAATGCAATCGCACTTGGTGTTTCCTTTGCCCGGAATCTCGTGCTTTCGGTGGCGATCACGGTGGGACCTGTTCCCTGGTTTTTAAAATCACGAAAGCGATCAAAGTTTTGTGTTTGTGCTTGACAGGTACATCTTTTTTTGTTGCAGACTGCTATTCGTCTCTGACAGGGACGAATTCTTTTCTACAATTCGTCTGACCCTGGGACAAATTCAAATTCGTCTCTGGGAGGGACGAATTTTGTTCTGCAATTCGTCTCCCAGAGGGACGAATTCCTGTCTGCGGATTTTCAGAGCAGAAATTTAGAGACAACAGGAGCAGGCAGAGAAGAGGTAGGGATTTTCATGATCTCTGTTATATATTTTTTGTTTCTGTTTCTGTTTCTTTAATTGTTTTCATTTAATCCTGCATTGCATTAGGAAAAGTCATGTATGCTAGTTTCATTTTTGTTGAATAAAACGAATCCCACACACATCACGAAACAATTTTAAACCAAGGAGATGGTCGTAAGACCCTAGCCCTTGATCAAGACCATTGGTGGATTTAATCACCACCTTGGCTTGATTTGCATCCATTTTCCGATTGTCAACTGTTGTTAGGCGTAAATCCTGACGAAGACAGACCGAGCGTAGCTGGGGTGATTCCCATGCGCGCGAGGATAAGTTTTCTATGGTAGGTGCCATTAACAGGACAATCCCCATTTCGTACCGCCTACGTACCATGTACCTTCTGCTCTCACGTACCTATAGTCTCCCTCTCGTAAGGGTGGGTATATAGAGAGGTTGGTATATCGGCCTGGCTAGTATATTGAAGGGGCGACCTTTTTGGAGTTATAAGAGCCTACATGATGCATTTAAACGTTCTAAAAAACCTACAAAAACAAAACAAAACATCAAAATGCACTAAACCAGTTTAGGACACACCAAGAATCCTTAAAAGAGATAATCACGATTTTGTGAATGTGTGTGTTTAATTCTGCTTAGTGTAGACAAAAAAAAGAGAAAATCATAAAAACGAGATAAAAACTTATTTAGATAGCATAGAAGCACCGCAATGGTGTACACCCGCGATCAAGCCCAATCAAGGGCAGAAGCTCCGGAAGGTACACAAAAAGCAGGCACAAGTCGCCTTCACTTCAGTCCTGAGGATTTGGTCATACCGCCTTATAGGTCAAACCTACAAAAGAATCCAATTCGGAATCCTCGGTGGGGTATGCCTATTCAAAGCGGCCCCTTTCGAGAAGATGCCTTACATGTAGACCTTGACATAAATAGAGAATCACCTCTTGAAGTTAGGCATGAGTGGCCACCGCGCAATGAAGCGCTAAACAGGCACACCGTCCATTTAGAGGGGCAACGTGGATATGGCATCCCTTCTTTACCTCTCATCAGAATAGAGAGACCAAATCTAGAGCGTAGGGTTCCTCACACAGGGCGACCTAACTTCGCCTGCCCCTTATGCACCTATGAGAGAGAATATGAGGAAGATCATCGCATTCCTCAAGGACAACAACATACAACTCGGGAACCTTATGCTTTTGCACCAGCCGGATATCATGATCACCCCTTGAGGCCAGAACCTCGAGCACATACCGCCTACCTCGACAGAGGGAAGTGACCCCTTGAGATTTTAGAGCATCAAAACCGAGGTAAACCCATAGGAGGAACATTTGAACCTTCTAAACAAAATAGGGTAGATCAAATTGACCCGATTGTCGCCAGATATACCACCCATCAAGCCCAAATCATGCGGCTTAAACAAAGTCAGCAAGAGATAGAGTATCAATACCGCTTGGATAAAGAATGCATGCAACGTGAAGCGGATGAGTTACGCTATGAAATACCTGAGAGGGGGCCAACCCCTCGCATCCAAAGAGTTGAACAGTATGAGAGGCGTAATCCGTTGGTGCAGGACAGGTCTCCACGACCTCATCAAGCTCTGCCTCCAAGACCCCATAGATTCGAGAGGGAGGCAACTCCCCGAAACAATGATGGGTACCTTCAGCAAGAGCTTGATCAGGGTCGCAGGTTTCGCCCAGAGACTCCTCAAGAATTTTATGAGGAGTATGAACCAGAAGAGGAATATATTGAAACTCCCCATCAAGGCAGGAAGGATGCCATTCGGCCACCCCTCCATAGGCCTCCAGTTTACCGTAACATGCAACAAGAGCGAACAAGAGAGGAAGAAATAAAATCTTTCGATGCATACCAAGCGCTATTGGAGAGTTTGGAGTCTGTGGAGACAAAAGTTGTTGGGCATCAAAAACCCACATTACGTCTACTCCGCAACAATCCGGTGCATCCCTCAGTGCCTACACCTCTTTACCCCAAACACTTCAAGTTGCCTCAATTGGCAGTTTTTAAAGGTGAAGAGGACGCACGAGAACACGTTACATGATTTCTAAGCCAATGCTTCGGCATCCAAGATAATGACGCATTATTGCTTAGAACATTCATAACCACATTCGTAGGCCCTGCCTCGGATTGGTTCACACAACTGCCCAAACACAGCATAAGCAGCTTAGATCAGCTAGTAGATGCGTTTCTTGAACGTTTCGCCTTCAACACAAGGAAGAAGGCTTCACTTAGTGATCTTGCTAGCCTTAAACAATTTGAGGAGGAAACAATGGCAGCGTATGGGAACCGATGGAGAGCTTTGCTTTCTAAGTTACCCTACCGTCCTCCCTCAGTTCACAAAAAGTTGCTTAAAATCAATCTTTGGTCTATTGTTACTGCGACAATACGACAGCTTAGAAGAAGCTTTGGCGCAAGCCGGAGTCATAGAAGAGATTAAGATAGGCGAAGGCGCAATTGCCAAGCCTAAGAAGAAAGAGTGGAATAAAACCACTAAAACTGGGACAACGCAACCACAACACGCTGTAGTCAATCAAGTTGCGATAAATGTCCCCGCGCCTATGCAAGAAACGCAGCCTCAAAAGGCTAACTACCAGGCAGTGCCTCCTACTTACGAAAGAGATAACAGAAGACAGGAGCAGTATCAGCAGCATCACCCTAGGCGACAATTCACTCCGTATGCGAAGTCTAGGGACTCCTTATTTGACCGCTTGTCAGCGGCAAATTTAGTTACTCTGCCAGAAATCCAAATTTTTGACCCTAACGTTCCCAAGCCTAGGGGGTATAGGGAGGAATTATATTGCAGATTCCATAGGCGCAGAGGACATGACCTAAATGGGTGTTGGAAATTCAAAGAACTAGTCCAAGATTTGATCGACAATAGAACATTGGTCGTGGACAACCCCATCGCACCAAACAACCAACAAATGGGGGTATTCAAGGACCCCTTGCCTGCCCACGAGGCACAAACAAAACCGCTCTAGATTAACGAGGTGCGACAAGATATTCCTACACAAGGATTTGTGGGAATGATTAGCATTGTAACAAGGAATAGAAAATACCCAGCAGTTGCCCCCGAGGTAGCTACGAGGGAAGTTTCGTCGACATCGCAGCCTCAACAACGCCCAACGCAGTTACCTCCGCCTAGACCTGAGGTCACGATACGAACCAAACTCACACAGAGTTTGCGGACCATGTCGGCTAGGCTGTCCATCTACGAGCTTATTCAATAATCAGCTCCCCATAGAGAAGCTCTTATGGACATTTTAAAAGCCATTGAAGTACAACCCCACGAAGCAAATTCTTTCAATGCCTTCATGGGACATGTGAAACAATGTACGGAGCCTGTCATCATGTTCAAAGAAAACGAGATCAAAACGATATCAAATGACATGCCAGATCCACCCCTGCACGTTATCGCACAGGTCAACGGGATCCCGTACAAGAGAGTTCTGATAGATACTGGCTCGTCCAGTAACATCATAACCACTACAGCCTTGAAGCATTTGAATCTGCCAGCCTCTCACATCACCGCTTCCATGTACACACTGCGAGCTTTTAATGATGCAATTTGCTCGACAGTCGGCACGGTTGTTCTGCCTATACAGGTAGGACAAAAGTCAATATCCACACTGTGCCATGTCTTTGGAAGGCGAAATGGCTTATAATATACTGCTAGGGCGGCCTTGGATCAGGGACATGAAGTGTGTCCCCTCGATCGCACACCAATGCTTGAAGTATGCCTATGAAGGGCAAATACATGTAGTCCTAATGGAATTAGAGCCCTTCAAGTATTGCAATGCGGTACAATTCATACCTCAATCGACCCTCCCATCAACGCATTTGGATTTTCAATTAAATCCATCTAAACAGGGTCCGATACCGCAGGCACCACTGGTGGCCAACAAGGCAAAATCCCGGCCAGGTGAGACTTCATCACCTACTCCTTCATCATCAATGCCACCTATCGTGGCCCAATAGAAGGACAAGGGAAAGCAAATCATGGAAGAGGTTAAGCCTCTAGAAGAGGGGTTGCCCATGATTTCAGCGATATCAACAGAGGAAGCGCCCAACGCAACGAAAACCAAGATTCCTGAACCACCAAACATGGAATGGACTCAGGAAGGACTACCGTTTCCTCCTACCCAATCATCCACAATCACTGTTGAGATGGCAAGTACGGGCTTGGGAGAGTACTTAGTGCAAAATGTTGTGGCAACCCCCACACTTGAGTCAGTACAAGACATGGGAAGACCTCGCCTTCCCATTGGAACAATCGTCCCTCTAGGCTACCCACCGAACCAAACGAATTTTGTGTATGGGGGCCTTGATCATGGTTCTAAACCATGCGAACAAAAGGAAACAGATGAAGAGCCTTTTGTCGAAAACATCAATTATCTGTCGAACCCATAATTTGCCCTAAAATATCTTGAACAATGCAATTGGCATGGGTATGGGCTAGGTAGATATGAGCAAGGGATGCGGATCCTTTGCCAACCAAGATATCAGATGCCATATGACAAGTCAGGGGTAGGGTTCAACCATCCCCTGCCATTAGACATCTTGGTTGAAAATATGCAAGGCCTAGAAATAGGCAACAGGGGGGATTGGCACAAGACCCGTACGCCAATCCAAACATAGAATACACATTAGGGGATTATCTCCCATGGTTTACAAACACCCCTAGAAACAACAATAATCCCTCTCCTTTGCTAGAGAGAGGTGGAAGTTCAGAGAGCAATCATCAAAGAGAACAACAACGGCTTTCGGACATTTTTCTGAAGTTGTTCCCCTTAGAGGTTCCAGATGAAATAACACAGTCTCAAAAGAATCAGGTCCCTCCACTAAGAGTGGAACAACCACAATGGGACCAGATTAATTCACTGGAACAGGAAGAGTCCTCAATGTCGCAAGAAACAGATGCTGAAGAGGATGAACAATTTTGGATCTATGAAAGCGATTCAGAAGACGAAACTGAAATGGACTATCTCAGACATGCGCGACGACATCACCGCACTCTAACTCATGAAGATCTAATGGGACAAATGGGTATACGGTTAGGACATGAATGGCACGTAGACCCAGCGAGGTGGGACCAAGTGTTAGGCCTATGGCTCCAAATTCAAGATGAGCATCATCCACCTCGAGATCCCATCAGGACAGTAGTACCGAGGGAAGACCCCGCCTTCCTTTTCACACATAGAGATGAATTTGCACCTAGAGAGGATCCATTCGTGCCTGTTCCCGTAGAGCCAGATCCAGAGTATAGGGAACATCTAAAAGAATCAAGTCATCACACCCGTGGTTCTGGAGATCAAATTCATTCCATCCACATGATCTCCATTGATTTGACCACACCCATCCACAATCCGACCGATCCATCACGGTCATTACATCTAAAAATGGATGCCATTGACTGGGATCGCGTCAATTCACCATTGTCACCATCAGAGTACTGGCCTTTCGGTGAAATGCTTCATTTTACCCCAAGGACAACTCAGGATATTTTTCAAGCTGAAGAGGGACCCGAGGTCCCAAACGTAGATCTTAACTTAGCTGATGATATCCATTTAATCCCAACTCCACATCAGTTGGAGGATGGATCCCACATGTCAGTCGAAGAGACGACTGACGTAGACATCGGCACAGATCCAATGAATCCACGGATTCTCAAGCTGGGGGTAAGCCTTTCCCCCGAAGAGCAAGCCGAATATATTGCCCTTCTCAAAGAGAAGAAGGAAGTTTTTGCATGGTCATACAAAGATATGCCAGGACTAGACCCGCAGCTAGTCATGCACAATTTAACGCTTGATCCAAAAATCAAGCCTGTAAAGCAAAAACTAAGAAATATGCACCCAACAGTGGCCTTGATGGTCAAAGACGAATTACAAAAGTTGTTAGATGCACAATTTGTCATCTGCGTGGATTATCCGCCATGGTTGTCCAACATGGTTCCCGTCAAGAAGCCCGAAAGGAGGATTCGCATATGCATCAACTTTCGAGACCTAAACAAAGCGAGTCCTAAGGATGATTTCCCCTTACCAAGCATCGACGCATTGGTAGACACTACAGCAGGTCACGAAATGCTCTCCCTAATGGACGGTTTCTCCGGATACAATCAAATTTGTATCAATCCTGAAGACCAACTCAAAACGGCATTCACAACGCCTTGGGGGACATTTTGCTATAACGTCATGCCTTTTGGCCTTAAAAACGTTGGCACTACATACCAACGTGCTATGACGTATATCTTCCACGATTACATGCACAAAACTTTGGAAGATTACATGGATGATTTGTTAGCCAAGTCTCTCTTGCGCTCAGATCATCTCGGTGACTTAAGCAAGATTCTCGATCGCCTCATATAGCATAAGGTCAGACTGAATCCCAAGAAGTGCATGTTCGGTGTCACATCTGTAAACCTCTTGGGTTTTATAGTCTCCAAGAGAGGCATCGAAGTGGACCCAAACAAAGTCAAGGGGGTCACATTTCATTGGGATGACGAGTGCCAGTCAGCCTTTGACGAAATCAAACAATACTTGGCTTCACCACCAGTATTGGCACCGCCTAGACCAGGTGTGCCGTTCTACTTATACATCTCAGCTACTGATGTGGCATTGGGTGCAATGCTAGCCCAGAAGAATGAACTTCACAAAGAACAAAGCTACTTACTATCTTAGCCGCACCCCGGTCGGCTACGAACTTAACTATGCATACGTTGAGAAACTCTGCTTGGTAGTGGTGTTTGCTACCAAGAGGCTACGCCATTACATGCTGAGCAACACGACGTATGTTGTGTCTAAGGAGAATCCATTGCGATACATGATGAGTCGTACTTATCATAGTAGCCGCACGGCAAAATGGATCATGTTGTTGACGGAATTTGACATTGAGTTTATTGGGCAAAAATCTATAAAAGGACAAGTCATAGCCGATCAACTAGCAGAGGCTCCTCTTGAAGACGATCAACCTCTAGTCATAGAACTACCCGATGATGAGGTCTTCCATGTCTTAGAATCACCATATTCTGAAGATCCAGAGTCTCAGGCCGACATAACCTTATTTTTCAATGGTTCTAAATGCGAGCAAGGTGGTGGCACAGGAATTGTATTCTTCACACCGTAGGGCGCTCCAATGCCCCTGTCATTTAAATTAAACTTCCAGTGCACCAACAACAATGCAAAATATGAAGCCTTGCTCTTAGGTCTTCAGACAGCAATCGCCATGAACATCAAAAGACTGAACATCTTTGGTGATTCGTCGTTAATCGTCAATCAAGTCAAAGGGGTATATCAATGCAAATGCCCAGTTCTGAAGGCCTATAAAACCCTCGTGGATAAATTCCTGGAAAAAATTGAGTGGTATGACATCGAGGCACTCCCTCGATCATCGAACTATTTTGTGAACACAATGGCCTCCTTAGGGTCACTAATCCCGTAAGACCTTTTCGGTGATATAACAACCATTCAGGTCAAAACCTTATCGCAACCCGCGATGGAGCGCGCAAGCTCAGACTTGATGCCAGGAATCCACATGATCCAGATCGAACCATCTTCGGATAAGTTCTTTCGAATCTGAGACTATTTGAAACATGCCAACTGGGGGTCTTTGTTCTCCCCCACTCCCATTAATAGCAACACAACGCTATTCTTACAAGTTCTATCCCAATCAGCATTTGTTAGGGAAGAACTCCAAAAGGGATTTGTTGTTCAAACTATCGAGGTATCCGATCAACAGGACTGGTATTTACCCATAAGAGACTACCTCAATTTAGGTAATCTACCCTTTGGATTGACGCAAGCCGCAAAACGAACATTCAAACAGAAAGCGGCAAAATATTTCTTGATAGGAGACATTTTGTATCATCGCAGCTATGACGGAATTCTTCTTCGTTGCTTGGACCAACAAGAGTCCACTTGGGCAGTCACCCAAGCGCATGACGGTACATGTGGCGGCCACTTCAGTGGTATGGCCATTGCAAAGCGCATTCTTCGCATGGGCTATTATTGGCCATCTTTAGAGCGATATTACTGCGCGTATGTCAAGAGGTGCATAAAGTGTCAACATCATGCCAATTTAATGCACGCACCTTCCCAGGCCCTACAGAAAGTCTAGTCTGCTTGGCCATTTTCGCAGTGGGGCCTCGATCTAATCGGAAAGATCTCCCCTGCATCGTCAGGCCGTCACACGTTTATCATAATGGCCACATAATATTTTACCAAATGGGTGGAAGCAATTCCGTTAACCTCTACGATAGGACCCCGCATTGCGGAGTTCATTTTGCATTACATCATATGTCGTTTTGGTATTCCATCCAAAATAATCTCGGATAATGGGCCATCATTCAAGAACAAAGACGTGCGTGCTTTAACCACAAAGTACAAAATTCAGCACAACTTTTCAACACCCTATTATCCGCAAGCAAATAGGCAAGCAGAGGCGTCAAACAAAACGCTAGTCACCATCCTTAAAAAGACCGTCGCAGACAGTCATAAGGATTGGCACATACAAATCCCACTTTCCCTTTGGGCTTATCGCACTAGCATTCGGACGCCCACTGGGGCAACTCCGTTTTCACTAGTGTATGGCTCAGAGGCAGTAATGCCTCTCAATTTTGAGATTCCTTCCCTCCGCATATCAATGCAAATTTTCATCGATGATGACACTGCACAGTAGGCCCGGTTAGACCAACTTACGTTGCTTGACGAAAGACGCATTAATGCTCTAGAGCACTTACGTATCTATCAAGAGCGGCTTAAGAGAGCTTACAACAACCACCAGCTCCCCTGTCGAGAGATGGAAAGTATTAGTCCACGGATCCCAAAGCTTGATCAGGGCCGTCAGATAGGCCTGATCCAAAACCACAGGCTCCAGTCAAGCCACCTGCTTGAGCCCAAGGGCATCAAGCCATTCCCAGTCATCATCGGTCAATGCCAACCATGCCTCAGTAAATGTAGCGGGTACACAGTACCGGCTCCTAACAACCTGCAAGCACAAAAATAAAAAAAATAAACATAACACATCAAATTTTTAGTTCTAGGGTTTCTAACCTTAACTATTAAACAAAAACATCACAAAAAATCTTAAAGTTTTGAAAAGCATCAACACAAAAACAATGCATTAAATAACAACAAAATAAACCCTAGGGTCACTTATAGGTCTCGCCTCGGCTTCGCCGCTCGAACCAGTTTGTGCACTCATGATGAATGAGATAATTCTAGCAATGCTTCGCTTCGCAGAATTACCTCCTCCTCCCAGAGCTCCAAAATCGCAAGAAAAAAATGACACAAATGAGCCCAAAATCAAGTTTTGGCCATTAAATAGGCCTATTGCGCTGGAATTCATCCTTGACTGGGACGAGCGCTCTGATCAGCACTCGTACCACCCAGGGACGAATTCTCCAGCTGGAATTCGTCCCACCCAGGGACGAATTCAGGCCAGCACAAAAAAAAATCAACAAAAATGACTAAAAATGCACTAAAACAAACAATAAAATTGCCTGACAGGATTGCAAATGCACCTGACAACATGGGCATACAAAATCGACATCGGGGTCACAAATTATCACTATCCTACTCCCTAAGAAGGCTACCATATCCGGACCGCTCCACGGGAAGATAGATTTTGACAATTTAATCCCAAAATGGTGTCACAAAAAACAACAAAACAACAAAAAATGCAACACAAAACAAACAATAAACATTGCCAGACATAAGTGCTCTTGCACTTAACCTCTTGGCATAGAAAAATTGATGTCGGGGTTTGCATTGTCACTACCCTACTCCCGAAGAAGGCTACCATAGCCGGACCGCTCCACGGGAGGACGGATTGCCGACAATTCAATCACCAAATGGTGTCACAAAAACAACAAAAACAGTACAAAATTCAACAAAAACACAGCAAAAACATTGCCGGACATAAGTGCTCTTGCACTTAAACTTCGGGCAAAGAAAATTGATGTCGAGGTCCAAATTATCGCTCTCCTACTTCCCCAAGAAGGCTACAATAGCCGGACCGCTCCACGGGAAGTTAGGTTTTTGATGATTTCACCTCATTACGGCATCACCAAAAGGGTTAACACCCACCAAAAACAGGTCCAAATGTTGGAAAAATTGCACACGCTTAACAGTACACCCTCTAAAGGCAACCTTGCACAAGTCATCTTGGGTCAAGCGACTCGTCGCTTCTCTCACGAAGGTCATTCCCTCATCGATTCGTCGCTTGAGGGGGTAGTCACACTTAGTCACCAACCAACAATCACACACCCAATTAAGGAAAACAAAATGCATTCAAAGAATCATTGAAAAAGACAATCACGCTCCTGCCTGGGGCAGTAAACAAGCAACAATAAAATCAATCAAACACTTGGCATTTCATGAATCATGAACACAAGGTTCCCCCTGAGGATAAAAACCACCTTCACTTGTTCATGACTGATCAATGTCTGAGTTCAAGTCACACCTCACCAAAACAGGTTAATACTTGAAATCAAATTCCTTAGCTCGTCGGAAGCAAGGATTCAAGAATGCATGCCCTTTCCATACTTGGGGCATCAAAAGTTGGTTAGGTTACCAAGAAACCCTAATCATTAGTGCTTTGGTTATCTATTTTTGCTCAAGATCGCGTCACTCGCAGCGCTTCCCAAAAAGGGGCATCTCGTAGACACCAAAATAGCACCAATCCGATTATGTGACCGCAAACACCGATCGCCTTGACAAACACAGCCCCCAGGGGCAGCCCTCGAGAGGTTAAACAGGTGGTCTTAACCACTTTCATAGCAATTTTGTAAGGTCAAGAAGCAATTTGGCACACTTGGACACTTTGCCTAGTATTCGTCTCACCCAGGGACGAATTCAAAATAGAATTCGTCCCACCCCAGACGAATTCTGAATCCGTCCCCGGGTGGGACGAATTCTAAGCTAATGGGCAAAAATGCAAAGGGTGCCAAGTGGCAGCCCGGAACGATCGGTTAAGGACTCTCGTCTTGCACGCGTGTGTAGGTGGACGAGAGGGGCCGTTAGAAGATCGTTACAAAAAGCATTTATCAAAGCTCAAGTCAATGGAGGACTCCCCTCCCTCACGGGAAGACAAGACTGCCACATGGCGCCTATGGCCAACACATGGCATTTGTGCTTCCCTCCCAAAAGAGACCCCTTAGGTCTATAAAAGGTGGGACTTTTCTCACCCAAAACAGACAGGTTGAAGGAGTTTTCAAGCAACGAAGTGCTACCGAATTGAAGACCCACTTGCATCCCCTTTGGTTCACCTTCCCACATCCACCAATCTCTTTTGCAAGGGAGGTTGTTGGGTGGCCTTTGGAAGCTCGAACCTTACCCAAATCCAACGCATGGACACCTGAACCAACCAATTCTCCGACCCCCCAATCCTAAAAGGTTTTGGGCCCATCCCCGGTGGATTGGCTCCAAAATCGAGGGCCAACGGTGGGAGGCCCACTTGGGCACCCCCGCACCTCCCAAGTCCTATTTTTAGTTTTTGAGCATTCTAGATTATTTTTTAGATTGCATTTTGTGTTATTAGGTTTGATTAATCCATAGCTGCAATTTTGTAACTTTTGGTCAGATTCTAGGATGTTTTGTATTGCTTTGTCGTTTTGCTAACTTGCAGGTGTCAAGTTCAAATTCCCGAGGGTGGAGGTCAAATTGGGAAAATCCGACCATCTGGGTCATCCCAAAATGGCCCCAATTACATAACCCCCTGTTTGTAGGCATTTTGCAGGTCTCGAGATCCGACATTGGAGCAGCAGCAGGTCGGTTTCTTCAACACAGAAGAATTCGTCCCACCCAGGGACGAATTACAGTCAAAATTCATCCTGCCCAGGGACGAATTCTAGTTGAAGATGGATTGGCCAGCTGCCTCAGTGGCAGTGGCCTTCTGGTAACTTTTCTTATCTTCTGTCAAGTTTTGAAGCAATTTGGACTCACTGTATTCACTGTTTCAGGAAAATATTTACATGCATATTTCGTTAGTTTTAGAGAGCAAACGCTTTTCATTTGCAGCAGGTGCTACTGACGTCTTGGTCATTTCTTTGTTCATAGGAGAAGCAGCAGAGGTGAAGAACTCATCGACATCAACGGCGGCATCATCTTGGCCCGCCCATTGCAATCGTGGGCACGCGAAAAGAGGAATCATTCAGTGATTGTAATCAAACTCTATTTGCGCTCCTAGCCCCTGAAAAGGGAGGAGACATCATTGTAACAGATATCAAGGGATATTAATGAAAGGGCTGTGTTTACTCTATTTGATTGTGTCTCTTCCAATGTGTTTCTTTTCCCTTTCATGCAATTTACATTTCTAGGACTTAAGCGTACTTAATTTTGAATGCAATCGCACTTGGTGTTTCCTTTGCCCGGAATCTCATGCTTTCAATTTGATATGTTGGGTTCCAATTATCCTATTAATCTAGGTGTATTCCATTTCTTTAAGTTGGACATCTATCAGTTCATTGATGTTCAAACAGGTACAAGGGGAGTTGAAGTCTCCAACAAGGATCCAAGGATGGTTGGAAATAATAGACCTCATTTTTCTTAGAGTGTTCCATAGATTTACTCTTCCTTGAAGGGTATTTGGATCATAAAATTTTGAGAGGATCCAACTTGCATTAGTATCTTTGCTAAAATAAAGGACATTGGTAATTTTGTCAGAAGAAGAAATGAGCCTTCCTTCTAATTTAGATGGATACCAGAGATATAGAAGTCCTCAAGGATGATCTCGTTAGTATCATCACCAGCTACAAATCCCTCACATCTTAAAGTTTTTTCTCACTTGTAGAAGTTTCAAATTTGAAGTTTGCCATTGCTTGAAGAAGTTTCAAGCATTGTTATCGAGAATTTATTGGATTTAAACTAGTTTGTTTATTGTAGATGATACTTTCTCTTTGATTCAGGTTTTTCTTGCCTATTTTCCATTTTTTTCATCACATTGCAAATTTTAGTTGAATTTAGTTTCGTATATCAATATTAAAAAAAATATTATCTTTTATTTTATTAATAAATTCAATTTAGTTTTTAATGGGTTATTTTTATAAAACTAATAAAATATTTTATGTTTTTTATATGTTAATTAAATTATATTTTTTTTATTTTTTATAAATTTTTAGTTTTCTTTTTATCACATATATTTTTTATCTTCTTTAAATTGTTAGACAATCAAATATATATAGATTATTTGTCTTTTAAAACTTGAATTTCATCAAGATAGAAATCAATATTGGTTAAATTATTTTTCTATAGATATTTTCACACTAAAACTTGAAAATAATGTTAATAATAACATGTGAATCCGGTAATTTATATTATATAGAAGTGTGCATTTTCAAATAATTTAAAATTTAACCGTTTGTATTTTTTAATTATTATTTTTATAGTAAAACTTGTAAATTAAAAACATATTGTTATGTACAATTACACAATGGTACAAAATGCATATTTATCTACTAATCTTTAATCAATCAAGTGCAATTAATTTAATCAATTAAACACCACAAATTTTAATATGGTTTGACTATTGTTAAATGATACATCTATAATTGTTAAATTCTTGTAATACTACTATATAATCACAATGGTTCAATTCCATACAACTAATTACAAAAATATATGTGATTCAAACCTAGGTCTTCGAAGGTTCAAAGACCTAGGTTTGAATCATGTGATACATCCATAATTGTCAAATTGTTATAATATCATTATATGGTCATAATATAATACATGGGTGCAATTCCATACAAAAAAACTAAAATAAAAATGATATATAAAACAATATCATATATTCCCTTTGGATATGATTGTCAATTTCTTTTCCATTTTTCATGGATGTTTTTTAACAAATCAAATTATATCATATTTTTAAATTTAATTTAATTATTGACCAAGAAAGAAAATTCACTTTAATTTTTTTAATAACCTATATGTGTCTTCTTTTGGTCTATTCCCATAAAAATACCAAAATATGATGCCAATTAAACCATATTTATCATGTTTTCTTATCAAAGGTATTTTTCAGCTTTCTTAGCAAAAATATTTTTCATTTATTTATTTTATCAAATAATTTTTTTATCTTCAACGTTCTATGTTTTCATAATCAACTCCTTGACATCATTTTTATTAAAAATTAAAATCTTACCTAGCAAGTTGCCTTCTAAAATTTGAATTTCACCAAGGTGAAGATCAACACCATAATTGGCTAAATTATATGTTATTTGATTTCTTTCTTTGTAATTCCAGGATATTTCCTCTAAAAATAGGTGATGGAGATCAACATTAATGTTATTTTATATCCATTTTCCACATCCATTTTTTTTTATAGTATTATAAATAATTTATTGATTCCCCTCAATTGAAATATATTTTCATTATTTTTCAATTACAATTTGAATCTCTATAATAAGTAACCTAGCCTCTACATAGTCATGTTGAAGTTCCATATGATTCTAAGTAAATATAATTTTCTCTTTATTATTTTGAAATATACCACCTCCATTGATTTTTCACAAATTTCCTTTAGAGTCACCATCAAAATTTATTTTGATAAACCCATTATTTTTAACATTTTTATTTTACCTTAGATCAGAGCATATCCTTTGTTTTAATGCTAGTATCACAAATGACTCTTCCATGTATGTTTAAATCCTAGATGATTGTTCCATGTATGTTTAAATCTTATAACTAAGTTGTTACCACCTCTTTTTTCACACTTGAGACTTTCCATGATGAGCACCATATTTGTAAACATTTTGCAAGAGAGGAAATAATATGGTTTCAAACTTGGGAATAATTTTGAGATTTATTTGTTTTTAAATAAAATCATAAAATCATAGTCATTCATTTATATATATATATATATATATATATATATATATATATATATATATATATGGATAAATATCAATCACCCATCACGTCTTAATCTCGACCATTCATTTAACATGATCCATACCACTTATCAAATCACAATATCAACCCTTCATCATGTTTTAATCTCAATCGTCTGATGGTGTTATTGAAATTCTAGCATGATCAAGGGTAAATTATAAAATATCATTCACTTTCATGAATGAGGGTTGGAAAAATAAACATCTAGGTCAAAATATTCTTGAGAGGACAAGATTTAAAAGTATTGATCATCCATAATTTTGTAAAACCCTAGAACTTTGCTAACACATTCCCTTCTCACCATCGCCAAAACCTTTACGAACCAAATCGGGGCTATAGATGCTTGACTGGTAGAAGATTACGATCATGCATGGTAACACATCTCTCTTGAAGAGACCTTTGATCACACATAAGGAAAAGCTAGCTTCTTGGTATCCTCCATGATAGGTTTTATCTCAATTTAATTCAATATGGGTTAATGAACTCACTTGCACATACATTGGTTATTGATTACCTTAAGTCATCACCATGCTCATGATTGGTGGATTTACATTCACAACACACATATTTTGTCTTAGAGAAATTAGAAATAACTTAGTGAGTTTGTTTGAAATCATTCAGATGTTTGAGTCCCTGTAAAACAATTTCAAATCATCCATCCATAAGCTAAAACAACATCCATATCATTATCACATCATTGCATGATACTTACATTTCACATATCACCATTGTGGTACCCTTGATCACATGACAATGATAACTATGGTGAAGCAAATTCTAAAATACAAATGATCATTAGTGTGTCATTTCGTTTGCATTATTATCATAAAGCATAAACATCATCATTACACTATCATCCATCACATCATATACATATGCATTCACACAAACATTCATACAAAGTCATATACAAAAATAAATGTCATGTACAATGAACACCCAAAGTCTATATGCAATGGACCACTAATGCTCATATACAAAATTGCATCAAGGCACTAGCTAGTACCCATAAGCAAGTCCTCCAACTCCTGAATGTAGCCCTCTTAGGATCGAATGTGTAGAACATCCTATATTTGATGAGCATCATAGTCGATGGTAGTCTCGACATCATCCACATCCAAGAGATCATCTCCTCATCATACTCATACTCCACCCATCACTCCTTGACACAAGGTAGGCTTGACTCATCAGCTTGATACCTATACAACACTAGAGCATCAACTTGCTACTATATCTTGAACTACCATAGCACACATGAGAATTAGATCAACTCCACCTCACTACCATGTTGGCCAACCACCCATATCACCTACATGATATATCATGGTTGTTATTTATTAATAGGCCATCGATCATCTCACCATGTTCACTAATACACCTAGTTGGTTTCAACTATGCCCATGGATCTCTACACTCCTAGCCACTATACTAGGATGACTTGGTTGTATCTCCTCAATTGCCTTCTATCTCAATGCATAGGGCTTATCCCAATCCCACTCGCATGGTAGGCCCATTGGATGAGCCACACTGATATACTCCTAGCCCTAGATCTATAGTAACACACTACAATCCAAACACTTTCACCCCCACCTCTTCACCTTATTTGTATGTATGCATTAATAGCACATGCACCCATGCATACACTCGAGGGTCATCGATCATATTGAACACCAACCAAATAATGTTCCATGGGAACTAACCATTGGTGTTGTTAGGCACCAACACATTAGCCAGTAAGAACATCACTAAGGTTAAAACTACCTCCAACCACCTCTCCACATACATATCCAAGTACCTAATCCACATCCCCTGATGTTCACCCCCATCCATCCATAAGTAAAAATACTTTCTAATCTCATAATCCTTATCATTTATAACTTAGAAATGCAACCCGTCTACTGGTACTTGAAATATGTGGTACACATCCTCCAGTATCACTATCATCTCTATGATTGGTACCTAGAAATTCCTCCTATTCATATCCCACCACTATGACAAGGCAAATAGGTACCCCTCATCAACCCTCACCACATCAATCCTAGTACACCCTACCAATCCAACTTGCTCCAGCCAATCCTAGTAGTCCTTTTGTAGCACCTTTCTCACCTCTAGTATTATGGGTGAGAATCAATGCTAAGCCTCCAAGATCCTCAACTGCATCACAACACAAGTGCAAATGTACATCAACATCTTACACATTGCATAATAAAAATAAAAACACATTATAAAATTCAAACAAGAGAGTTAATGCCACTTACCTCTACCACATTCACCTCAACTCCTACGACTGCATCCGCTCCCTCCATTGTCACCTCGCTTGCTCAATATTCTTTAGACACTACTTCTTGAACTATAAAATTCAAGAATAAATTGAATTTCATCCCTGTAGCACTTTTATAGCTAATTTTGGCACACTCAAATGCCCTAGGGTGTCTACCTAGTGCACTTAAATTATTCTCTACATCTACCAACTAGCATATACTCTTCCATGTATGTAAATGATGTGGACATAGGCTTGTGTTTGGATCCAAAATCCTATAAAAGGATTAAAAGGCCTCAAAATTCATACATAAATTCATTAAATCATTCCATTATATTTTTTGATAAAATGTATTGATTTGGGTATTTAATTTATGATTACAACCAAAAGTCACAAAAACACCTAAATCACATAAAACACCTCAAAAAAATCCAAAATTTCACAAAACCACCACATTCACTATTCCAAGTATTTATCATATAATTTCATCATATTTTGAGCTAACATGGATTGATTTGTATATTTATTTATTGTTTGTGACCAAAAGTTGCAAAAATACCTCAAATTATTTTAAAATATCCTAAACAATTCCAAATTTCACAAAATCATCAAAATAACTCATCAAAGCATTTCCATTTTCATTAAAATTCATACATATTCATTCAAAATTACCACATTCACTCATCAGTGCATTTACATTCAACATTGTCAAATTCACTTGCATTATCAAGTGAACCTCGTATCTAGTGGTTTACACTACCCCCCTTACGATTGCAATGATTGGTTATCCATGCAATTCAGTAGGATGGATAGATCACCATAAGGATGCTTGCTCATATCATCACCTGACATCCTCTTGTTAAAAAATAAAATCTTTTCGGTCCCTCTTTTTTTGATTGAGACTGTGCTTAGACTAATTTTCTCAAAATGTATCATTGATGCCCTTTTTCAAGGAGTAAAAAACATGGATAACTTTCACTATATTATTTATTTTACATTGTAAAAATCACCAAGGATAATATCCCACTAGGATGATTGAGTCCTTATCTTACATTTATGAATTGCTATAGTCACTAACAGGCCCCTAGGATGATTGGTTCCTTTAATTTTTTATTTTTTTGCATCTTCATCATTTTGCATTTCAATGATACGAAAAGGTATATTTTTCAAATAGCACAGGATCACCCCAAACTTAAGGAAACTAAATTTGATTTGAATTTTCCACGTTGAGATATACCATTCACATTCATTTATATTTTTTATATCATCCACATGATAAAACTCCCTTTTCTTGTTGGGGCAAAAGCAAAATCAATCATTGCATCAGTCACATTCATTGCATCATTCACACTCATTTATATCATTCATATGATACACATGTCCAAAACCTATTTTCTATTAGGGCATAAGCAGAATCAATCATTGTACCATTCATAATAATTACATCATTCACATTCATTTACATCATTCATATCATCCACTTTTTTTTCAATTGACTCGTGATATTCATTCCTCACTCATTCACCAATTGAGGGGTAAGCTACAAAAATAATTTTTATTTCCAAATTCTTCTTGCACACCTAAGGAAATAATCCATTCCACCAAACCAAGTGTCTCTTGTTTTTGCACCACATTGTATTTCATGCAACATCTTACAAAAAGAGGCATCTCTAGACACCAAATCCTAGCCACTTGTCACTTGCTCATCATAAAATCATAAACATTCATCATTTATATATATGTATATTTATTTATATATATAAATATAAATTATATATATATATATGAATAAATCTCATCCACCCATTATGACTTAATCTTGGCCACTCATTTAACACAATCCATGTCACTTATCAAATCACAATCACAACCCTTCATCATGTTTTAATCTCGACTATCCATTGGTGTCGTCAAAAACCTATCATGATCAAGAATAAATCATAAGAGATCATTCACTTTCATGAATGAGGGTCAAAAAAATTAACATCCTACCTAATTTTTTTTGAGAGATCAAGATCTAAAAACATTGATCATCCATCATTTCATAAACCCTAGCACTCTACTAACACATTGTAGACACCAAAACAGCACCAATCTGATTATGTGATTACAAGCACTGATCGAATTGACATACATAGCCCCTAGGGCAGCCCCTAGAGGTTAAATAGTGGTCCTAACCACTCCCACAACAGTTTGGAAGGTCAGAGGTCAATTTGGCACCTTTTTAGCACTTTGCTCCCTACTCGTCCCACCCTAGGATGATTACAAATTGGTATTCATCCCACCCAGGTATGCTTATCAGCATTCATGCCAGGGTGGGGCGAATAGCAGGTTTGACTAGAAAAAAGTCAAACCTCGATAGGTCCGCCACTTAACTGAACCTTCAAGGCATGCAATTGCGAGGAACAACTTCAAATCAGAGAGAGAGAGAGACTTCAGTCATGCATGCCTTGATTTTTGGAGGCCTCATGCAAGGAGACTCTAAACCAGGGAATAATATTTTCTCTCAAAATAGGACAAGCAACTCGAGTGGCACCCTCGCATGAACATTCAAAGAGATAGACCCTAGGTCTATAAATTGGTGAGTCTTCTCACCCCCAAAAAAAAAAATAATAGAAAGGAGCTTTTGGAGCAACAAAGTGCTGCCAAATTACATCCTCACCCATTGTTTGTTCTTTTACATCCTTGATCTCTCTTTTGGAAGGGAGGTTATTGGGTGATTATTGGAAGCGCAATCCAAACCCAAACCTAAACATTTGGCCATAATATCCCACAAAATTTGTTGACACAACCCAATAAGAGGTTTTGGACCCATCCCAAGTGGATTTGTGCCAAAACTGAGTCCCAAACAGTGGGCGTCCTGCCCCCGGGTGACCCTACACTGTTGTAGTTCTAATCGCCCCACCCCGGAGTGATTAGAAATATATGGTAGATTTACCTGATTTTTCTTTTGCACTTGATTCTAGGTTACTTACATAAGATGTCATTTAAATTTCATGTGATTCTAACAAGTTTTGATCATGCTTTTATCATTTCCTATTTTCACTAACACGTAGATATCATCATCATATTTTGGGTGATATACACTAAATTGGCAAAATATGACCATTTTGGTCATCCCAAAATACCACGTTTTACCTAACCCCAACTTTACAGGTGATTTGGAGGCCTTGGGATCAGACATTTAGGAGGTGGATTTCAGACAGGTTATGACAGTCCTAATCATCCCACCCCGGACCGATTAGAAATTTGTGCAATATTTCTAGACTGTTCCTTTTGCAGTGGTTTCCTGGTAGTGTTTTGTTGCTTCTATCAAATTTTTAGCTCATTTTGATATGTTTTAGTTATCATTTTAATCATTTTATGCATGCACTTACCGCAGGCCTTGGGGATCGCATGTTTCTCTCCATCCGCAGGTGCTACTAATCCTTTTCTATTTCTCTAAATGCAATATCTCGACACCAGAGAGGTAGCAAGGAACCATAGACATATTCATGCAAGCGGTGGAGATGTTTGGTCCACACATTTTTTACATGTGGGCACGTGAAAGAAAGTGTATCAATTCGTGGTGTAATAAAGCTCTATTTAATGCTCCTAGTCCCAAAAAGGGAGGAGACGTATTGTAACATGATTTTAAATAAAATTAATAAAAAAAAATTATTTGAAATTCGCTTTCTATCTTGTTTCAATTGGTTTACGTTTCTCTCCTTTCATGTGTTTCAGTTCGTAGGACTTAGCGTTAAGTTTCGCTTTTGCATACATCGCACTTGGAATTTTTGTTTTATTTTCGTATCCTTGTGATTTCACACATTACCTTCCCACTGCTACCACATATATCATATCCACAATTGAAACCTCTATGAACCAGATCATATTCTATAGAGCATCCCACCATAACTCCTGAACTCTCCAAGGGATTCATCGAACATTGCAAACTATTTTTGAAATGCTACAAGTAATCCACAACCATCCCTAAACACTACAAGGCATTTTTCTTTCACCGATTTATGGTCACAAAATCCTTGGATACTCATCAACATTTGTACATCACCAAATCAAATCATCAAGAGCGTAGATCTAACAACTCAAGAATATTTCAACAAGATATCATATTTTATTGTTTTACTTATGTTTCTTGTATTTTTGCACTTCATTTAGCAAGTATTTTAGTTAGGTTTAGTATTTTACACTATCATGCTTTAGTGGAGCTTACATTATGGAGGCCCCATAGGTGTTACTACCTTTATTCTGATTTGTTTGTATGTAGGTTATAGGAGGTGTTTCTATTGACAATTGTTCCAACTTTGAGTGGCCCCGCAGGGATATACAAGCCTCTTTTATTGCACAACCAACAATGTTTCATTAAAAATTACAACATTGCTCTCCCTGAGAAGGATGTGATAGGATTCTTCTAGGTTATTGAGCCTGACGAGAAAGAATCCTCTCGAGAGGGCAACCAAATCCATACTATCAGAGGTTTTCCATTTTAAAATTCCCACTTACAAATTGACTCCATATTCGATCTCCCACCAACAAATTTGCCCACCAGTGACATGGATTCTAAGGACACATAGTTTTCCATCATGCTTTCAGGAATGACCAAATCACATACATCGAGGAAAATGGAAATAAGGTTTTTTGGGACATAGGAACATTGGTCTTGAGCTTATTCCATGTTGTCTCTTCAAATGACACATGTTCATGCTTTTGGATAGTTGTTGAAGGGTTACCTCCAACACCCCTGACTTAAATACCTTTATCATGGGGGTCGTGGGACCCGAATCCATCAGAATCATCCTCAAGGATGATCTCATTAGTATCATCAGCAACTACAAATCCCCCACCATTACCCGCTTCACCTGAAAGATTTTTCTTGTTCTTAGAAGTTTTGAATTTGGATTTCACCATTGCTCGTAGAATTTTCAAACATTGTTCTCGAGAATTTATTGGATTTATAACTAGTTTTTTTATTGTAGGTGAAAATTTTTCTTCGGTTTTTCTTGCTTGTTTTCCAATTTTGTTTTTCATCACATTGTAAATTTTAGTTGAATTTATTCTAGTATATAAATATTAAAAAAAAATCATATTATCTTTTATTTTATTAATAAATTATATTTAGTTTTTATTAGGTTATTTTTATAAAAATAATAAAATATTATATATTTGTTATTAAATTAATTAAATTATATTTATTTTATTTTTTTATCAAAGATATTTTTAGTTTTCTTTTTTATCATATATATTTTTTATCTTGTTTAAATTTTTAGACAATCAAATCTATATAGATTATTTTCTTTAAGAGATACAATTTTACCTGTGTTTTAAAACTTGATTTTAATTAAGATAGAAATCAACATTGTTTAAATTATTTTTCTATACGTATTTGTTAGTCTCACAATGACACTAAGATGGGGGGGGTGAATTAGTGTAGCTTTTTTAAACTTAAATATTCAACTCTTAAATCCGAAACAATGAAAACTTAAAACCAAATAAAGCAAGTATAACAAGAGAACATCACACAACACAAGATGTACCGAGGTTCATCGATTTGGCTACTCCTCAAAATGACTGTTTGGACTCCCATCCAAATCCAGACCTTAGCAAAGCACCAACTTTACAATCAATTTACCAGCACCCACTGGAAGGAGCATCAACCCCCGATTTACCAAAGCACCAACTGGAAGGAGCACCAACCCCTGATTTACCAACCAACTCCCCCCCCAAGCACCAACTGGAAGGAGAACCAACCCCTGATTTACTAGCACCAACTAGAAGGAGCACCAACCCCTAATGCCAAGCACCAACTTGGACTTCCATTTTGAAACTAGAATATTGACATAAAAATGCCTTCACTTTTACAAGACCCTAACTGGTCTATTGCTTACCCAACGTCTACCACAATTCACAAAATACATACGCTTATCGCACTTCATAGAATAAAATCCCCAACGCTTTAGAAATTCTCCAAGCAACACTCCTTTTATAACAATCCCTTCTCTTTGTAACTCTAGTTGTAACTCCTTTTATATTCCCATATGCCACTTGTTAATTGTAACACCTTTTTTGATATTCTCATTTGCCACTTGTCAATTGTAACTCCTTCTTTATGTAACTTCTTTTGTATATTTTGAGAAGGAATTTCATCAAACATGTCACATGCAAATAATTGACGCCATATTCTCCTACCATGACTATTCATTTTCTCGGTCATGACTGTTCATTTTCTCCTTTGATGATTGTTTGTTTTCTCCTTCATGACTGTTCATTTTCTCCTTCGATGACTGTTCATTTTCTTTTCCCTTGTGCATGCATTTGTTTTCTCCTTCGATGACTGTTCGTTTTCTCCTTCATGACTGTTCATTTTCTTTTCCCTTGTGCATGCATTTATTTTCTCCTTCGATGATTGTTCTTTTTTTCCTTCATGACTGTTCATTTTTTTTTCCCTTGTGCATGCATTTGTTTTCTCCTTCGATGACTGTTTGTTTTCTCCTTCATGACTGTTCATTTTATCGATCATGACTGTTCGTTTTTGAGTCACAAAAATTTGACATGTCACGATATCGTGACACTTTTGTTTCTCTGCCTGCCTGCCCTTTTTGAGTCACGAAAATGTGACATGTCGCAATATCATGACACTTTTGTTTCTCTTCCTGCCTACCCTTTTTGAGTTGTGAAAATGCGACATGTCGTGATATCATGACACTTTTGTTTCTCTATCTACCTGCCATTTTTGAGTCATGAAAATGCGACATGTCGTGATATCATGACACTTTTCCTTCTTGCTCTTTCTCTTCGCTTTGGACCACAAAAATGCAACATGTCGCGATATCATGACACTTTTTTCTCCTTGCTCTTTCTCTTTGCTTTGGACCGCAAAAATGCAACATGTCACGATATCGTGACACTTTTTTCTCCTTGCTCTTTCTCTTCGCTTTGGACCACGAAAATGCAACATGTCGCGATATCACGACACTTTTTTCTCTTTGCTCTTTCTCTTCGCTTTGGACCGTAAAAATGCAACATGTCACGATATCGTGACACTTTTTTCTCCTTACTCTTTCTCTTCGCTTTGGACCACAAAAATGCAACATGTCGCGATATCGTGACACTTTTTCTCCTTGCATTTTCTCTTTGCTTTGGACCGCGATAATGCAACATGTCGTGATATCGCAACACTTTTTTCTCCTTGCTCTTTCTCTTTGCTTTGGACCACGAAAATGCAACATGTCGCGATATTGTGACACTTTTTTTTCCTTGCTCTTTCTCTTCGCTTTGGACCATGAAAATGCAACATGTCGAGATATCGCGACATTTTTTTCTCTTTGCTCTTTCTCTTTGCTTTGGACCGCGAAAATGCAACATGTCACGATATCGCGACACTTTTTCTTCTTGCATTTTCTCTTTGCTTTGGACTGCAAAAATACAACATGTTGTGATATCACGACACTTTTTTTCTTTGCTCTTCCTCTTTGCTTTGGCCCATGAAAATAAATGTCGTGATATCACGACACTTTTTTCTCGATGCGATGTTTTGCTTTTTCTTTGATCTTTAGCATATGGGCCACTTTGGTCTTCTTGGACAACTTGTAACAACTTCACCCAAACATCAAAAACATCCTCATAAGCATTTATCATCATTGTACATACTTTGAATAACCTTTGAACTCATGTCCACTGCATCATCCGATCTATCTGACTGTGTTGACAACAATGACAATACTATCACTGCACCTTGCTCATAAGGATTTTTGCTGACAATATAAACTTTAAATTATCTTACCGTTGCCATTTTACTGAACCACAACTCATAAGGAGTTTTGCTTTCATGCATCCTCAACATGCACCCATTTTGGATGTATACCGTAGTATGGACTGCCTCTTTCCAAAATTTATCTACTACTTTGCTCTCAGTCAACATAGTCCATGCCATTTCTTGCACTGTCCTAATCTTCTTTCTACCACACCATTCTGCTAAGGTGTCCTGGCTGCTGAAAACAATCTCCCTAAATATTTGTACTCAATTTTTATTGATGTAACTTCCTACTCATGTAGCCACTTTGAATACAATAATAAATTGTGAGCTTTCTAATTTTGCATGTGAATTAAATATTTTTACCAAAGCATCATAATAGATCTAACAATCTTCACATCAATGTGTAGTGCAAATACACACTACTTTTATCGAAACACATATATGCATCTAGGGAAACATTCTTTCACTAAACCAAATTATCAGAACTGTTATAATCCATAACTTTGAACAATGGTAGTAA
Organism: Wollemia nobilis; assembly: GCA_028583015.1. NCBI lineage: Eukaryota > Viridiplantae > Streptophyta > Pinopsida > Araucariales > Araucariaceae > Wollemia > Wollemia nobilis. The sequence goes on from JAQPPZ010016941.1 coordinate 236,508, forward strand.
GAACCATCAAAAGTACAACACCGACATATAGAAATACTACCAATGGTGACAACTCTCAATTTAATCACCACCCTTCATGGTACCTCCACAAACAACTACATGAACTGAAACACACTTTGACAACTATACGACAACTCCCCCTGACTACTTCCCTTTCATCCTCAGATAACCAAACAAATACATAGGAACATTCAAATAAAACTTTAAGATTGCTCTCCCTGAGGATGTGCTACCTGGAGTTTCTTAGTGCAATAGAGTAGTCTCTTTCAGTCCAAGGAGACACAATTTCCTTTCTTCTTTCTTTCTCCACTCTGGTTTGATTACCGTTTTGGGCTCTTGTTTTGAATTTTCTTTTTTAGTAGCTTGTGCATGTTTTTTGGGAAATTTTCTATTTTGTCTCATTCCATTTGGTTGAAATTTTCTTCCCTAAAATTGATTTTATGCAAATGTACTTCGATAATTTCTTGCAATGTGCCCAAAATTATGATAGTTATAACATTCTACTGCATAATCCATCAAAGGTGAAAAAACATTTCTACTGGGTAGTTGTCTCTTGTGCATCCTTGATGGATGATTATTTTCCTTTCTTTGATGCACATGATTTCTTCCCTGTCTATGTTGCATTCTTTGTGTCTGATGAAATCTACTGTCTTGCATTAGATTAGATACATTTTTTTTGGACAAAACCTTGTTATGTTCCCATGACCATTACATTTAAAACATTGCACATGGTGTTCAATCGAAAAAATAGATGTATTTCTACCAACATAACTCTTTGATCTATTATTCAATCCACAATAAATTGCCTTGTGACCATAATGGTTGCATCTAAAACAATAGCCATTAAAAGCATTATTATGAATAAAGTGAGAGTGATAGAACCTCTTTTTTTGTGGTTGCTTTGTTGTAATCTCCTTTGAGATTTTCTTCCTTTTGAAGATTTAGCTTCAAGTATTTCTTGCTTTGATCCTTCAGTAGTAGACTTATTCTTCTCTGCAGATTTAGAAGATGAAGGTTGTTTAGCTTCACATCCAAGACCAAGCTTACCCATGGAGCTTCTTTGTTGCCTTATCATTTTATCTAGAAACTCTGTTCTCTTCTCAAATTTGAGATTTTTATTGGCCTCTTCTAGTTGTTTTCTCAATAAAACAATCTCCTCTTCTTGTTTGTAGCAAAAAATCTCTTTTTCATTGATCTATGACCTGAGAGTTTCTTCAATCCTTTTGGACTCTTCTACTTGTAGCTTTAGATCACTAATAACTTTGTTAGATTCCTCTTCACATTTGCTACATACATCGAATTTATCATCCAGGTGTGACTTCAAGGCTTCTTCTATTTTCTTGGCTTTATGAATTTGTAAGAAGAGATATTCAATATTATCCCCATATTCTTCCAACTTCTTGGACAGTATTTTGTTCTTTTTCCTTTCTATATTTAACTCTTCAAGTGCAGTGATCAACTCACCTTCTAGATCTACTTCAACCTCAAGGTTTTCATCACATACTTCGGAATTCACTTCTAAATTTTCTAGTTCAATTTTCTCTCCCACAGGAATTGAAACTGACTGAGATGCCTTATTGGAGGAGGATCTATTCTTCTTACCCATTGCGTACTAATCCAATATCAACCCTATCTGATTTAGCCTGACAAGGGAAACTGGATCTTATACCAATTGTTAGTCTCATAATGACATTGAGAGGGGGGGTGAATCAGTGTAGCTCTTTTAAACTTAAATCTTCAACTCTTAAAGCCAAAATAATGAAAACTTAAAACCAAATAAAGCAAGTATAACAATAGAACATCACACAACACAAGATGTACCGAGGTTCAATGATTTGGCTACTCCTAAAAATGATTGTTTGGACTCCCATCCAAATATAGCCTTAGCAAAGCACCAACTTTACAATCAATTTACCAGCACCCACTAGAAGTAGCATCAACCCCTGATTTATCAGCACCAACTGGAAGGAGCACCAACCCCTGATTTACCAACACCAACTAGAAGGAGCACCAACCCCTAATGCCAAGCACCAAATTGGACTTCCATTTTGAAACTATAAGATTGACATAAAAATGCCTTCACTTTTACAAGACCCTGACTGGTCTATTGCTTACCCAACGTCTACCACAATTCACAAAACACACACGCTTATCGCTCTTCACAGAATAAAATCCTTGACACTTTAGAAATTCTCCTAGCAACACTCCTTTTATAACAATCCTTTATCTTTGTAACTCCAGTTGTAACACCTTCTTTCATATTCTCATCTGCCACTTGTCAATTTTAACTCCTTTATGTAACTTCTTTTGTATATTTTGAGAAGGCATTTCGTCAAACATGTCACGTGCAAATAATTGACACCATATTATCCTACCATGATTGTTCATTTTCTCGGTCATGACTGTTCGTTTTCTCCTTCATGACTGTTCATTTTCTCCTTCATGACTGTTCGTTTTCTCCTTCGATGACTGTTCATTTTCTCCTTTGATGACTATTCATTTTCTTTTCCCTTGTGCATGCATTTGTTTTCTCCTTCGATGATTGTTCATTTTCTCCTTCATGATTGTTCATTTTATTTTCCCTTGTGCATGCATTTGTTTTCTCCTTCGATGACTGTTCGTTTTCTTTTCCCTTATGCATGCATTTGTTTTCTCCTTCGATGATTGTTAATTTTCTCCTTCATGAATTTTCATTTTCTCGGTCATGACTATTCATTTTTGAGTCATAAAAATGCGACATGTCGCGATATCGTGACACTTTTGTTTCTTTGCCTACCTGCCCTTTTTGAGTCATGAAATTTGCGACATGTCGCGATATCACGACACTTTTGTTTCTCTGCCTGCCTGCCCTTTTTGAGTCGTAAAAATGTGACATGTCGCGATATCGTGACACTTTTGTTTCTTTGCCTTCCTACCCTTTTTGAGTCGTAAAAATGCGACATGTCGTGATATCGTGACATTTTTTTCTTCTTGCTCTTTCTCTTCGCTTTGGATCGTGAAAATGCAACATGTCACGATATCATGACATTTTTTTCTCCTTATTCTTTCTCTTCGCTTTAAACTGCGAAAATGCAACATGCCGCGATATCGTGACATTTTTTTTTCCTTGCTCTTTCTCTTCGCTTTGGACCACGAAAATGCAACATGTCGCTATATCACGACACTTTTTTCTCCTTGCTCTTTCTCTTCTATTTAGACCGCAAAAATTCAACATGTCGTGATATCACGACACTTTTTTCTCCTTGCTTTTTCTCTTCGCTTTGGATCATTAAAATGCAACATGTCGCGATATCGCGATGCTTTTTTCTCCTTGCTCTTTCTCTTCGCTTTGGACCGCAAAAATGCAACATGTCACAATATCGCGACACTTTTTTATCCTTGCTCTTTCTCTTCGCTTTGGACAGCGAAAATGCAATATGTCACGATATCACGACACTTTTTTTCTTTTCTCTTTCTATTTGCTTTGGCCTACGAAAATACATGTCACGATATCGTGACATTTTTTTCTCGATGCGGTATTTTACTTTTTCTTTGATCTTTAGCATATGGGCCACTTTGGTCTTCTTAGAAAACCTGTAAAAACTTCACGCAAACATCAAAAACATCCTCATAAGCATTTAACATCACTGTACATACTCTGAATAACCTCTGAACTCCTGTCCACTGCATCAACCGATCTATCTGACTGTGTTGACAACAATGACAATACTGTCACTGCACCTTGCTCAACAGTATTTTCACACTAAAAAATTGTGTTTGAATTTTGAAAATAATGTTAATAATAAAATTTGAATCCCTCCAATATATTTCTATTATTTTTTAATTGTAATTTTTTATTTTTGTAATTTATATTATATAGAAGTGTGCATTTTCAAATAATTTAAAACTTAACAGTTTGTATTTTTTAATTATAATTTTATATTAAAACTTGTAAATAAAGAAAATATTGTTATCTATAATTACATAATGATAATTACGTAATGATACAAAGATGCATATTTATCTACTAATCTTTAGTCAATCAAGTGCCATGAATTTAACCAATTAAACACCTCAAATTTTAAGGTGGTTTGAGTATTGTTAAGTGATACATTTATAATTGTTAAATTCTTGTAATAATCACAATGTAATACATGGTTTCAATTCCATGCAACTAATTAAAAAATAATATATATATTATTTTTTAATTAGTTGCACGGAATTGAAACCATGTATTACATATTTATCTACTAATCTTTAGTCAATCAAGTGCCATGAATTTAACCAATTAAACACCTCAAATTTTAAGGTGGTTTGAGTATTGTTAAGTGATACATTTATAATTGTTAAATTCTTGTAATAATCACAATGTAATACATGGTTTCAATTCCATGCAACTAATTAAAAAATAATATATATATATATATATATATATATATATATATATATATATATATATCTCAAGATTCATATCTAGGTCTTCAAACATTCTTTATATATAAAATAAAATGACATGAAGACCTAGGTTTGAATATTATGATAAGTGTATAGTCTGTCAAATTGTTATAACACTATTATATGATCATAATATAATAAGTAGGATGCAATTCCATACAATAAATTAAAATAAAAATGACATATAAGACAATTATATATATATATATATATATTCCCTTTAAATATGATTGTCATATTTTCCGTTTTTCATGGATGTTTTTTTAACAAATCAAATTATATCATATTTTTAAATTTAATTTAATTATTGAACAAGAAACAAAATTCACTTTAATTTTTTTAATAATCTATATGTGACTCTATTGGGATTGTTCCCATAAAAATACAAAAATATAATGTCAATTAAACCATATTGAGCATGCTTTATTATCAAAGATATTTTTCTTTTATTTATTTTATCAAATAAAATTTTCATCTTCCTGAATGTTCTATGTTTTCATAATCAACTCCTTAACATCATTTTTGTTAAAAGATAAAATCTTAATTAGCAAGTTGCATTCTAAAATTTGAATTTTACCAAGATGAAGATCAACACCATAATTGGTTAAATTATATACTACTTGATTTCCTTCTCTGTAAATATGCTGACATTTCCAAGAGATTTCCTCTAAAAATAGATGATGGATATCAACATTAATTTATTTTATATCCATTTCCCACATCCATTTTTATTGATAACATTAATGATAATTTATGGATCCCTTTGAATTGAAATATATTTTCATTATTTTTCAATTACAATTTGAATCCCTATATGAAGTGCCCTAGCCTCTACATAGTCATTAGTTGAAGTTCCATATGATTCTAAGTAAAAATAATTTTCCCTTTATTATTTTGAAAACACCACCTCCATTGATTTTTCACAAATTTCCTTTAGAAGCACCATCATTTTTTTTGATAAACCCATTATTTTTTATATTTTCATTTTACCTTAGATCAAAACATATCCTTTGTCTTAATGCCATTATCAGAAATGACTCTTGCATATACGGTTAAATCATATATATGGATAAATCTCAGTCACCCATCATGTATTAATCTCGACCATTCATTCAATATGATCCATACTGCTTATCAAATCATAATTTCAACCTTTCATCATGTTTTAATCTTGATCGTCCATTGGTGTCATTGAAACCCTAGCATCATAAAAAAAAATTATAAAAGATCGTTCACTTTCATGAATGAGGGTTGAAAAAATTAACATCCAAGTAAAAATATTTTTGAGAGGTCAAGATTTTAAAGCATTGATCATCCATAATTTTATAAAACCTTAGTACTCTGCTAACATAGTCCATCCTCACCATCATCATATTTGCCATATTTATCACCAAAACATTTACAAATCAAATTGGGACTACAGACGCTTGACTGGTAGTGGAGTGTGATCATGAGTGGTAACACATCTCTCTTGAAGAGACCTCTGATCGCATATAAGAAAATCTAGTTTCATGGTATCCTCCATGATAGGTTTCATCTCAATTTACTCAATATGGGTTAATGAACTCACTTGCACACACATTGGTTCTTGATTACCTTGAGTCATCGCCATGCTCATGATTGGTAAATTTACATTTACAACACACATATTTGGTCTTAGAAAGAACTTAGTGAGTTTTTTTTAAATGACTAGGATGTTTGAGTCTCTGCATAATAATTTCAAATCAGTCATCCATAAGCTAAAACATCATCCATGTCATTATCACATCATTACATGAGTCTTCCATTTCATATACCACCATTTTGGTACCCTTGATTACACAACAATGATAAATATGGTCAAGAAAAATCTAAACTACAAATTATCATTAGGGTGTCAGTTCACTTGTATTATTATCATAAAGCATAAACCTCATCATTACACTATCATCCATCACATCATATGCACATACATTCACACAAACATTCACTCAAAGTCATACACAAAAATAAAGGTCATGTATATATATATAATCATATGTACAATAAATTCCCAAAGACTATATACAATGGATAACTAAGGCTCATATACAAAATTACATCAAATCACTAGCTAGCACCCATAAGCATATCCTCTAGCTCCTGAATGTAGCCCTCTCAGGATCGAAGGCGTAGCACATCCTATCTTTGATGAGCATCCCTTTGCACCAACTCTACCTAGAGCCTTGTTATCACATCCTAACCTCCACCTACCGCCATATGTGCCTCCATAGTTGCCTATAGTCGAGTATTTTTAGCATCCCAAGCCACTATCATTACATCTCATTCTACCACCATCTGCCAAAGTTGGTCTCACTCTGCTTGGAGCTCAGCCTAATCCTCACTCTAACCAGGAGGTCTCTTTAGAACCTCCTCTATACCACCCCCACCATCACCATCACCCATAATATCTAAAGGTTGCTCTATTGAAACCTTTGACTACCTCCATTGGCTATTGGGTCGATGATGTATCTAATTTCAAGGATTCTCCTTAGCCTCTACTACTACCTCCCCATCATCTCTAATATCCTCATCAACCACATGACTCGGTACCGATGGTGGTTATTAAGTGAACCATACATCATAGTCAATGATGGTCCTGACATCATCCACATCCAATATATCTATCTCCTCATCATCCTCATATTCCACCCACCACTCCTTAACACAAGGTAGGCTTGAATCATTATCTTGATACCTATAAAACACTAGAGCATCAACTCTAAACTGTATCTCAAACTACCATAGCACCCATGATAATTGGATCAATTCCACCTCACTACCATGTCACCCAACCACCCATATCACCTATCTCATATATCATAGCTACTCTATATTAATAGGCCATCGCACATCTTTCCATGGTCGCTAATACACCTAGTTTTGTGTCAATTCTTCCCATAGATCTCTACAATCCCAGCCAATATGACCAGGATGACTTGGTTGTATCTCCTTAATTTCCTACCATATCAATGCATAGGGTTGATCCCTATACCACTCACATGGTAGGCCCATAGGATGAGCCACAATGATATGCTTCTAGTCTCATATCTACAGTAACACAGTATAACCCAACCCCTTTCACCCCACCACTTCACCTCATATAAATCTAGGTATATCTGCATTAGTAGCATAGAACCCATGCATACACCCAAGGCTCATCGATCATATTGAACACCAAATGAATCATGTTTCATGGGAACTAACAATCGGTGTTGTTAGGCACCAACACATTAGCTAGTAAGAATATGAATAAGGTTAGGAGTACCTCCAACTACCTCTCCACATAAATATCCAAGTACCTAATCCCACCTCCCCTAATTTTCACCCCCTCCATCCATCACAAAAAATATTTATAATCTCATACTCCTTATCATTCCAAAATTAGACACGCGACACCTCCACTGGTACTTGAAAGATGCAATACACATCCTCCAGTGTCATTTTCATCTCTCTGGTTGATAGCTAGAAAGCTCCCCTATCTAGATCCCACCACTCTACCTAGGTAAAAGGGTACCCCTCATTAATCCTAACCACCTCAATCCTGGTACACCCTATCAATCCCACTCACTACAGCCAATCCTAGTGGTCCTTCTACAACACCTTTATCACCTTAGGTATGATGGGTAAGAATTGATGCTAAGCCTCAAAAATCCTCAACTATAGCACAACACAAATGAAAATGCACATCAACATATTACACATTGCATAATTAAAATAAAAAATTGCAAACTTAAAACAAGAGATCTAATGACACTTACCTCCACCACATGCACTGTAATTTCTAGTGTCGCATCCACTCCCTTCATTATCACCTCACTCGCTCAATCTTATTTAGACACTACTTCTTGAACTCTTAAATACAATAATGAATCAAATTTCATCCATGTAGCTCTTTTATAGCTAATTTTTGCATTCTCAAATGCCCTAGGGTGACTTCTTATTGCACTCAAATGCTTCCCTACGTCTACCAAGTGGCAAACACTCTCCCACGCATGTGCATGATGTGGACACAGGCTGGTATTTGGATCCAAAATGTTGTAAAAGGATTCAAAAGGTCTCAAATCATAGAAGAACCCCATAAAATCACCTCAAAATACATCCATACATTCATTACATCATTCCATCATATTTTATGATAAAATGGATTGGTTTGGGCACTTAATTTATGATTGTGATCAAAAGTCACAAAAAACACCTAAATCATGTCAAAACACCTAAAAACAATCTAAAATTTCTCAAAACTACCACATTCACTATTCCAAGTATTCATCATATCATTTCATCACATTTTGTGATAACATGGATTGCTTTGTATATTTATTGTTTGCAACCAAAAGTTGTGAAAATACCTCAAATTGTTTCAAAATATCCCAAAAAATTTCAAATTTCACAAAATCATCAAAATCACTCATCAATGCATTTCCATATTCATTAAAATTTATACATCTTCATTCAACATTACCACATTCACTCAACAGTGCACATACATTCAACATTGCCGCATTCACTTGCATTATCAAGCAAACCTTGTATCTAGTGGTTTACTCTACTTCCCTTGCGATTGCAATGATTGGTTATCCATGCAATTTGGTAGGATGGGTAGATCACCATAACGTTGCTTTATCATATCATCACCCAACATATTTTTGTTTAAAAATAAAATATTTTTGGTCCCTCTTTTTTCAAGTGAGACTATGCTCATACTAATTTGCTCAAAAGCTACCAATGATGCCCTTTTTCATGGGGTAACAAACAAGGATAACTTTCACTAAATTATTTCCTTTACATTGCAATAGTCACCATTGATAATAACCCACTAGGATGATTGGTTTCTCATATTACATTTAGGAATTGCTACAATCACTAATAGGCCCCTAGGATGATTAGTTCCTTTACTTTTTTTTTTTTTTTTTTTGCATCTTCATCATTTTGCATTTCAATGACGTCAAAAGGTATATTTTTCAATAGCACAAAATCACCCCAAACTTGGGGTAACCAAATTTGATTTCAATTTTCCACATCAGAATACACCATTCATATTAATTTACATTATTTATATCATCCACATGATAATACCCCTTTTTTTTTTTGGGCAAAAGTAGAATCAATCATTGCATCTATAGACACCCAAATTCAACACTCACAAAACCAAATTTGCCACCCTACCACAAAATTTTGCATAATAAAATTATATACCTAAGTTCCAACTTAGGGATATAAAACCCTGCACATTATCCTATTTTATAAATTTGTTAAATCTAAAGAAATCACCCTAGGATACCCTACCTACCCACTAGACATGTGTCTTAAACACCTCACCCATGCCACATCTAATCAACTCTTATTCCCCCTGTTCCTTCACATGGGGAAGAATCCCACATACCACTCCACTTGCAGCCACATCATCCCAATTAAGTGAGGCACACTAGGTGACTCACTATAATTAAACCTCCATTTGGCAGCCAAGAATTACCACTTGGTAATCCAAGATTACCAGCTCCCACTTCCCTCCAAAACCCTAAGGGGAATATAAAGGCACCCTTACCCCACTAAACAAAGGGAGTTGAAACTTTCTACCGCTAGGCTTCCAGAATAGGACCAACCATCTACATGCATCCCAAGAAGGAGATACATCTTGAATCCGAAGGTCCTATTTTATGCATTCTACCATTCAGCCAAAACTGCTAGTCCATAGTTTCACATTCAAAAATGCAAGTCTGTGGTTTCACAACCACACATCTGTGGTTTCCTAGGCACCAGTGGTTTCACGAAAATGAGAACACAATTACAGTATGATCAGTAAATTATGCTTTTCAAGGCTTTTTATTGTTATATACTACTTTTATTTGCATTATATAGTTATCTGCTTAGGGTTTCGATTTAGCATTGGTTTTTACATCTCTATTTGCAGATGCTACTAATACCCTTTGTTGGTTCCCATACATGTACATTGGAGAAGCTGCTAAAGTTGGAGTGGCCCGACATTGGATACCAAAGACCACTCACCTTTTGAAGTTGTAGCTAAGGATTGAAGAACATTGTACCTTTTTGAAGACTTGGAAGACCTCATCTATTGCATTATAAGAATATTGTACCATACAGATACATATAAATATTTTATCATTTCTCGCAAGATAATTGGGACAATTAAAGAATTGTAACGATTGTATCAAAAGATATCAATATAAAATAAATTTTGTCAATACTTTGTCTTTGTGTGCATTTTTATTTTGTATTTAGTTATTTGGTTATAGAAATGGCAATCATAGTGGGACCCCCCAATAATTGCATTTTGTTTTGCCTTGCTTTTATTTGATTTACTAATCTATGTTTTCTGCATCTAAAGGTTTCAGGAGCTCAAAGCACACATGGATTCAATCTCAGGTTGGTAGTTCTAAGAGTTGTTACATTCAGCTCTATTATTATCAAACTACATACCCATAGTTTTAGTTCTAGTAAATAATGTATCCATGGTTAATGAATCGAGAAAATGTGCATCTACAATTTTTAATCTAAGAAAATGTGAACCCATGGTTTAAGAGTGACAAGACTGTGCACCCACGATTGGATATTTGATGAAACACATGTATGCGGTTGCTACACTATGGAACTATAGATCTGTAGTTGATATCTAGAGGGATCAGTGAAAGGATAAGAGATCTATACCACTATCCCCTTCTTCTATTTCTATATTATGGTTCTAGTGTGCATCTAGGATAAATTAGAGGCCCTCGTCTTATATGCATTTATTTGCATTTAGATCCTAGGGTAGACATATTTATATTTACATCCATCCAAACATAAAAACAAAAATTAAGAGGATCTACATTTTCATATTAGGGAAAAGTCATACTACATTACCTAGGTAGTAATAATTTGGGTTGTTTGTTCATGGATTAGGTCAAATTTGATTGATTCTATTACACAGTCAAACCCAAGAACCCACATTTGGGATCTCCCAAATGTCGACCTACAGTTGGCAAACCGTGCACCCACGGTTTACTAGAACCAACCGTGCACCCACGGTTGACCTCTAATAATAGAATCTGCTAGAATATTACTTAGAATAAGCTTTTGGTCCCTAATATATGTTGTTTAATATTATCTATTTCTTATTTTTGCATCTAAGCATAAAAATATTATTGCATATTAGTTGAATTACACAATAAATTCAACAAAACCTCACACACTAACTTAAACGTGAGCAAATGACTGGATTTCATCACCAAACCACCAACATTATTACTCCATTTTTGGCCAAGGTTAGCTCTAATAACCATCCGTATCTTAGGAAATTTGCATGTATTTCTCTTCAGAGGGTGTAACACTGAATAAGTGAGACTGGATGAGGACTGGTAGGACCTATGCTCCCTGATCATGTATGGGTTTCATCTTTATACTTTGGTGGGATTACACGACCAAACTTCATCATCGAGTTGTCGAGCTATGAGTGTACAGGTGAAATCCTAAATTTATTTAGGGTCAAAAATTTTGCACATGCATTTTTTCTTTTTCAAAACCCCAAAATATAAAAAAAAATCAAAAACCTTCAAAACTAAAAAAAATCAAAAACTTAAAAAGAAATCAAATCAAAATTGGCACAAAATTAGGACCAAAAATCTTGCTTGTTTATTTGCTTTGGATGTTGTATTGCATTATACTTTCATTTCATCTACATAGACTTGCATTCTCATTTCACACGTCATTGCATATTAGCGTATGGTAACGACCTGTAGTCAGGCCAAGAAGTTAGCATTAATTCATAGTTAGTTGTCCTCCCACATGGTGTCTCAATCTAGTCAGGACCCTAACAATTTGGTGGTAGGGCAAGGTAGTATTCCTCCTCCTATGTCCCAAAGCCTAAATGTGAGGCCCTCTACTAGTGACCCTATTTTAGACATAGATATTATGCATAGGGCTACCCATATTGCTATTCTTGAGACTCCTAGGAGTGATCCACCCACACTAATGGATGGTCATGTCACACTTGTAGACATGGATATTGTCAGGATGTACCTAAATGTTTTTGAAATAGTTTTTCCATCATTACCATCACTTACCATCCCATCCTGTATCATACCATCATTGCATCAAGAGTCCACCTTCACACAACCACTGTAGTATGGACAAGTCTTTAAAAATCCACTCTTTTATTTGACTTCTATGGCCCTAGATGGTCAACCATCATCTTCTAGTCAACCACCCCTCACATTGTCTCAGCAAACCATCACTTGCACCAATCCTCTGTATGAAGCAACAACTCGGGATGCTTCGTATATCAGCACATCCATTCCATCTACCACCCCTATAGATTCCATGCATCATGCCATCCCACATTCAGTAGCAATACCTTTTGCTACCTACCCTCCACTCTCATCCACTACCATGGTTGTCCTACAACCTACTCAACCTACCACCTCCTATGTGTTTGTGCCCACATAAAATGTAATTAATATGCAATAAGATTTATCACAGTTGCAATAGATGATTTTGGATAATGTTAATCATAGTATTAACCTTGACCCTAATCAACATTTGCATAGGATTGAGCATAACCTACCACCTACCTCTCATCAAACCCATACCTTTATCCAAAATCCATGTTGGATATTGCATCCTCCATACACTACCATAGCAACTAATCCACCACATAACATGTATGCTAACTCGTTAGGTTAGCATACCATCATACCACCATTACCTCATCCATATTAGAGCTTTCATTAGCCATCATATCATTATACATTTCAGCCCAACATTCCCCATCATCCGTATTCCACATACAATGCACCTCATTACCAACAATATTAGGTAAACTAGGGTTTTAACCCTATGGATGATCCTAAGTATCAGTTTATACAGAGCCATATTGATAGCCTTGCCATGTAGACCACAGGTTTGCAATATTAGAAACCAACATTAAGGCAGCTACTCAATCATCCAACCCATGCTTTAGTGCCTACACCACCCTATCCAACAAATTTCTAGATGCTAAAGCTTGAATTTAAGGGGTAAGAGGACCCCCGAGAGCATATAACAAGGTTTGTAAACACATGATTTAGGATCAGCAGCAATAATGCACTCATGATACACACATTTCCTCATAAAATTTTGGGAAATACCAATATTGGTACAACCACTTATCGCATTAGAGTGTTTTTACTTTTAAGCAGCTTGCAGATCAATTCTTGGAGTGATACACCCTGAATATCTGAAATAATACCACATTGAATGATATTATTAGTCTAAATCAATATGATGATGAATCAGTCTATGATTTTGGTAACCGTTGGAGTGTGATTATGATTAAGTTGCCATTTTCCCTTCCCATATCAGAAATAACATGAATGTTCACAAAGATTTATGCTAAGCCCATATCTTTGTTACTACAGTTACAATAGTATAGAACATTTGATGAGGTACTTTTCCAAGCTAAAGTGATAGAAGAGATAAAATCCAAGAGGGTGATATTAAGCTTAAGAAAAAGAAGTAGCAAAACATGAACCAAAAGGGGAATAACCATGACCAATCCAAGGCCACTCAGATTAACCAGATAGTCTTGTGCAAACCTTCACAATCAAATTAACAAGACCAAGTTTAGATCCAACAATCCCAACAACAACAATCAAATTATCAAGAGGTTCCACCCCCACAATAGGTGTAAAATAAAATGCAAGCTATAGAGAGTCAACAACGTCACTTTAGGCCTAGGTGCAACTACACACCATTACAAGAGCCCTATTCGTCTATGTTTTAGAATTTGTATGCGAAAAAATTCTTTATATTGTCAAAGATTAAACACAAATACCCTAGCAAGCTAAAAATAAAAGGCTATAGAGAGAACTTATTTTCCATCTATCACAGGCAAAGAGGACATGACATCGAATCTTGTCATGGGTTTAAGGGTATTGTGCAAGAATTATTAAAAGTAATAAAGATCAAATTTGATAATCCACTAGCCCAATCCAATCAGAACCTTGGTATATATTAGACACCTTTGCCCCACCATGAGGAAAATCAACAAGCAACAAGAGCATAAACTTCTACAGTTCCACCTAACCAATTCAATTATGTGTTTCAACTGCACCAAGGTTTTATAGGGGATATCAGTGTGGTCACCCATCGATAGATACGAGCAAATCACACAACCCAAGCTCCTATAACACAACCAAATATCCCCATACAACTAGGGCCATCAATTCCACCTCCACCATTTCACAACCCAAGTAATCCACCTCAACCAACTATCACCCTAGGTAGCCGGTTGACCCAAAGTTTGAAAATGGTATTAAAAAAATTATTAATCTATGAGGTATTACAAAAATTGCCCCTACATCAAGAAGCATTGATGGAAATCCTATAATCTATACAAGTACAATCAAAATATCCTAATGCTTTCAACTCCTTTATGGGGAGTGTACAAAATTACATGGAGCCCTCGATAGCATTTTATGGTTTCGGGGAGAAGAAATTTTCATCAGATTTACCAGATCCTCTATTGCACATAGTATCTCATATTGATAGGAAGTCATTCAAGAGAGTCCTTATTGATATTGTCTCCTCCATCAATATCATTAATACACCCAACATCAAACATCTTAACATAACACCATTCCACATTATATCATTCACCTTCACCTTAACAGCCTTTAATGATTATTTATGCTCAACTATGAAGAACGTTGTTCTTCCCATTATCATGGGGTTTAAAATTATACATGTCCTCTTCCACATCTTGGAGGAGATGATGCAGTGCAACATACTTCTTGGATACCCCTATATCAAGGAGATGAAGTGTGTGCCTTCAAAATTGCACCAATGCCTAAAGCATGTACATGAGGGTAAAGTACATTGCATCCCAGTAGACACATAACCTTTTAAATACTGCAACCTGATCTCAAATTCTTATGAGCCTCTACTTCCATCAACCCACCTATCCATACAATCACTCATAATCAGAACTACCCCCACTAATGACACTTCATCAAAAGCCCCCATATTAGAGGATTTTTTTATATTTGAACCTGATTTTACATCTATAAGTGTCAACTCTAGTCAAATATCAACCATCGCATTCCATTTACCCATCACACCTAATCATCCTACTAACCAATCATCAACTCCATCAGCCACATCACTCAATTCACAAATGCCATTCATATTCATGGCTTAATCCACCCCATCAAGTAACAACCTATTCCATCCCATACATCTCAAATTTCACCACCCATAGTCTCCAAGACAGGGTCACCTATTCATGAGGAGCCATTGTCTCTGTCTGAGCCACAGGCCACCCTAGAAGTACCCTCTTCATCCACTGAGCCATCATCATCCCAGCCTTCTTGAGTTGTAGTACATCACACTAATACAAGAATTGGTGAGTACATCATTGAGAGTGTCATAGTCACACCACCTATTGAGTCAGTTAGAGACTACGATCACCCATGGGACCCACCTTTAGCCATAGGTGTAGTGTAAATAATGAGTTCCCAATTAGACAAGATTAATTTTGTATATGGGGGAGTGGATTCTTTGTCTTATCCACCTCCTACTAATGAGGAACCCTTGCAAGAATTTTATGGAAATTTAGATTATCTGTCCAACCCAGATTTCCCTTTGTGATATTTTCATAGGGTCAACTGGTAGGGATATGGACTTGGACGATATGATTAGGGTACACGTTACATTGTTGAGCCTAAATACAGAGAATCATATGATCACTGTAGTCTAGGGTATAGAACTTCTACCTTAGACTTTTCCTTTAACCAAACCTTCCAATGACTCACTATTAAGTATGAAGAAGAGGAAGAGGAGAGTGATGAATATGATGATTTTGATGATGTTTATGATGAGTACCTGGATCCTAAATTTGCTCCTAATTTACATGAGGCTTTTTCAGAGATTGTATTGCATACATTTATTATTAATAACATGTCATATGATTACATCTCCGATGAGGATTTTGGATATTACATCTTCAATGAGGACTTTGTGAAATTTTGACAAATGGAAGCAAATATAGACTGGATCATTTAAATATTTGATGGTCCCCAAGATTATGTGGTTCCTATTGAGCCCATAAAGAAATATTAGTGGTATACAAATATGCTTCCCATAGATCAGACCATCTTATGAGTCAAAAAAGAGCATGAGCACCCTGGTCCAGATCCTCAACCACCACCTTGGTCACTCCCATAGCATCACCATTCACCCATACTAGGTCATTTGCAACCTAGAGAGAGTGAGTCATCACCTTTTGAATCATATCCACCTCAATTCCACCAAGTCAATATGATTTTTTTTGTCTTGCTCACCCCACTCTGTAACCCATATGATTTGGCAAAATCGATTCACATCGACACTGGCCTTATCACCATGGATAAAATTTAATCCCCTCCCTCCATCATCGAGTTCATCTTATCCAAAGAGTTGTTACATGATTCAAACTCTTACATTCCATAGTAACCTTCACCCTCCCCTACTTTGATTTTTCAAACCAAAGTAGAAGGAGAAACCCTTGGGACATTTGAGAATGTAGAGGATGATATCCATCTCATCCCAACTCTGCATCAATTAGAGGAAATTTCTCACATGCTGATTGAAGAATTTATCAACGTGAACCTTAGCCTAGACACGGACAACCCTCAAATCATCAAAATTGCCAAAGATTTATCTATAGAGGAGAAATCATGTATGATCGATGTCTTGAAAAGAAATAAGGATATTTTTGTGTGGTCATACAAAGACATGCCTAGCCTTGACCCCGACTTGGTGGTCCATAACCTTACTTTGGCACTAGATGCTAAAACTTTCAAGCAAAATCTCATGAAACTTCATCCAACAGTTGCATTAATTGTAAAATAAGAGCTACAAAAACTACTAGACGTGCATTTCCTAGTCTTGTTGAGGTGTGATTTTTTCTAGTTACAAAAACCACTCAACAACTAGGATTTAAAATCCTCTCTTGCAAAGAAAGTAAACTTCTCCAAGGTTCTCACTTAATGTTTTTATGTGTCATGCATATGTGCGTAAATAAGTGCTTGAATAATCTCAATAGTTTGCAAGTACTATTAACAAGGGGCCTGGGAATTAGGTAATTGACTTTAAATTCATCATGTGTTAAGTGTCTTTTACTCCAACTCTTTCTCTAAGAAATAATAGATAAATTCACCTTTTAATTTTGATAACTTGTGCAAATTTATGCTATGATCTTAAAAAACATCTTAATTAAAATGCTTCAAATGAATTTGAAATACAATTTAATCTAGCATTTTAATTAATATTAAATTAAAAAAAATCAAAGTTTATGAAATTTTAATGAAATTGATTGAATATAAACCTTTACTATAAAGCCTAAACTTTATAATAATAAAACTTTAAAGTTTATTTAATGTAAATATTTGTTCATTCAAATATGAAATTGCAATTGAAAGATTTGAAAAAGAACAAATGTAATAATGTCTAACCCAAATTATAATTCTTTAAAACCATAGTAATTATGAAACATAGGGTTTGATATAAAAACTGATTTATGAACTTTTGAATTTTATGATATGAAATAAAGTTCATAAAACATATCCTTCCTATAATATTTATTTCTTAAATATTTATTGGATTAAATATTTAAGAACACATGTGATCCTCAAATGTAAAGTTTGGACCTTTGAATAAATTGAAACCGCATTAAAATGAAATCCAAACTATTCAATGAAAAGATATCAATTCTGAATTCTCAACTTTATTAAATTAAATTTGGAAATAGAATAGTCATTTATCCTCAATAAATTTATTTATTCAAGTATTAAGTAAACTTTATATTTGAATAATAGATTTATTTATTAACCTAGTTATAAAGTTTGACTTTATAAAAATTAAACTAGGTTAAATATATGCAAAATTTGAAAAAAAAAAACAAATTGTAAAAGATTTAAAGTAATAAAAAATAGAAAGTTCCTTCGGAATTAAGTTACAGTATGAAATAGAAAATACTCTGGATTTAAACTAGATTTAGATCAACCAGAAATCTCACAGTTCAACCTAACCCTAGTGCAATCTTCAAAGGGAGGAAATTCTAAAACACCACACTTTATTAATATGACGAAATACAATCAACATACATATTTCGACATAATAAAATGAAAGCATTTATTTAGATCTTACAATAAGATATTTCCATAAAACTCTGTTTGCAGCAGTAGACCTTTGCGCAATCTTAGGAGGATTTACTCCAAACTCCAATCCTTTCGCTTCCCGAATGTCTGACCCTCTCTTTGGATTATAATTCTTCAATTATAACTTGAGAAATTCATTCCTCTTGATTAGTTTACTCAATTCTGTGAGTTTTTGAAAACGAATTCTTTAAACCCCAATATCAATAAAGCCTTTTCAAAAGATTTAATATTTTTCCTCATTAACATTCAAAAATTAAAGTTAAGAGATGCCCATGAAATCCATGAACATATCCTCTATTCAACATACTTTAATAATCCTTCCAATAAAACAAATATTAATTAGAATATAAGACATTTATAAAATAACATTCTTAAATATAATTAAATTATAAAGTTATAAAACTTTATAATTTAATTAATTTAAAACATATTTATAAAATAACCATTCTATATATAATTAAATTATAACTTTATAATTTAATTATATTTAGAATGTTTATTTTATAAATATGTTTTAAATTAATTAAATTATAAAGTTTTATAACTTTATAATTTAATTATATTTAAAACAAGTTTATAACATAACCATTTTAAACATATTGAAAGCACGAGATTCCGGTCAAAGGAAACACCAAGTGCAATTGCATTCAAAATTAAGCACGCTTAATTCCTAGAGATGTAAATTGCATGAAACAAAAAAGAGACATGTTGGAAGAGACGCAATCGGATAAAGAAAAATAGCCCTTTCATTAATTTCTTTCGATCTCTGTTACAATAATGCCTCCTCCCTTTTCAGGGGCTAGGAGCGCAAATAGGGTTTGATTACAATCGCTGAATGATTCCTCCTTCCGCGTGCCCACAATTGCAATGGGCGGGCCAAGATGATGCCGTCGCCGATGTCAATGAGTTCTTCGCCTCTGCTGCTTCTCCTGCGAACAAAGAAATGATCAAGATGTTAGTAGCACCTGCTGCAAATGAAAAGCATTCTCTCTCTAAAACTAATAAAATATGCATACGAATATTTTCCTGAAACCGTGAAAACAATGAATCCAAATTGCTTCAAAACCTGACGGAAGGTAAGAAAAGTTACCAAAAGGCCACTGCCACTGAGGCAGCTGGCCAATCCACCTTAAACTGGAATTCGTCCCTGGGCAGGATGAATTCTGACTGTAATTCGTCCCTGGGTGGGACGAATTCTTCTGAGTAGGAGAAACCGACCTGCTGCTGCTCCAATGTTGGATCCCGGGACCTGCAAAACTCCTGAAACAAGGGGGTTAGGTAATTGGGGCCATTTTGGGATGACCCAGATGGTCGGATTTTCCCAATTTGGCCTCCACCCTCGGGAATTTGACTTTGACACCTCCAAGTTAGCAAAATGACAAAGCAATACAAAACACCCTAAACTCTGACCAAAAGCTACAAAATTGCAATTATAGACTAATCAGACCTAGTAACACATAATGCAATCTAAAAAATAATCTAAAGTGCTCAAAAACTAAAATTAGAACTTGGGGGTGCGGGGGTGCCCAAGTGGGCCTCCCACCGTTGGCCCTCGATTTTGGAGCCAATCCACCAAGGATGGGCCCAAAACCTTTTAGGATTGGGGGGTCGGTGAATTGGTAGGTTCAGATGTCCATGCGTCGGATTTGAGTAAGGTTCGAGCTTCCAAAGGCCACCCAACAACCTCCCTTGCAAAAGAGATTGATGGATGTAGGAAGGTGAACAAAGGGGGATGCAAGTGAGTCTTCAGTTCGGCAGCACTTCGTTGCTTTGAACACTCCTTCCACCTGTATGTTTTGGGTGAGAAAAGTCCCACCTTTTATAGACCCAAGGGGTCTCTTTTGGGAGGGAAGCACAAAAGCCAAGTGTTGGCCATAGGCGCCATGTGGCAGTCTTGTCTTCCCATGAGGGAGGGGAGTCTTCCATTGACTTGAACTTTGATAAATGCTCTTTGTAACAGTCCTCTAATGGCCCCTCTGTCCACTTACACATGCGTGCAAGGTAGGAGCCCTTAACTGATCGTTCTGGGCTGCCACTTGGCACCATTTGCCTTTTTTCCCGTTAAGCTTAGAATTCGTCCCACCCAGGGATGGATTTAGAATTCGTCCTGGGGTGGGACGGATTCTATTTTGAATTCGTCCCTGGGTGAGACGAATACTGGGCAAAGTGTCCAAGTGTGCCAAATTGCTTCTTGACCTTACAAAATTTCTATGAAAGTGGTTAGGACCACTGTTTAACCTCTGAGGGCTGCCCTGGGGGCTGTGTTTGTCAAAGCGATCAGTGTTTGCAGTCACATAATCGGATTGGTGCTGTTTTGGTGTCTAAAGATGCCCCTTTTTGGGAAGCGTTGTGGGTGACGCAGTGCTGAGCAAAAATAGATAACCAAAGCACTACTGATTAGGGTTTCTTGGTAACCTAACAAACTTTTGATGCCCCAAGTATGGAAAGGGCATGCATTCTTGAATCCTTGCTTCTGACGAGCTAAGGAATTTGATTTCAAGTATTAACCTGTTTTGGTGAGGTGTGACTTGAACTTGGACATTGATCAGTCATGAACAAGTGAAGGGCGTTTTTATCCTCAGGGGGAACCTTGTGTTCATGATTCACAAAATGCCAAGTGTTTGATTGATTTGATTGTTGCTTGTTTACTGCCCCAAGCAGGAGCGTGGTTGTCTTTGTCAATGATTCTTTGAATGCATGTCGTTTTCCTTAATTGGGTGTGTGATTGTTGATTGGTGACTAAGTGTGACTACCCCCTCAAGCGACGAATCGATGAGGGAATGACCTTCGTGAGAGAAGCGACGAGTCGCTTGACCCAAGATGACTTGTGCAAGGTTGCCTTTAGAGGGTTTACCGTTAAGCGTGTGCAATTTTTCCAACATATGGACCTATTTTTGGTGGGTGTTAACCCTTTTGGTGATGTCATAATGAGGTGAAATCGTCGAAAACCTATTTCCCGTGGAGCGGTCCGGCTATGATAGCCTTCTTGGGGAACTAGGAGAGCGATAATTTGGACCTCGACATCGATTTTCTCTGCCTAGATGTTAAGTGCATGAGCACTTATGCCTGGCAATGTTTTTGTTGTGTTTTTGTTGAATTTTGTACTGTTTTTGTTATTTTTTGTGACACCATTTGGTGATTGAATTGTCGGCAATCCGTCCTCCCGTGGAGCGGTCCGGCTATGGTAGCCTTCTTCGGGAGTAGGATAGTGACAATGCAAACCCCGACATCAATTTTGCTATGCCAAGAGGTTAAGTGCAAGAGCATTTGTGTCTGGCAATGTTTATTGCTTGTTTTGTGTTGCATTTTTTTGTTGTTTTGTTGTTTTTGTGACACCATTTTGGGATTAAATTTTCAAAATTTGTCTTCCCCTGGAGCGGTCCAGCTATGGTAGCCTTCTTAGGGAGTAGGATAGTAATAATTTGTGACCCCGATGTCAATTTTTTGTGCCCATGTTGTCAGTTGCATTTGCAATCTTGTCAGGCAGTTTTATTGTCTGTTTTTAGTGCATTTTTAGTCATTTTTCTTGATTTTTTTTTGTGCTGGCCTGAATTCATCCCTGGGTGGGACGAATTCTAGCTGGAGAATTCGTCCCTGGGTGGGACGAGCGCTGATCGAGCGCTCGTCCCGCTCAAGGACGAATTCCGATGCAAAAGGCCTATTTAAGGGCAAAAACTTGATTTTGGCCTCATTTGTGTCATTTTTTCCTTGCGATTTTGGAGCTCTGGGAGGAGGAGGTAATTCTGCGAGGCGAAGCGCTGCTGGAATTCTCTCTGCCATAATGAGTGCACAAACTGGTTCGAGCAGCGGAGCCGAGGCGAGTCCTGTAAGTGACCCTAGGGCTTATTTTGCTTTAACTGAATGCATTGTTTTTGTGTTGCGCTTTTCAAAATTTTAAGATTTTTTTGATGTTTTTTGTTTAACAACTAAGGTTAGAAACCCTAGAATTGAAAATTTTATCTTTTTCATTTTTTTATTTATTATTTTTTTTTTTTCTTGCAGGTTGTTAGGAGCCGGTACCGTGTACCCGCTGCCTTTACTGAGGCGCGGTTGGCCTTGACTAATGGTGACTGGGAATGGCTTGATGCCCTTGGGCTCAAGCAGGTGGCTCGACTGGAGCCTGTGGTTTTGGATCAGACCTATCTGATGGCCCTGATCAAGCTTTGGGATCCGTGGACCAATACTTTCCATCTCCCGACAGGGGAGATGACTGTGACTCTTGAGGACGTCTATCGGTTGCTTCGAATTCCGATAGATGGTCTGCCTATTAGGACATCTCCGTTCGATCAGTGGATTGCTATACTCACGAGATGTTTTGGGCATGGGGGGGAGCTGGGTGTAGCAGACCCAGTGGAGACAGCCAAGGCGGATTGCCAGGCTGGCGGGATTTTGGTTGGCTGGTGGAAGGAGAGGGGGGTGTTAGGAGTGAGGCACACATTCCTGATGGGCCTCATTTCTAATATTCTTCTCCCTAATTCGTCAGGCGTGAGGTTCCCGTGGAACCTGCTGGATTTGGTGTGGCAGTTGGCAGAGTGCCCGATAGAGGCACCGTTGATCCTGAGATGGGGACAGACTTTGTTGGCGCAGCTTGTACGGAGAGTCATGACGGGGTCCGCTGTCGACAGCGGAAGGGTGTCAGTTGTAGCTTTTTGTTGCAGTGCTGGGGTTGGCAGCACATAGCTGTTGAGAGGCCTACCGGGTTACCGTGGACGACTCGGGCGGCGATGGAGGATGATGAGATTGGTTATGCAGCTTTGTGGCGACGGTCTGCGGAGCAGGGGCAGAGTCGGCGATGGGCAGGTGCAGTTGAGCACTACATTGATGCCTTTTCGCGGCTCACTCCAGGGGAGGTGTTTTGGCGTCCCTATCGGGACTGTCCAGACTCGGCGTGAGGCTGGAGAGTGGCCCGACGAGTACGGAGGGAGCGATGGTTGACTGGGCGGCACAGGACGGAGCATGAGTTTTTTCTGTATCGTCAGGTTACACGACAGTTTGGGGTGTGCCAGGGGTTGCCTGGTGAACCCGTAGGCTATCGGCGTCGAGGATATGAGAGGGATCTGGAGCCGCCGGTCCTCGTGCCATTGGGCGAGGAGTCGAATGCGGTTATTGAGGTGTTGGATGTGGATGACGTAGGTACTACCACTGAGTATGATTCGTGGTGGGTTTTGCGGCACTTGAGAGGAGAGGGTCCACTCAGAGGCACGGAGGCGGTAGTGGAGGATGCTGAGGCGGTAGGGGGTGATTGGGGAGGGCCGTTGGATGATGCAGACATGGTGGATGCGAGAGATGAGGATGTGGACTTGGGTGTTCCGGAGCAGCCGGACATGCAGGATGTGGAGGAGCAGTTGGAGCCTGAGCAGGCTACTGTTCCCATGAGTCCTATGCATCCGGAAGATACGGAGGGGGTGGGGTCGGATGTAGGCGATGAGGTTGCACGGCTTACAGAGCTGCTACGGATGCGAGATCTGGAGAGGGATCTTCTGCGGGCTCAGTTGGTAGAGCGGGATAGCGTTTTGGCGCAGTGCGATGATGCATTGTCTATCTATCATTAGCGGGAGGCAGAGTGGTGTCTATACCGGATAGACTTGGAGAGGGAGGTCATCCGCCTTGGCGGGCGGCTCCCTGAGCCTTCGATCAGCAGATCTTCTCGATGAACGAGGGATAGTCTGACTGAGCAGTCAGCATCATCTCACCGCAGGCGGTTGGATGAGGGGGGTGGTAGTAGGCATGATGCGGGGGCTAGTAGTAGCCGCCCTGTAGGGTCCCGTAGGACCCACACCACGGGGGGTAGTTCCCGTCGCACCGATCCTGCGTGATCATGGTGGCCGACGCCTTAGGTTGGGTTTTGGATATGATTGCGGGGTCTGAGGACCTGTTTTTGTAGCCTGCGGGCATCTTTTTTGACGATATATATATATATATATATATATACCGGTTTTATTTTTGGATTTGTACATGTGATGATGTGATTGATTTTTGTTATGCATGTTTATTTATTTGATGGATGCAGATGAATTGAATTGTTTTAGATGCCTATGTGATATGCAAAATGGATGAATGCTATTTTTATTTATCTGGTTTTTCTTTGCTATTTTTGTATTTTCTGATGGTATCATAAGAATGATAAGTAGCGCAGATGGTTTTTGGGATGAGTGTAATATTTTCTGAGATTCAGACAGTTTTAACTCACTATCCACGACTGTACTTTATCTTACAAGACTTTTGAACAAGGTATGAATCAAACTTGTTTTTGACCGAGCTATTTCACATCCCTGTGTGTGCAATTGAGTTCATTTAGTGGTATTTGTTAGGATACCGCCAGTGCCAGATGGGCTTTCAACCGAACCTGTACTGAGGATCACCTAATTAGCTCCACGAATTCCTTTGTTATATGTACTAAGATTAATCTGCTTGTAATCCAGGCTGCCATAAGCTAGCTCATCCACATGCAAACATTGATCTGTACGCAAGTTAATGTGACAGATATATCGTCATGCGGGAGGTTTACTTTTGTTACCGAATTGGTATTGAAGCTTGCCTTATGACCTACAGAATGTTGAGAGTTCCAGGGATTCAAGGTCAACTCCCTTCTTTTTTTCAATTGTATTGGGATACTTGCTCTTTTGTAGTGATAAGATCACTGTTTATTTTGATTTTTTTTTTTTTGAGCAAGGGATTGGAGATATGGAGTGATGAAAATCACTGTTGTTTGTGCCTTTTGATGTGTGCACTGTAGGTTGTCAAATTTTGATGTTTTGACGTTTTGCAAATTTTTTATGTATTGAGAATTAGGGATTCTTGGGGAATTGGGTAGGGAGGATGCTTGTCCTTTTGCCAACTCTCAGCATTCTTTGGGTCATTCGCACAGGGGGATGAGCAAGATAACCGTTTCGCTTATGGTGAACTGGATTACTATGCAGGTTTCATCTTTCGTTCACACAACTCTAGAATTGTTTTATGTGTTTTATCTTGTGATGGGATGTTACGTAACAAGGTGTATTTCAAGTATGACTCTACCTTCGTAAAATCTGTTCGACTTGATACACTACATGGCTAAAGAGGAAAATGATGACTGAATCACTGAAATTCTTGGTACATTCCCAGACCACTGACTGTAGTGTGGTAAAAGTTATGCTTGGTGTTTTTGTTGTTTTTGTGAAATGAAACAGTGTGGAACAAGATGGTCTATTAGAGCAATTACAGCCTATGGTGCCTTTGACCTATATGACCACAAATATGCAATGTATGGATGCAATGCTTAATGCAGCTATATATTTTTGTATTTTTGATGGATTGTTTTTGGTGAAGGTGAAGATGAGGTGCGAGAATATTAATTTTTTTTGATGAATTTGAGTATGCCTAGAATTGAGATGCAAATGTTTGTTGTTTTTGATGATTTCTATTTTTTTTTAATTTCTTGATTTTTTTGACCAAGAGACTGCGATAATCCTTGGAGCTTTTTGTATTGACCAAGAGATTGCGATAATCCTTGGAGCTTTTTGGGTTGACCAAGAGATTGCGATAATCCTTGGAGCTTTTTGGGTTGACCAATAGATTGCGATAATCCTTGGAGCTTTTTGGTGACCAAGAGATTGCGATAATCCTTGGAGCTTTTTGGGTGACCAAGGGATTGCGATAATCCTTGGAGATTTTTGGATTTACCAAGAGATTGCGATAATCCTTGGAGCTTTTTGGTGACCAAGAGATTGCAATAATCCTTGGAGATTTTTGGGTGACCAAGAGATTGCGATAATCCTTGGAGCTTTTGGATTGACCAAGAGATTGCGATAATCCTTGGAGCTTTTTGGGTGACCAAGAGATTGCGATAATCCTTGGAGCTTTTTGGTTTTGACCAAGTGATTGCGATAATCCTTGGAGCTTTTTGGGTGACCAAGGGATTGCGATAATCCTTGGAGCTTTTGGAGTGACCAAGAGATTGCGATAATCCTTGGAGCTTTTTGGGTGACCAAGTGATTGCGATAATCCTTGGAGCTTTTTGGGTGACCAAGTGATTACGATAATCCTTGGAGCTTTTTGGGGTGACCAAGTGATTGCGATAATCCTTGGAGCTTTTTGGGTGACCAAGTGATTACGATAATCCTTGGAGCTTTTTGGGGTGACCAAGTGATTGCGATAATCCTTGGAGCATTTTGGGTTTGAATTATGGTTCTTTAGGGGATAGAGGTACCCCCAGCTTGATGGTCTTGAACTTTGATAAATGCTCTTTGTAACAGTCCCCTAACGGCCCCTCTGTCCACTTACACATGCGTGCAAGGTAGGAGCCCTTAACTGACTGTTTTGGGCTGCCACTTGGCACCATTTGCCTTTTTGCCCGTTAAGCTTAGAATTCGTCCCACCTAGGGATGGATTTAGAATTCGTCCTGGGGTGGGACGGATTCTATTTTGAATTCGTCCCTGGGTGAGACGAATACTGGGCAAAGTGTCCAAGTGTGCCAAATTGCTTCTTGACCTTACAAAATTGCTATGAAAGTGGTTAGGACCACTGTTTAACCTTTGAGGGCTGCCCTGGGGGCTATGTTTGTCAAAGCGATCAGTGTTTGCAGTCACATAATCGGATTGGTGCTGTTTTGGTGTCTACAGATGCCCATTTTTGGGAAGCGCTGCGGGTGACGCAGTGCTGAGAAAAAATAGATAACCAAAGCACTACTGATTAGGGTTTCTTGGTAACCTAACCAACTTTTGATGCCCCAAGTATGGAAAGGGCATGCATTCTTGAATCCTTGCTTCTGACGAGCTAAGGAATTTGATTTCAAGTATTAACCTGTTTTGGTGAGGTGTGACTTGAACTTGGACATTGATCAATCATGAACAAGTGAAGGGCATTTTTATCCTCAGGGGGAACCTTGTGTTCATGATTCACGAAATGCCAAGTGTTTGATTGATTTGATTGTTGCTTGTTTACTGCCCCAAGCAGGAGCGTGGTTGTCTTTGTCAATGATTCTTTGAATGCATGTCATTTTCCTTAATTGGGTGTGTGATTGTTGATTGGTTACTAAGTGTGACTACCCCGTCAAGCGACGAATCGATGAGGGAATGACCTTCGTGAGAGAAGCGACGAGTCGCTTGACCCAAGATGACTTGTGCAAGGTTGCCTTTAGAGGGTTTACCGTTAAGCGTGTGCAAATTTTCCAACATATGGACCTATTTTTGGTGGGTGTTAACCCTTTTGATGATGTCATAATGAGGTGCAATCGTCGAAAACCTATTTCCCGTGGAGCGGTCCGGCTATGATAGCCTTCTTGGGGAACTAGGAGAGCGATAATTTGGACCTCGACATCGATTTTCTCTACCTAGATGTTAAGTGCATGAGCACTTATGCCTGGCAATGTTTTTGTTGTGTTTTTGTTGAATTTTGTACTATTTTTGTTATTTTTTGTGACACCATTTGGTGATTGAATTGTCGGCAATCCATCCTCCCGTGGAGCGGTCCAGCTATGGTAGCCTTCTTCGGGAGTAGGATAGTGACAATGCAAACCTCGACATCAATTTTTCTATGCCAAGAGGTTAAGTGCAAGAGCACTTGTGTCTGGCAATGTTTATTGCTTTTTGTTTTTGTGTTGCATTTATTTGTTGTTTTTGTTGTTTTGATTTTCTTTGATCTTGTGCATGATGGTTGATGAATATGGATGTATGCATGTTGATTTATTTTGATGGATGCATATGCTATGATGAATGCAAATGGTTTTGATTTATATGTGATATGCGAGATATGAAATGGATGAATGGGGTTTGTGATGTTTGGCTATGGCACCAAGGACTGTTTAGAACTCTGTTATTTTGTTTTTAGGCGATTGTTGCGATGCATGACTTTGTATGTATACATGTGGTTTTTCTTTTTTTGTATTTTTTTTTTTATGGTATTGTAAGCATGAAAAGTAGCGTAGTTGGTTTAGAATTGTAGCTAAGGTTTTCTGAGACTCAAACGGTTTTAACTCACTATCCATGACTGTACTTTATCTTACAGGACTTTTGAACAAGGTATGAATCGGACCTATTTTTGACCGAGTTATTTAACCACCTTGTGTGTGCAATTGAGTTCATTTAGTGGTATTTGTTAGGATACCGCCAGTGCCAGATGGGCTTTCAACCGAACCTGTACTGAGGATCACCTAATTAGCTCCATGAATTCCTTTGTTATATGTACTAAGATTAATCTGCGTTGTAATCCAGGCTGCCATAAGCTAGCTCATCCACATGCAAACATTGATCTGTACACAAGTTAATGTGACAGATATATCGTCATGCGGGAGGTTTACTTCTGTTACCGAGTTGGTATTGAAGCTTGCCTTATGACCTACAGAATGCTGAGAGTTCCAGGGATTCAAGGTCAACTCCCTTCTTTTTTTCAATTGTATTGGGATACTTGCTCTTTTGTAGTGATAAGATCACTGTTTATTTTGATTGATTTTTCTTTTGAGCAAGGGATTTGGGATATGGAGTGACGAAAATCACTGTTGTTTGTGCCTTTTGATGTGTGCACTATAGTTTGTCAAATTTTTGAGTTTGACATTTTGCAAATTTTTTGCGTTTTGCAACTATTGAGAACTTTAGGGATTCTTAGGGAATTGGGTAGGGAGGAAGCTTGTCCTTTTGCCAACTCTCAGCATTCTAGGGGTCATTCGCACAGGGGGATGAGCAAGATAACCGTTTCACTTGTGGTGATCAGATTATTTGGCAGGTTTCGTCTTTCGTTCACACAATTTTGGGAATTTTAATGTTTGATTTGTGTTGGGATGTTATGTAACAAGGTGTATTTCAAGTATGACTCTACATTTATAAAATCCGTTCAACTTGGTACACTACATGGCTAAAGAGGAAAATGATGACTAAATTACTGAAACTCTTAGTACGTTCCCAGACCACTGACTGTAGTGTGGTAAAATTTATGCATGGTGTGTTTGTTGATTTTGATGAATTCGAGTATGCCTAGAATTGAGATGCAATTTTTTTTTTTTGATTTTGTTGATTTTTGTTGTTTTGTTTTTGTTGAATTTATTGATTTGTTTGACCAAGAGATTGCGATAATCCTTGGAGCTTTTGGTGACCAAGAGATTGCGATAATCCTTGGAGCTTTTTAGGTGACCAAGAGATTGCGATAATCTTTGGAGCTTTTTGTATTGACCAAGAGATTGCGATAATCCTTGGAGCTTTTTGTATTGACCAAGAGATTGCTATAATCCTTGGAGCTTTTTGGGTTGACCAAGAGATTGTGATAATCCTTGGAGATTTTTGGATTGACCAAGAGATTGTGATAATCCTTGGAGCTTTTTGGGTGACCAAGAGATTGCGATAATCCTTGGAGCTTTTTAGGTTGACCAAGAGATTGCGATAATCCTTGGAGCTTTTTGGTTTTGACCAAGAGATTGCGATAATCCTTGGAGCTTTTTGGGTTGACCAAGAGATTGCGATAATCTTTGGAGCTTTTTGTTTGTTTTTTTTTGTTGATTTTTTTTGTTTTGTTTTTTTTGAATTTCTTGATTTTTTTTTGACCAAGCGATTGCGATAATTGTTTGAGCTTTTTGGGTTGACCAAGAGATTGCGATAATCCTTGGAGCTTTTTGTAGTGACCAAGAGATTGCGATAATCCTTGGAGATTTTTGGGTTGACCAAGAGATTGCGATAATCCTTGGAGCTTTTTGGTGACCAAGAGATTGCGATAATCCTTGGAGCTTTTTGGTGACCAAGAGATTGCGATAATCCTTGGAGATTTTTGGGTGACCAAGAGATTGCGATAATCCTTGGAGCTTTTTGTTTTTGACCAAGTGATTGTGATAATCCTTGGAGCTTTTGGGTGTGACCAAGAGATTGCGATAATCCTTGGAGCTTTTTGGTTTTGACCAAGTGATTGCGATAATCCTTGGAGCTTTTTGGTTTTGACCAAGTGATTGCGATAATCCTTGGAGCTTTTTGGGGTGACCAAGAGATTGCGATAATCCTTGGAGCTTTTTGGGGTGACCAAGAGATTGCGATAATCCTTGGAGCTTTTTGTATTGACCAAGAGATTGCGATAATCCTTGGAGCTTTTTTTGTGACCAAGAGATTGCGATAATCCTTGGAGCTTTTTGGGTTGACCAAGAGATTGTGTTAATCCTTGGAGATTTTTGGGTGACCAAGAGATTGCGATAATCCTTGGAGCTTTTTGGTTTGGATTATGGTTCTTCAGGGGATAGAGGTACCCCCAGATTTATGGTCTTTGCACTTCGGATCCGGCTCTAGAGGTATGGGCATGAATGGATCATCCCTATGCACGGAGATGAGGACAGGGTCCCCCCGTGGCACTGATGTTGCTATGATGTCTCTTGGTGGAAGTTGCTCTTTGTGTGCCCAAAGTTGTGGATGTAATGCTTGGTCCCACTGCGGTGGGTTAACACGCCACTCATGCCCTAGTATTATGTTTATCTATTGACATGCTTCCTCAAATTTTATGGGATGCCAATGTTGTTGCATGTGATTGCTGTGGGCTATGTCTGTTTCATCCTCACCTTCGAACAATGTGTATAGCTCATCAAAATCTATAGATTCTGAGACATGGAGGACTGCATCGTCAGGTAGCCCTACGGTTAAAGGTTGATCCTCTTCGAAAGGAGTCTTATGTAAGTTGGGCCTTGGGAGCTCCAAAATCTTGGTCTCTACCAACTCTAAGTGCTCTAGTGCTTTGCATGTATCGGGAGATTTGAGTTCCTCCTCTTTGGTTGGTTCTTGTTGAGGAATGAGGGGTGGCCAGATGGCACCCCCCATGCCTTGGTAGGGCAGTTCATCCCGCTCTTCTTCGTGCTCTGATTCCTTAGAGGCTTCTTGATGAATTTCTAAGGGTGGCTCATAAGCTTGGGTGGATGTCTGAGGAAGGCACCCGTCATTGGTTATAGGAGTAGCCTCCCATTCATGTCTAGGAGGCGTCGGGGGTGGTGCTTCAGGAATCGGGAGAGTAGCTTCTCGCTCCTGTCTAGGAGGTGTTGGGGGTAGCTTTTGATGAGGTCACGATGACCTGTCTTGCCCCCATGGGTTGTGCCACTCAAAATATTTTGTCTTATGCATGTGAGGGGTTGGAGTCTTCTCTTGCATAGTGTGTTGGAACAGCTCATCCTTCTGGCACTGAAGGTGCTCTTCGTTAATATGGTACGGTTCCTCTAATGGTAGTCGTTCGAGCTCAAGTTGCATGAGTTGCTTGAGATGTGTGATATATTCGGCAGATTCTACAATAGTTGGTCCCACTGCCCCATGTCTAGAAGGCCTAGACGCCTCTCTTAGATAAAAATCTTGGTCATAGTGATCCAAGATCTCTATAGGACACATCCCTCTATTAGGGGTAGCATCATTCTCTCGGGGCTTTGGCCTCAGTGATTGGTCCTGATAGATAGCAGGTGTGAAGGCATATTGCTCTCGCACTGTATATTGCTCTCGAGGAAGTTAGAGGTCTTCCTTGTGCTCTCTTTCATAAGTGAAAAAGGGATGGACGGAGCTATCTCGCCTTGCCCAAAGAGCCTTGTGCTCTGGATTTGTCTTTGTAGTTCTGGCAACTAGAGGGGGTGAAGGAGGTATAATGTAATCATGTGGTTCCTCCCATCGAACCCTATGTTGACTTAGCACTTCATCGCGCGATGACCGCTCATAGCGAGCATCTAAGGGAGCTCTCATTGCTTCATGTCTAGAAGGCCTAGATGCCTCTTCTAGATATCTATCTCAGTCATAGTGATCCAAGATCTCTATAGGCGACCTCCCTCTATTTGGGGTAACAACATTCCCTCGAGGCTTTGGCCTCAGTGAGTGTTCCTGATAGATAACAGGTGTGGAGGCATATTTCTCTCGCACTGTATATTGCTCTCGAGGAAGGTAGAGGTCTTCCTCGTGCTCTCTTTCATAAATAAAAAAGGAACGGGTGGAGTTGGCCCGCCCCACCTGAGGAGCCTTGTGCTCTGGATTTGTCTTTGTATTCCTGACAACTAGAGGGGGTGAAGGACGGGTAGTGTAATGATGTGGTTCCTCCCGTCGAACCCTATGTTGACCTAGCGCTTCATCGTGCGGTGATCGCTCA
This sequence comes from Wollemia nobilis, assembly GCA_028583015.1. Lineage (NCBI taxonomy): Eukaryota > Viridiplantae > Streptophyta > Pinopsida > Araucariales > Araucariaceae > Wollemia > Wollemia nobilis. The sequence goes on from JAQPPZ010016941.1 coordinate 269,187, forward strand.
TAGCGATCATCTAAGGGAGCTCTCCTATGACTGTACCCCTCATGGAAGGGTGTGTGATGAGTGCTATGTTGAACAGGAGTGCTCCTCGAAGAGGTGTCCCTGTAGTCTCTTTCCTTTAAGGTGTGGATGGGACTGCATTGTGTGTTAGGTCGCCAAGGTGGTATGACCAAATCCTTGGGATTGTAACGGAGGTGACTCGTGCCTCCCTGGGACACTCCCCATAGCCTTCGCCCGTGATTGGGCTTGGCTATGGGTTAGCACCATGACGATGTCTCTCTAAAAAGCCCAAAAATTGAAAATGAGTCAGATGGGGCCCAAAATTGGTGTGCGAATCCCTCTTATAATAGATAAGACAAAAATGAAGTTTCAAGTCCTAACTCTAAATACATTAGGAGATATTGACATCCGAACAGCTCAAAAAGTGCAAAAAATTGGGCACGCAATTTTAGAACCTAATTTCGGGGCACTAGATGATGGAATTTGGCCCCAAAAACTGGATTTCTGGGGAAATACAACTCTAGGGAGCTACGGTTGAGAAGTTATGGCCCCGGCAAGATGCACTAAAATTTAGAGAAAAATACAAGATTTCCCATACTTTGTTGGATGGTCCTGCATCACTTGTGGGCACATTTGGGGTGCTTTTGGGTTGACCAAAGGGTTCATGGACACCTTTGGGGCATTTTGGAGTGACCAAGCGATTACGGAAATCCTTGGAGCTTTTTGGAGAAAATGACAAAATGCGTAGATTTTTTTTATCTTTGTTTTTTATGATTTTTTTTTGTCTACACTAAACAGAATTAAACACACACATTCACAAAACCGTGATTATCTCTTTTAAAGATTCTTGGTATGCCCTAGACTGGTTTAGTGCATTTTGATGTTTAGTTTTGTTTTTGTAGGTTTTGTAGAACGTTTAAATGCATCATGTAGGCTCTTATAACTCCAAAAAGGTCGCCCCTTCAATATACCAACCAGGCCGATATACCAACCTCTCTATATACCCACCCTTACGAGAGGGAGACTATAGGTACGTGAGAGCAGAAGGTACATGGTACGTAGGCGGTACGGAAGGGGGATTGTCCTGTTAATGGCACCTACCATAGAAAACTTATCCTCGCACGCATGGGAATCACCCCAGCTACGCTCGGTCTGTCTTCGTCAGGATTTACGCCTAACAACAGTTGACAATCGGGAAATGGATGTAAATCAAGCCAAGGTGGTGATTAAATCCACCAATGGTCTTGATCAAGGTCTGGGGTCTTATGACCAGCTCCTTGGTTTAAGATTGTTTCGTGATGTGTGTGGGATTCATTTTATTCAACAAAATGAAACTAGCATACATGAATTTTCCTAATGCAATGCAAGATTAAATGAAAACAATTAAAGAAACAGAAACAGAAACATAAATAGAAAAATTTAACAGAGATAATAAAAATCCCTACCTCTTCTCTGCCTGCTCTTGTTGTCTCCGAATTTCTGCTCCGAAAATCTGCGAGACAGGAATTCGTCCCTCTGGGAGACGAATTGCAGAACAGAATTCGTCCCTCCCAGAGATGAATTTGAATTCGTCTCAGGGTCAGACGAATTCCAGAAAAGAATTCGTCCCTGTCAGAGACGAATAGCAGTCTGCAACAAGAAAAGATGTACCTATCAAGCACAAACACAAAAATTTAATTAGTTTCTATGATTTTAAAAACCAGGGAATAGGGTCCCACCGTGATCGCCACTGAAAGCACGAGATTCCGGTCAAAGGAAACACCAAGTGCAATTGCATTCAAAATTAAGCACGCTTAAGTCCTAGAGATGTAAATTGCATGAAACGGAAAAGAGACATGTTGGAAGAGACGCAATCAGATAAAGAAAAATAGCCCTTTCATTAATTTCTTTCGATCTCTATTACAATAATGCCTCCTCCCTTTTTAGGGGCTAGGAGTGCAAATAGGGTTTGATTACAATCGCTGAATGATTCCTCCTTTCGCGTGCCCACGATTGCAATGGGCGGGCCAAGATGATGCCGCCACTGATGTCGATGAGTTCTTCACCTCTGCTGCTTCTCCTGCGAACAAAGAAATGATCAAGACATTAGTAGCACCTGCTGCAAATGAAAAGCATTCTCTCTCTAAAACTAACAAAATATGCATACGAATATTTGCCTGAAACCGTGAAAACAGTGAATCCAAATTGCTTCAAAACCTGACAGAAGGTAAGAAAAGTTACCAGAAGGCCACTGCCACTGAGGCAGCTGGCCAATCCACCTTAAACTGGAATTCGTCCCTGGGCAGGACGAATTCTACTGTAATTCTTTCCTAGGTGGGACGAATTCTTCTGAGTAGGAGAAACCGACCTGCTGCTGCTCCAATGTTGGATCCCGGGACCTGCAAAACTCCTGCAAATAAGGGGTTTAGGTAATTGGGGCCATTTTGGGATGACCCAGATGGTCGGATTTTCCCAATTTGGCCTCCACCCTCGAGAATTTGACCTTGACACCTGCAAGTTAGCAAAACGACAAAGCAATACAAAACACCCTAAACTCTGACCAAAAGCTACAAAATTGCAATTATAGACTAATCAGACCTAGTAACACAGAATGCAATCTAAAAAATAATCTAAAGTGCTCAAAAACTAAAATTAGAACTTGGGGGTGCGGGGGTGCCCAAGTGGGCCTCCCACCGTTGGCCCTCGATTTTGGAGCCAATCCACCAAGGATGGGCCCAAAACCTTTTAGGATTGGGGGGTCGGCGAATTGGTAGGTTCAGATGTCCATGCGTCGGATTTGAGTAAGGTTCGAGCTTCCAAAGGCCACCCAACAACCTCCCTTGCAAAAGAGATTGATGGATGTAGGAAGGTGAACAAAGGGGGATGCAAGTGAGTCTTCAATTCAGCAGCACTTCATTGCTTTGAACACTCCTTCCACCTGTATGTTTTGGGTGAGAAAAGTCCCACCTTTTATAGACCCAAGGGGTCTCTTTTGGGAGGGAAGCACAAAAGCCAAGTGTTGGCCATAGGCGCCATGTGGCAGTCTTGTCTTCCCATGAGGGAGGGGAGTCTTCCATTGACTTGAAATTTGATAAATGCTCTTTGTAACAGTCCTCTAACGGCCCCTATGTCCACTTACACATGCGTGCAAGGTAGGAGCCCTTAACTGACTGTTTTGGGCTGCCACTTGGCACCATTTTCCTTTTTGCCCGTTAAGCTTAGAATTCGTCCCACCTAGGGACGGATTTAGAATTCGTCCTGGGGTGGGACGGATTCTATTTTGAATTCGTCCCTGGGTGAGACGAATACTGGGCAAAGTTTCCAAGTGTGCCAAATTGCTTCTTGACCTTACAAAATTGCTATGAAAGTGGTTAGGACCATTGTTTAACCTCTGAGGGCTGCCCTGGGGGCTGTGTTTGTCAAAGCGATCAGTGTTTGCAGTCACATAATCGGATTAGTGCTGTTTTGGTGTCTACACATATTAAATTATAAAATTTTATAATTTAATTAAATAAAATTTTTATTTTAAAATAACATTTGAAACTTAATACCAACAAAAGAGAAATAATAAACCATCCCATTCTTCCACATCATACCAATATCTGAAACAATCAAAACCAACCAATAAAATAACAATAAAATTTCAAATTTTTCTCAGTGGGTCCCTAAAATTTGGGGTCATTGTGAAGGACGTCACAATGAGTCCCAATTGATTATCCATAGTGGCTCTCTAACATGGTGCCTATTCATAATCCAGATGAGGATGTACGTGTATGCACTAATTTTTGAGATCTAAATAAAGCATACCCCAAGGATGATTTTCCTCTGCCAAACATCAATCAATTAGTAGACTCCTACGCAAGCCACAAAATGATTTCATTAATCGACAATTTCTCGAGATACAATCAAATTCAAATTATTCTCGAGGACCAACATAAGACAACATTTACAATCCCTTGGGACATGTTTTGTTATAGAGTGATGCCTTTTGGTCTCAAAAATGTAGGAGCTACATATCAACATGCCATGACATACATATTTCATGATTACATGCATAAGATCATTGAGGATTATGTAGACAATCTGATTGCCAAATAAAAAACATGTCTTGAGCACATTGAAGTCCTGGAGAAAGTGTTTGATCAGTTGCTTAAACACAAGGTAAGGTTAAATCCTAAGAAGTGTGTATTTGGTATCACATCTAGAAAAATTCTAGGATTCATTATCTCCAAGCGAGGCATTGAAGTGGATCTCGATAAGGTCAAGGCTATTATAGAGATGTCACCTCCAAAAAACTTGAGAGAGTTGTGTAGTTTACAAGGAAAGATTCAATATATCCAATGATACATTGCACAACTCTCAGATAAATGTAGGTCTTTAAATTGCTTGCTATAGAAGGGGGTGACATTCTCCTAGATGACTAAATGTCAAGAGGTATTTGATGACATAAAGAAGTATCTAGCTTTACCACCAGTTCTTACGCCACCTTGTTCAGAATTCCCATTTCACCTCTACATATATGCAATAGATTTTTCACTAGGGACGATGCTTGCTCAGAAAAACAATTATCATAAGGAGCAAGCCATTTATTATATTAGTCATACATTGGTAAGTTATGAAACCTGATATGCTTATGTCAAAAAGTTATGCTTATCAATGGTTTTCACACTAATAAACTTAGACATTACATTCTAAGTAACACTACTTATGTCATAGCTAGAGAGAATCCTCTACAATACATGATGACTCGCACATAGAACAATACCCATACCATAAAATGGATAATGTTTTTAACATAATTCAATCTTGAATTTATCAATCAAAAATCCATCAAATATTAGGTGATAGTCGATTAGCTTGCAGAAGCTCCATTGCCATATGACAAACCACTTATCATTGAGCTTCTAGATGATTTGGTATTTTTTGTCAATGAACAAGAAGAGTTAGTCCTCCCAAGGATGAAGATCACATGACAATGTTCTTTGATGGATCAAAGTGAGAAAATGGACAAGGTGTTGGAGTCGTGTTTTACACACCAAAAAATATTTGAATTCCTTTATAATTTAAACTTGACTTTACATGCACAAAAAATAATGTAGTGTATGAAGCCCTAATATTGGGACTTCAATAAGCTATAGCTATGGGCATCAAATGAATAAAAATATTTGGTGATTCTCAACTCATTTACCAAGTAAAAGGAGAATACCAATGCAATGAACCAGTCTTAAAATATTATCATGAAGTAGCAATGAAGTTGCTAGAGAAATTTGACTAGAATGAAATTAGTAACTTGCATCATTAAAATAATAGATTTGTAGATGCAATGGCCTCTTTGAGATCCTTGATACCTAAGAACAAGCATGGAGAAGTCCAACCACTAATCATAACAACTGTTTCCAAGAAAACAGTCAAATGAGGAGAGTCTAAATGTGAGAAGAGTGTATGTTTGGTCCACATCAAACCCTACAATTCTTACCTTGATGAGATTAGAGACTTTCTCAAGTTTTAGGACCTCCCAATAGAAATGACATGAACTGCAAAAATAATATTCAAACAAAAAGTAGCTCGCTTTACTCTCTTTGGGAATGTGTTATATATACATGGCTATGATAGAATTCTACTACGATATCTAGATCCCGTTGAGGCACAATGAGCTATTATGGAAGCCCATGATGGTACTTATGGTGGTCACTTTAGTGGAATGGCCATTGCAAAGTGCATTTTATGCATGGGTTATTATTGACCCACCATGGAAAGTGATTGTTTTCAATATATCAAGAAATGTCCAAAATACTAACATCATGCCAATTTAACTCATGTACCATCGCAAGATTTACAATCCCTTCAAATTATTTGGCATTTTTCACAATGGGACCTTTATTTGATTGGAAAAATTTTACTTGCCTCATTAGGACAACATAAATTCATCATAACTACCATGGAATACTTCACAAAATGAGTCAAAGCAATTCCAATTACCACTATGACTGGACCTTGAATAGTAAAGTTTATACTTCAGAATATTATCTATCATTTTGGAATACCTTCCAAGATCATATATGATAATTACAAGTCATTTAATAAAAATTATGTTTGAACATTATACAACAAGTACAATACTCAACATAGTTTCTCAACTCCTTACTACCCACAGGAAAATGGATAAGCTGAAGCGAATAACAAGAAAATGACAACCATTCTCAAGAAACTCATCAAGGATAATCATAGAGATTGGCACACCCAAATCCCCTTGGCACTATGGTCTTATCAAACAAGCATCATAATGCCAATGGGAGCAACACCTTTTCACTATTCTGTGGCACTGAAGTAATTATGCCTCTTGAGCTACAGATTCCTTCCTTGCAAATCACATTATAAGAATTTATTGATGATGACATAGGTAGATAATCACGTCTTGATCAATTAAAAATCCTTGATGATAGGTGTATCAATACCTTGGAACATCTGTGGGTATACCAAGACCGAATTAAACGTGCTTACAATGCAAAAGTCCATCCCCATGAATTTCAATTAGGGGATCTTGTGCTTAAAGAGAACCAAAAAAATACCAATGCATTGCCACACTTGAGATATAAATTCATGGCTAATTTGTTAGGTCCATACATTGCCAAGAAGAAATTGGGTTCAAGAATGTATAGACTCGTCAACTTGCAAGGAGAATTGGAACCTGAGCCATTGAACATAGTACATCTAAAGGCATTTTATACATAACATGATTTATAAATATGTATGTATATACATGGCCAAAAAAACATAAAAAATACTTCATTTCAAGAATCCCATATAGGAATTTTGTTCATACCATTTATTTACATTAGATCATGTGGTAAAGTTTGACAATAGCTAGTCCATCATATTTTTCTTGCCTTAATCAGGGGCATCTCACATCAACCATCACCAAAATCATATATCATAATAATACATTGTTTCCTAAGCAAGGTCCTAATATTTTCAATCACTCAACCACCTCTAGTATCTCAAGCAACCTCCATTGAAAATCAAACAATCATTAGATGCAACAAGGTCATTATTGGTCAATCAAGTTTTCTCTTAGATCACACACATCAATACACATAAAATATTGTGAAACTTGGAAATAACAAAGTCAAAAATTGTTATTGCCATAAGTGAAAAGTTTCCCCTGCTCATCCAATTATGTGCATGGTCTAGAGTATTACAAAGTTGGCAAAAGGACAAGCTTCTCCTTCACAAAAAAAAACAAATCCTTTGCTCTTCATCAAATTGATCAAGTATCCCAAAAAAATTCTTTGCTCCTCCAAAATACGAGCAAGTACCTCAAAAAGCATCTCAAAACAATAAGTTTTCCCTATTTTCCCTTCTCAAAATGGTAAAAATTCAAAAAGAAAGAAAAATCCCCTTTGCTCTTCCTCAAAATGAGCAAAATAAAGCAATAAAATTAATTGCTCCATGCTCCATCACAAAACAAGCAATCCCCCAAAAAAAACCAAAGCAATAAAGAAGGAAAGGAGCTTGAATCTCTAGAACTCTTAGTTTCTCAAAAAACATGGGATGATCCTCATTACAGGTTAGATGGCATCAAGCTGGATTGGAAATGGGGTATCCTTATTCATGGCATCAAATTTCTCACATCAATAATATTATTTTATACAGATCTATGGCCACTCTCAGATGAGCTAGCTTATGGGTAAAAGTTTTAATTAACTAGTTTGATCTAGCTCATTATGAGAAATGAACAATCACTGCACACAAAATTGATCATTGAAGAAATTTGAAAATACTATGAAAACCTTAGCATCATGAAGTTTTGCTAGATTGTAAGGTGATTTTGTTTGGAGTCACTAAATTATTTGAGTCTTTGCAAAATATCCTACACAATACATTCACTAATACATATCCATCGCATTATTAAACATCATAATATCTATACAATACCATATATCTGTGCACCTGATTAAGGAATGAAAACAATGATGATCAAGCTACGTCTAACATACCATGCACCAATAAAGCATAAACCATTACATCGTTCCATTTTGCATCCATCAATAAACAAAAACAAATAACACAAAATATAATAGAAAATCATGTATATATAGATATATATATATATGTCTGAGTCGCATAGTATAAAATACCCATAGGTTGTATACATTAGAGCACTAAGGTTCTTGATCTAAAAAAATAAAAATATAAAAAGAGGTAATAAGCCACTACTAGCTAGTACCACCATGACCCCTAGGAGGTCCCTGCATCGATGAAGTTCCATGAGAGTTAGATAGTCGATGAGTCCTACTTCTCACCTCAGTTTGCCTACTGGCATCCAAAATTGATAAAGGAAGAATAGGAAGAGGGATCTCACGTTCATGCAAAGCACTCTCTAGGATAGCAATGTACTCACCCTAGCTATGGATGATCCTGAAGTCCACACCCTGGTGAACCATGCTAGAATATCTATGCCCTGAGAGAAGTGATCATAGCTACAATATCCCCCTCACCTGCTACACTCTGCATCCTATAAAACTCACCCTATAAGCAATTCATCTCACCTTGAACCCTTAATATCTTGGTATCTTAAGTCATGATAGTGTAGGAACTCAGGCCACCACACAAACCATCCACCTCGCTCTATAGTCGATCCACCTTAGCCTAATACCAAGCTAGATCATCCTTTAGCTGAGTCACCTTCAGATCCAAACTATTCCACTCAAATTGGATCACATCCCACTCATCCTATTTATGGCAAGAAGGAACATCCTCCTCTCCCTTGCAAACCTCTTTCTCTCCCTCGTTACTCTTGTCATCATCACCATCACCACCATCCCTCTCCTTGATACCCTCATGCTCCACATCCACCTTAGGCTACTGCAACTCTACTGTAGACTACCTCCCGCCACAACTACCCCAATAATGCTTGGCCCTCCTAGGAACCTGATCTCTAGTATCTATCTCATTACCAATAGTCGCATCATCCATAGCCTAGCTTGGTCTTTAAGTAGGCTGCATAGCAAACCATGCATCAAACTCTATAGTAATGACTACATCATCCACATAAGGTACCTTGATAGTTGGATCATTAGATGCATCATCCATAGTCCAAAAATCGAGATTCAATGGTAGGCTTAGCTCATTGCCCCATCACATATGAATCACTGGAGCATCAGGAACACCCTTCACCAATCCAAACTATCTCTGGACTCAAGAGAACTATATGTACTCCATTACCTAAGTATGACCACCCATCAACCATCTCCTTCACCTAACTTGGCCAATCCCCACAACATCCCACTCCCAAGCCAAGCCCCTTCATGGGTGCCAATAAATCCTATATCTGGTCAATCCACTAAGGATGTCCTTGTAGCTAGCAGCCTCAACTGTAGGGCGAGTAGCAGAAGACTCCTCACTAAGGCACCATCGATAAGCTTGAGGAGAGAGAGGATCATAAGTACAAGGCAACCCCTCAGGATAACCCACACTGATATGCTTCAAAGACCAAATATGAAGCAAAAATCTACAAATAAGGCCCTTTCGCCCCTACCTCTTCACCTCATAAATCTCATTTTAAACTTGACACAAGAGACTAGGATCCCATGCCAACCTCTATGGATCAAACATCATCTGAAGGACAATAGGCACCTGGTTCCATGGGATCCTCAATCCCATGCTATTAGGCAATACCATGTTGCTCAATATGTACATCACATAGGTAGGTATTGCATCGATATATTGTGAGGCCATCTATGCCTAGCAGAAAGAAGCTTGACCTATGACCAAAGTAATAAAGCAACATCAGTGAATCCAGAAAGAAAACCAAAAATAGAAACATGCATCACATATTTTAAAAAAATTCAAACTACCCCATGCATGGTAGTGAATAAAGAAATAAAAAAACAAACAAACAAACACAAACATGAATTCTAGACTACATCATATTGCATTGAACACACATAATAAAGCATAAATAATTTACCAAAACAAAAAAAAAATTCAACCTACCCAATGTGTGGTAGTAAAAAAAAAAAAAACACAAATATCATGAATTCTAGAATATATCACATTACATCGAACACACATAATAAAGCCTACAACCATTTACCAAAAAAAAATTCCACCTACCCCATCGATGGTAGTGCAAAAAAAAACACACAAACAAACAAAAACAATAAAGATCCTATGCTAAATTGCATTTCATAGAGCACAAACCAATAAAAACATACAAATATATATATATATATATATATATATATATTTCCATCCCCTCTTAATGATTTCCAAAAAATAATAAAAAAATAAAAGAAAAACAAGAACAAAAAGGAAAAACAAAAACAAAGCAAAAAATCAATAAACTACACTAAGGGCCTTCGAAGACCTACCTGGGCATAGTACACATCGACTTCCACTCTAGTTAGGCCTCCACCTCCAGCAACACCTGCACCTACATCACCTCCACCAACATTCCCCTCACAAACCTCCATCTCACTCATGGCTCAGACCAATCAATAAAACCCAACTGGCAAAGAAATGATGAATGAAAATGACCTGGAAGCCTATTTAAAGTTTAAAATATTAATGAAAACCATGCATCCATGTTTTCCCAACCACGCAAAACCGCACACCTATGGTTTGAGTAGAAAAATATGCATCCACATTTTGCGGAGTGTGCAAAATCATAGACCTGTGGTTTATAGTGAAAAATGCAAACACACGGTTCTAAAATTGCAAAACCTGTAGTTTTATCCTAAAAAAAGAAAAATAATTCACATCAATCACATCATGCATTTTCACCACAATCATCATCAATCAAAAATATTTTTGTGAACCTTGTATCTACTAGATTACCCTATACACCTAGCAGTTGTAGTGACTAGCAATCCATGCAATCCTATCGGATGGGTAGCTCATCATAAGGACACAAATTCACATTGTAACAACTAGATCCATCAGTATTTGATCTTGGTTGTGTTAAATCAAATTTGTTGCACAGGGTTATTCTTCAACCTCTTTCATTGGTTCAAAAGTGAAAAACAATCAAATCAATTTTGGTATAATCAAAAATCACTCGAGTATCAAGGTCTTAGTGCACTGGCTCCAATGCATAGGAGTGACTAACAGTAGCGGGACTCACGAGCTCACAAACGTGGTTAATAATTTTACCACATCATTTTTGCATCCTCAAACCAAAAAGCAAAATTATAAAAACACAAACCAACCCAAACTTGGGTTATCAATATGATCAATATATCATACATTTGCATCACATCCACATCATTCAAACAACCAACTACTTTCATCATCCACACTTAGTCAATTGGATCGTAGGTTTCATTATTTACCCATTCGCCAATTGAGGGGGTAAGCTAAAATAAAAATTTTCAAGTCATTCACTCTTTGTGTCGAGAAGGTTTGAGTCCATTTCTCCATCCAAATAAAGTGAAGTGTCATTGGTTTTTTCACTACATCATGTTGCACACAATGCGGTATAAAAAGAGGTATTTGTAAACACCAAAATTCAGCATTCATAGAACCATATTTTCCACCCTACCACAAAATTCTGCATAACAAAATTATATACCTAAGTTCCAACTTAGGGATATAAAACCCTGCACATTATCCTATTTTCTAGATTTTTTAAATTTGGAAAATTACCCTAGGATACCCTACCTACCCACTAGACATGTGTCTTAGACACCTCACCCAACACCCATGCCACATCTCATCCACTTTTTTCCCTCTTGTCCCTTCACATGGGGTAGAATCCCACATACCACTCCACTTGCAGCCACATCACCCCAGTTAAGTGAGGCACACTAGGTGACTCACTATAACTATCCCCCCATTTGGCAGCCCAAAATTGCCACTTGGTAATCCAGGCTTGCCACCTTCCACTTCCTTCCAAAACCCTAAGGGACCTATAAATGCACCCTTACCCCACCAAAAAAAGGGAGCTAAAACTTGCTACTACCAGGCTACTAGAATAGGACCAGACATTTGCATGAATCACAAGGAGGAGAGACATCTTGAATTCAGAGGTCCCATTTTGAGCATTCTACCATTCATCCCAAATTTCCAGTCCACAGTTTCATAGTAAAAAATATAGGCTTTTTGATTCATAGTCATGCATTCGTGGTCTTCTAGGAACCACCGTGCACCTACGATTTCACATAATCAAGAACACGATGACACTATGATCAGTAAATTGTGCTTTGCAAGACTTTTTATTGTTATATGTTGTTGTTATTTGCATTATATGGTTATTTTCTTAGGGTTTTGATTTAGCATTGGTTTTTATATCCTTATTTGTAGGTGCTACTGATCCCCTTTGTTGGTTCTCATGTGTGCAGGTTACAGGTACATTGGAGAAGTTGTTGAAGCTAGAGTGGCCCCGCGTTGGATACCAAAGCCCACTCACCTTTTGAAGTTGTAGTTGAGGACTAAAGAAAACTATAATTTGTTGAAGACTTAGAATACCCCATCTATTGTGTTAGAAGAATATTGTACCATATGGAGACATACGTATTATAACTTTTCTCCCAAGATACTTGGGGCAATTCAAGAAATGTAACATTTGTATCAAAAGAGATCAATATAAAAGCAATTTTGTCAATACTTTTTCTTTGTGTGTATTTTTATTTCATGTTCAGTTCTTTGGTTACAACATAAATCACATTCATTGCATCATTCACATTCATTTATATCATTCATATCAGCCACATGTCCAAAACCTATTTTTTTGTTATGGCAAAAGTATAATCAGTCATTGCACCATTCACAATCATCACATCATTCACATTCATTTACATCATTCATATCATCCACGTTTTTGTCAATTAACTCATGATATTCATTATTCACTCATTCGCCAATTGAGGGGGTAAGCTACAACCACAATTTTTATTTTCAAAGTCTTCTTGCACACCAAGGAAAGAATCCATTCCACCAAACTAGGTGTCTCTTTTTTTTGTACCACATTGTATTTCATGCAAAACGATACAAAAAGGGGTATTTGTAGACACCAAATCCTAGCCACTTGTCACCCACTCATCATCAAATCACAATTATTCATCATTTATTTATATATATGCATATTTATTTATACACATATATAAATATAAATATTTTATACATTTATATTTATATATTTATATATATGAATAAATCTTAGTTGCCCATCATGACTTAATCCTGGCCACTCATTTAACATGATCCATGTCACTTATCAAATCACAATCACAACCCTTCATCATGTTTTAATCTCAATCGTCCATTGGTGTCGTCGAAACCCTAGCATGATCAAGGGTAAATCATAAAAGATCATTCACTTTTATGAATGAGGGTAAAAAAATTAACATCCTACCCAAATTTGTTTAGAGAGATCAATATATAAAAGCATTGATCGTCCATCATCTCATAAACCCTAGCACTTTACTAACACATTCCCTTCTCACCGCTAGCACATCCATCATATCTGCCACTAAAACCTCTACGAACTAGATTAGATTCTATAGGGCATCCCCCCATAACCCCTGAATGCTCCAAGGCATTCCTCAAACATTGCAAAGTATTTTTGGAACACTCCAGGGCATCCCTAAAAACTACAAGGTGTTTGTCATTCATCGATTTGTAGTTGCCAAACCCTTGGATGTTCACAAGAATTTGCGCATCACTAGATCGAATCATAAGGAACGTAGATCCAGCAACTCAAACATATTTCAACAAGGTATTAGGTTTCATTGTTTTATTTAGATTTTCTATATTTTTGCACTTCATCTAGAAAGTATTTCAGCTAGGATTAGTATTTTACACTATTATGCTTTAGTGGAGCTCACACTAGGAGGTCCCATAGGTGTTACTAACTTTATTTTGATATGTTTATGTGTAGGTTATAGGATGTGTTTCTATTGATAACTATTTCAGCTTTGAGTAGCCCTACAGGGATATACAAGCCCACTCACACTTGTTTGGAGTGAATATGATATAGAGACACCAACATTCATTTGAATGAGGATTTTAAAAACACTCTAATTGTAATAATTGTATCAAATTAAACATTGTATTATAACCCATTGTTTTGGGCATATCTATGTATAAAGTGGAGGTCTAGGTTCCTCGAGTTTATAATAAATAAGATCTTTCATTTTATGCATACATTGTTATCTGCTTTGATTTACTACTTTTATTGGTGTTGGTCAATTTTGCTTTTATACCAACCATTTCACCATTCATTTACATCATTCATATCATCCACATTTCTAAAATCCCCTTTTCTATTAGGGCAAAAGCATAATCATTCATTGCACCATTTACATAATTCATATCATTCAATCAAAAATCCCTTTTCTATTAGGGCAAAAGCAAAACCAATCATTGCACCTTTCATATTCACATTCATTTACATCAGCCACATTTCTAAAAACCCTTTTTTTGTTGTGGAAAAAGTAGAATCAATCATTGTATCAATTCACATTCATTTACATCATTCATCTCATCCAATAATTGCACCATTCATATTCACATTCATTTACATCATTCATATCATCCACATTTCCAAAAATCCCTTTTTTGTTGGGGAAAAATTAGAATCATTCATTGCATCATTTACATCATTCATATCATCCACAATTCTATCAATTGGCTTATGAGATTCATTCTTCACTCATTTGCCAATTGAGAGGGTAATCTAAAACAATAATTTTTGTCTTCAAGATCTTCTTGCGCACTGAGGAAATATCCCTCTCCATGTCACACTAAAGAAACCATTTATCGAACCAAAAACACAAAGCCTAAGATTGAATATGGTAGTTCCAACCACTAAGGTTACTCATCCTTTGTGATAGAGTGGATATTGAAACACATACAGGCAGGAAATGATAGCTAGGAGCAATCTACTAGAGATGAGCCTTCATGGTCTTGGTAGATATGACCAATTATGAGGTCCATGAAGCCATTATTACTTTTTTTAGTTTTAAAAAATAGTTAGTGGTTTGAAGCATGTTTGACCTCTATATTTTATGGATAGTTAATGACTATTTAGGGGCATGTTTATCCATCCTTTTTTGTTGTTTGTAAAATTATTATATTTCATTTAATATTAATGGTTTCTTATACACAAATTTATATTTTTTATAAAGAAAAACCTTTTCTCTTACTAACGACTCTTAGTAACAAGAAAATTTTTATATAAAATAGTTGGAAGCATCATTAGGAAAATTTGATTTTTTTTTTTAATAAAAAGGCAAATCAACATGAAAAATATGTTCTCATTAAGTATATCCTATGTATTGTTATAACTTAATAAAAATGTGGATTTATATATTAAGAATAAGTATATCATGTTTGAGTCTCAAAATGGACATTGCAATGGTAAAAGGCATGGGGTTGTCCTAATGAAGACCCAAATTCAATCATAGGAAGGGGAAAGGTGGCCCTTGATGTGCCTCCAACTTTTCAACCTATAAAAAAAAAGTATATCATGTTTGAAATCATGCTAGATTCTATGATCTAGTTAAAAATGTTGAAGTGTATTTTCTATGAAGTTTATTGGTGCTAACAAAGTTATTGAGTACATAAGTAATCATATTTGCATATTTCCTATATATTGTGGGATATAATATAAAATGAAAATAACTTATACCATAGAATAAAGTATTGTAGTAGAAAGAAAAAGTAATATAAAAGTGTAAATAATCTCATATATGTTTAATCTATGAGGGTTTGATGAAAATATTTAACAAAGATAATTTATTATGAGAATGATATTTTATATAAGGTTTCTATCAAATTTTATATTAAATAGTACATCAAAATACTATTTGGTTATGTCCTACGAGTCAACATTTGGTTATGTGCTACGAGTCAAAATAGTATTTGGTTATTTGGGTGAAAATTTAATATCAAGCATCCCATACTATTTGGTTATGTGCTACATGTCAACATTCTTAATTAAGTAGTCAACCTATGTACCATCAAGTGGTTAAAACTATGGTATCCTATTATGGAAACCCCAATTCAAATCTTATTAGGAAATATATACACATTGTGAGTTGCAATACCATTATGTGGTCTACTGAAATATTGTAATAATTCAATCATGATGTAAAATCTATGGGGATTTCAATTCCATATAACCAATTTAAAAATAAAAGGGTCATCTATGTATCATGGTTGCATAACTACGAATACTAAAATCCTATGGAAATTTTGATCCTAATACAAATATGTAAATCACTAATAAATATGTTATCTAAGTTATTAATAGTAAAGTGGAATAATTTTTCTCTTAATATCTAAAGTTAACCATGGAAATATCTTATGAATAAATCATCATAAATTTTATCAACATAAAGGTTGCTTTTTTTTACATGGTGGAATCAGTAGCCGCCATGAATCTAGGTTTGTTGTCTAACTTTTTTATGGTCACCACAGTATTCTGCATTGTCCACCCTGGAAGCCACCACACAAATCTTTGTGCAGTCTACCCCTATAACCACCACATCACGATCATTTTAAACATTTTATGTCACTGAAAGCACCAAGAAAGGGACAAGCGTTCAGTCCGATGAGGCCCGAGATTTGAACCTTAGACCTTTTCCCCCCTTACAGGATTTGGGAGAACCAATTTGTCTGCACCTCGGAACTTCAACATAAGGATTGTTGAAGTGACTAATTAGGGATATTTGAAGCAAGGTATTTTGATTATGTCCATGTATCATTTAGAACAATGTTATAATGTGTCATAATATGATATAGTTGTTATTTACCATTGTGTCATTTGATGCACTATTATCCAAAACCAGTCCACTCACACTTTCCTTTGTTTGATAAAATGTGTTCTTGGGTCCCCCACCCTTGAAAAATCACAACTCTCTCCTTTAGAGCTTGAGAGTTTACAAATAGATTCAATTCTCATATCAATTGAGTTGCTATAGCTAGACACATACATCTTTTTTCATACAAAATTGGGATTCTTGTTTTCATTTTCTAGATCTTCTTCAAATTTCTTTATAACATCAACATCCTTCTTTTTAACATTTTTTTAAAATCTAAATTTTCACAATGTCAATAGTGATAGAATTTTTGTGGAACTCTATCCTTGCCACACTACAAGCATCACCAAGATCTTCAAAAAGCGCCAAATAAACTCTTAATTCCTTTATCTTAAATCAAAATCATTAAATAATGATCATAATAACAATAAGAAACCAAACACCCTAAGAAAACCTAACCTCATTCAAACTTATGCAAAAGCCATTGGGGATTGTCACAAACTTACTACAAAGATTTTCCTAAGCCCTATTTTTTGATAACACATTCTATTTTCCCTTTGATATTTCTCCATTAATCTTATATGATTAAAAAATAAAAACCCTAACAACCCCCCCAAAAATAAAAATAATTGTTGAATCCTGATACCTTAGTTTGACATCATGAGCACTCTTTTTGAACCAAATCCATGTCATTAAGTTGAATATCCTCCATAGTCGAGCTCACCTTGGCCAAAATATATTAATCCTCATAATTAACTATGACCTACATAAATGCTTGAACCCTTTTCATGGGATTGAGACAATAAAACATAGAGGAGTGTGCAAATATCCTATCACAACTAATTTACATCAACATGGTTGGGGTTGTAATCCTGTCAACAATGAACATAGAACTAATAGCCTCTTAAACTACATTTTCAACTTCACGAGCTCAAATAACATCATCACTTTCTTTGCAAATACATAGATCTCATCCTCGTTTATAATTTATATCTACAAAACCTCCTTGAGTATAGAGTGTATATTTCAAATAGTATCACAGATATCATTAGATTGATTCCCCTCCATGCGCATCATGATGACACCCCTGGCCATGCAGTGTAGGGCCTCGCTAAGGTTTCCAATTCCATTAATGCTTAACCATCTTGACACCCAAATATTATACACTATGGTTTAGCATTAAGTCATCCTTGAAAGTGTCATTTAGTTCTCTGACATCTAGGATTGGGTTATTTAGCTTCGATCCACCCATGACTAGGCCATTTAGGACCATATCAAAACTGGGATAACTAAAAACTATAATGATATTCAAAATACTGACATCTACAAAACTATCATCTATAGTCATATCGTGAGTAAGATAATATCATATCAATAAGTGATAAGGCATATATTCCTTGTGTGAGGGACTTGTTACTTTTAATTCATTGATATGAATTGTTAAATTGTCATCCATGATTCATCTAGCCATATCAATTAATTTTTTTTTAATACTTTCTAGGATGATTGATCATATATTACATTGAATTGTGTAATGTCAATCAATTCAAAACTTGACCATTCAATATTGAGTTGCCTAAAACTATCATTTGACCTTTGATTTTTTTCTATAAGGATATTTGACATAAAATCATGTTTCATCAAAGCATTAAACATATCATCTATGACCCTAACATTGGATATTTAATTCTTTAGTGTAATCTTTTCAAGACTAAACTATACAACATATTTTTCAACAAGTACGATTTTGTACCATTATCACCTAAACAACCATAATAAAACCGTTTTAGAGAGTGATATTTAAAGGGAGTCTTCTATTATAGGGCAATTAAATCACATAGTTGTTATGAAAAGTAGATCAATTAATTGAGATATGTCCAAAGCCTTGGCCATTTAGGACTCAAATGTTTGAGATAACATAATTTCTACTAGGTCCAATTAACAACATACATGAGATAAGGATTGATGTTGAATAAAGGGTTATGTTATTTATATTCTAGAAAACATGAGTATAATTATTATTTATAATATGAATACAATGATCATATATATTATTTCTTAAATACTAACAAAAAATGTCATCAACGCGTAAGTTGTTATATTTATTATGTATCATGTTCCTAATTAGGTTAGGATACATTTAAAATAAATTTATAGTTTTTGATAGCATCATGCACTTATGACTTGAAGTAGTCATATCCCTAATATTTATGTTATGATCCCCTTATAGGGATCATGAATATGAAGATGTCATATATGGGTAATACAACTTATAAATAACCTAACCATAAAATAAATTGTTTATTTTGAGGTTAAAATATTATCAAGTATATACAATATCTATATATTAAAACAGATATATAATATCAAGCGTACATTAGAATCTAAATTGGATAAATGCAAGGCTAGGTTAGTTGCTTGAGGATTTTATCATTATGAGATTGATGATATTGAAGCCTTTGCTTCAATAGCCAATATGAATTTTATTATAATTATCTTATCCTTAGCTATCATGTATGGATAGAACATTTATATATGGACATCAAAATTTACTTTCTTCGTAGTGTTTAGAATGAAAATATCTATTATAATACCACTATGATTTATTACTGATGTGCAAATTTAATTTTTTTGTATGTTTTACTCAAAATAAACGCTTGAAAATATTGATACTTTTTAACAATAGGTCCATAAGATGTGAATGTGATTATAATATGTATGTTAAAATAAACCAAGATCATACTATATAAATTCCATGTATATAAATGAATTGGTTATTATGAGTGACATTGAGTTAATTTTAATATCAATAAAAGAATGGAAAATATTTGTCATATCATTGACATTTAATTTCCATAATGTTTTATTGTTATTCAAGTGCTTTAAATAAATAATAATATATATTTATCCTTTAGCCTAAAAATAAATTTAATCTTCTACATAATTTCAATATTGGAGGTTAAAATCTATAGAGGGATCCATATAATTATGGCATCAATTTTATTCAATACTATTATTCTATTAAAGTTTTTTTTTTTTCTAGAGAAAAAGTGGTTCTACTTGGATCCCCCACCCTTTAAAAACCACAACTCTCTCCTTTAGATATTGAGAGTTTACAAACATATTAAATTCTCATATTAAATGAGTTGCTTTAGCTAGATACCTACATCTCTTTTCATAAAATGTTTGAATTCTTGATTTTCATTTTTTGGATCTTCTTCAATTTTCTTTGTAAATACAAATATTCCAAAATTTAGCATCCTTCTTATTGACATTTTCCTGCAACAACCTTTACAATACTAAAATTCCACCTTTACTATCCATGCACTACATCTTAGTAGAGCAATATTTTCAAAACTTATTATTATTGTAGTTTGCTTTACTAGATATAGACTTTTAGTTTCCTTGTTGAACCATAAGAGCAACCACAAGAATTGTAATAAATATTTTATACAAAAACACATAAATGTTATTCAATACAAAAACTATTACAAATGGAAAATATTAAAATAAATTTTAATCATTATTTGATTCAGGTAATCAACATTACCAATGCTTAGAAATCAAGTGAACACTAACATGCATTATATAAAAAAAAAAAATTAAGCTCGAAGAATAAAATAGATTAGTTTTTTTTTCTAGAGAAAAAGGGGTTGTACTTGGGTCCCCCCAAACTTGACAATCATGAATCTCTCATTTCAAGCTTGAGATTTTACAAATAAATTTAATTCTCATCTCAACTAAGTTGCTATATCTAGAAACCTACATTTTTTCTCCTAAAATGTTTGAATTAATTTTTTTAATTTTCTAGATCTTCTTCATTTTTTTTCTAAATATAAATATTCCAAAATTTAGTATTCTTTTTGACATTTCCTTGAAACAACCTTCACTATAACAAAAATCCACCTCTACCATCTACACATTGCATCTTAGTAGAGTGATACTAATAAAACTTTATGTTATCATAGTGTACTTTACCAGACCTAGACTATTAGTTTCCTTTCTAAAGTATAAGTGGAATCACAAGAATTTTAATAAATAGTTTAGTAGTTTCAAAATTTTAAAGTTCAAATCCAAATTCTATACCATAATCCAACCAACAAACAATAACATATATGATTCATTCAGCCATGAAGTCCATCTCATGCCATCGTTTTTTGTTTCAACATACAAAACTTCTACTCGCTTCACAAAATCATAGTCTACTTTACCAAATATGGATTGTTAATTTCCTCCAATAATTTTATCTATAAATGGACCCCCTAATATATTTTGTAGTCCTCTAGAATATTATTTTAAATTTTCTCTCTTTAGATTTTCTTGTTAGCTTTAGCTAAACTTTCTACTTCCTCTAACTATGGAAAAAATAATTTAACTTTACAATCCTCTATTAAAACACCTTTATTGGCTAGCCTATTTGCACATTTTTTCCTTCCCTTAATTTATGTCTAAGCATATTTTTTTTAAACTATGTAGCAAGATCTTGTATTTACACAATGATATCTTGTATGTTTCATGGAGCCCTTGCTTTATTCAAAATTGTATTTATTACTATTAATGAATCACATTCCATCCATACTCTATTTCATTTTATTTGTCTACATATTTTTAATCCTTCCAAAGCCACTCAAGCTTCAAATTCATTATTTATCTTAAATCCATTATTAAAAGTGTAATGTGATAAAATCTCATCCCTATTATTTCTAATTATTCCTCCTCCTCTTATTGGTCTTGGATTTTCTTTATATACTCCATCAAAATTCAACTTGACCAACTCCATTTTCAGTGGTTTCCATTTTATATTATTTTCCTTCCTTTTTTTTCCTCCTATACCCAACATCATAATTCCATTTGATGATTTTACTCCATCTATCAAGGCTCTCTACTTCAATATTAGGGATTGGGTGAGTTGATAGGGTTAGTTTAAACTTCTCTATGGGTAAAAAAATATTTCTTATCATTACCTCTAAATTTATTTTATTTCTTTTAAATTTTCTTTTTTTCCTTTATAGCCTTAGAATCCAAAGTATTCTATATTTTGATATATCCCACATTATCTATAACACATCACTTTTAAAATTTCTCTACTTTAACCATTCTTCTATTCTATCATTCATCACCATGAATTTACCCAACATATTAAGAATCCTTTTTCCATAGTTCTTAGGCTATTGAGTAGTGTCCCAAGAAATGGTTTATATTCTTCTCCTTTTTACATATAACACATTGTGAGGGGCCATGAAAACCCCTTGCCATTAGGTTATCCTAGGAAAAAAAATTTCTATGATCTACTATCCATACAAAACATTTTAACTTTTGGAATGCTTGGGCTATCCAAAATATCTCTCCATATTCTTGCAGAATTTCTATTTTGTTGGTGCTTTATATTATATTGGCTTCTTAATGTGTATTTTATTGAGTTTTTCAACTCCCAAATCAGCTTATTCTCACCTCTCATCAAAATAATCATTGTCGTTATCTTTCTACTCAATTGTCTCCTAGCAATAATGTCCAATATACTTATAAAAAAAATCTTCTTTCTATTTGTATCTTACTCCTTTATCCTTGTACATAATGTTTCAAACCATATCGTTATAATTTTCTTGAAGAAATGTCATCCATGTTTTCAAAATTGGATCTAGATTGAATGGTTTTTATCACACCAAGTATCCATCCAAATAGATTTTTTTCTCTAATTTCCACCACCCATCTTGGGCTTTTAATCAGTAGATCAATTGATTTTTTTTAATTGTTCCATAGTGCATAACCACTTGGTAGTGAGGATGTAGTAAGTATGAAGCTTGATTCATTGGGATTAGTGCATTTACTTAGAACAATTTTGGCTCATTGTCTTTGACTTTCTTTATACAATCTCCAAATTATTTTTCCCCTTGGAGCTAAGTTTGCATTCGTAAGAACTCTTAAACTAAAATATCCTATAGTTTTTATCATCACATGCCTTGATCCATTTCACCAATTAAATTATATTTTATCATGTAATCCTAACTACAATAATGGTTGTATAATATATATTAATTTTTTTCTACCAATTTTGGCTTAATGTACAAGGACATATAATATGTTGGAATAGCCTATAAGACTGATTTAATTAGTTGCACTCTTCTTGCTAATGATAACCATCTACCTTTTCATGTTAGTATTTTATTTTAAAATTTACTTATAATTGGATTTCACAATTCTATCATGATTCTCCTCTCAAATAAGGGCATACCTCAATATGTTGCTAGCACATTTGCCTCCTTCATTTAAAGTAACCTGCATATCCCTACTTTAATTTGAGTTGGAGTTATTAGGAAGTAAATTTTGAGTTTTATCCTATTAAATTTTTGCTCTAATGTTCTTTCATGTTCCTTCAATAATTTATTCAAATATATGATCTTATTTTTCCCTACCTTCACCAAAAATATTGAATCATCTACAAACTGTTAGTCTCACAATGACACTGAGATGGGGGGGTGAATCAGTGTGGCTCTTTATAACTTAAAACTTTAACTCTTAAAGCCAAAACAATGAAAGCTTAACACCACATAAAGCAAATACAACAAGAGAGCATCACACACAACATAGGATGTACTGAGGTTCACCAGTTTTGGCTACTCCTCAAAACTAGACTGTTTGGACTTCCATCCAAATCCAGCCTTTACAAAGCAACAACTTTACAATCAATTTACCAGCACCAACTAGAAGGAGCACCAACCCCTGATTTACCAGCACCAACTAGAAGGAGCACCAACCCCTAATTTCAAGCACCAACTTGGACTTCAATTCCAAATTTTGAATATTGACATATAAATGCCTTCACTATTACAAGACCCTAACTGGTCTATTGCTCACTCAACATTGCCCACAGTTCACACAGCACATACCTATGGCTCTGCTTACTGCACTTTGGTGGCCCTCTTACAACCCTCTTTCTACACTTCTTACTAAACTCTTACAGCTCTCATGGCTGTGCTTAAAACTCTCTTACAGCATTCTTCCAGCCCACTTCTTGCAGCACTTCTACTTTGGTTTGAGCAGCACTATCGCTCTCTTTCAACAGCACTCATCTAGCCCTATTTCGGTAGCACTTTCCCTTTATACGATGGCACTTTTTCCACTATCAGTAGCAACATAATTCTCTGTGTGACTGCCCTTTTATAACCCTATTTCTCATTGAGACTCCTCATCTTCTATTACTTCTGTAATCCCGCATGCAGCTTATTAATATTCTCTTCTGCTACTTTTCAACTGTAACTGCTTCTTTATGTAACTCCTTTTGTATATATAGAGTGGGAATATTTTTGAAAACGTTACATACAACATATACCTCTACCATGACTGTTCGTCTTCTTGGTCATAATTGTTCGTATTCTTTCCTTTGCATGCATGCATTTTTTTATTCTATTTATGCGACTGTTTGATTTCTCCTTCTTCGACTTTTCTTAAAATAGCTGCATGATTTCTATCTGTAACTACCACACTAACTTTAGTTAACTCTACTTATTTTTACTGCATGATTTTCCTCTGCAACTGCCCCTGTAACTATCGTTCTACTTTCAGTTGACTATCAGTAAGCATGTTGTAGCGACCCGTCGTGAAATCATGACACTTCTATCTCTTTGCACTCTTCTTGCCTTCTACCCGCAAAAACATGACCTGTTGCGATATCGTGACACTTTCGCCTCCTTGTTACTCTTCTCGTCTTCAACTAGCAAAAATAAGACGTCACAAAATCGTGACACTTTTTGCCTCTTGCTACTCTTCTCGGATTCAACTAGCGAAAACTTGACATGTTGTGAAATCGCAACACTTTCCGCCTCTTGTTGCTCTTCTTAGCTTCAACCAACGAAAACTTGACATGTCACGAAATCGTGACACTTTTTGCCTCTTGCTACTCTTCTTGGCTTCAACCAGCGAAAACTTGACATGTTGCAAAATCGTGACACTTTCTGCCTCTTGCTACTCTTCTCAGCTTCAACCAGCGAAAACTTGACATGTCACAAAATCATGACACTTTTCGCCTCTTGCTACTCTTCTCGGCTTCAACCAGCGAAAACATGACATGTCACGAAATCGCAACACATTCGCTGCCTTGTGCCTTTCTCTGTATTTCGCCCACGAAAAAATAACATGTCACAAAATCGTGACACATGCGCTGCCTTGTGCCTTTCTCTATCTTTCGCCCTCGAAAACATAACATGTCACGAAATCGCGACACATGCGCTGCCTTGTGCCTTTTTCTGTCTTTCACCCGCGAAAACACATGTCGTGAAATTGCGACACATGTGCTGCCTTGCACTCTATCTCCTCTTCGGGTCGTGAAAACCTGACATGTCATTAAATCACGACACTTTTTCTCCTTGGAGCTTTCTCTTCGAACCTGTCGCGAATTCACAACACTTTTTCTCTACGAGCTCTTTCTCTCGAACCTGTCGCAAAATCGTGACACTTTTTCTCTGCGAGCTCTTTCTCTCGAACCTGTCACGAAATCGTGACACTTTCTCGTCCGTACAATCCTTCTCAAAATCGTGACACTTTTCTTTCTCTACCTTCCTCTTCGCTTCAGACCGTTAAAATGAAACATATCGCGAAATCATGACATATTTTCTCTCTCCTCTTTTCTTCACTTTGGATCGCGAAAATGAAACATGTCACGAAATCGTGACATATTTTTCTCTCTCCTATTTTCTTCGCTTTGGACCGCGAAAATGAAACATGTCACGAAATCGTGACATCTTTTTCTCTCTCCTCTTTTCTTTGCTTTGGATCGCAAAAATGAAACATGTTGCGAAATCGCGACATCTTTTTCTCTCTCCTATTTTCTTCACTTTGGATCACAAAAATGAAACATGTCACAAAATCGCGACATCTTCTTGCTTGCGCCTTCTCTCCGAACATGTCACGAAATCGTGAAAGTTTTCTTACTTGCCTTCTTTGCTTCCAACATGTCGCGAAATCATGACAGTTTTTTCTTGCGCTTTCTCTCTCTTCCAACATGTCACAAAATCGTGACAGTTTCTCATGCTTGCTCAACATGTCGTGATATCGCGACAGTTTTCTTACTTTTCTTTTTCTTTGAGCTTTTGCCTATGGGCCTCTTCTGTCTTCTTTGAACACTGTGCATGCTCTGTATGACCTCTGAACTCCTGTCCATTGTATCTGAATGGCTTCTAAACTTTTTTTCCATTGCATCAACTGATCTATCTAATGACCTCTGCACTCCTGTCCATTGCATCAATCGATCCTCTGTCTGTGTTGACAACAATGACAATACTTTGGCTGCACCTTGCTCATCAATGACTCCTGTCCATTATACTTTGGCTGCACCTTGCTCATCAATGAACTCCTATCCATTGCACTTTGGCTACACCTTTCTCATCAATGAACTCCTATCCATTGCATCAACTGATCAACCTAACTACGTTGAAAACAATGACAATACTTTGGTTGCACCTTGCACATCACAAACTATTGATGGGTGATGTTGTCAATGTTATTACTAGCCTTAAAGTCTGCTTATTCTTCAAGTTCCTTATAAATACCTCTACCATATTAATGAATAAATATGGTGATAGAAGATATCCTTGTCTAAGACCCCTCTTGAAATGATTTTATTACTAGTCCATTGACTAGCACTAAATATGATACTATACAGACACAAGCTTTGATCCATCTAACCCATTTCTTCCCAAATTCATACTTTTTAGTACTAAAAAATTAAAATCCTATTTAACCTTATCATAGACTTTATTTATATCAAGTTTTAATATCATTCTTCTCTCTTTTCTAAAATTTATTTGATGCATTAGTTCATGAGCTACTATGTTTCCATCCAGAATTTATCTCCCTTTCACATATCCTACTTGCTCTTTTAAAATAATTTTGTCTAATAGTGGTCCTAACTAATTTACCATCACTTGGGATATTATCTTGGTTGTCATATTACATATGCTTATGGGCTTAAATGAATCAAACAATTATACATCCTTCTTTTTTGGAATCAAATTAAGATATTTACATTTATTTTATAAGGTATGTATTGTTTTACCCTATACTATTCCATTACCGCAAATAAAGAATCCTTCACTAATTCCTAGTTATATTGATAAAATGTTGTAGAGAGTCTATCTGGACCTATTTATCCTTATCAAAAGAGAAAATAGTTGAATGAAATTCTTCCAGAGTAATAGACTCCATTACTTTATTGTTATCTTTATTTATTACAACTGAAGGTACTTCTTGCAGTAGTTTATCATTAAAAACTTCAATCTCCTCTGATATTAGAATATTATAGTAAAAAAACCTTACCTCATTTTTTATTTCACTCTGGTCTTCAATCTAAACCCCTTCTACTAATTTAATTCTACTAATTTTGGATGTTGATCTATGTACTAATGCCATCCTATGAAAAAAAATGTGCTTTTATCTCATTTTTTAACTAAGTCTACCTAAATTTTAATATCTAGAATTTATCTTCCTTACTCATAATATTATGATATTCACTAAGCAAATATATTTCCTTTGAGCTTGGATTAATGTGCTCACAATTTTGGAATTTTGAAAGTTTCTATTTTAGTTCTCTTATAAAAAAAATATTTTCAAAAGTTTTATTATTTTATTCTTTTAATCCATGTCATTGATTTAATTTATTTTACAGTTCCATATAGCCCACCATTTCATAAAGAATTCCACATCTACACTATCATATAAACAAATTGAGGATGGTGTTCCCACATCTACTCAGATTTAAAATATGATATTTTTGAACTCACTTACCACCAGTTTAACTATTATTGGTAAGTGATATAAATCAATCCTTGTCAAAGTATTAATTTTAGCACAAGTTCCTTCATCTCACCAATGATATGAGAATATGCATCTGTCTAATTTTTTTACTATCAAGTTCTAGCTTGTCCTAATGCTTGTCCATGTATAGTTTCATATTCAAACTCAACGTACCATAGATTATTGTTTTGAGTAAAAGCTAATAAATATCTCATAATTTGGGTTATTTTTGTAGACACCAAAATCAAGCATATAAAATATTAATTAATTAATCACAATTAATTAGTATATTTAATATTAATTAAACTAATTAATATTAAATTAAATAATCATTTGCCCAAAGTATTAATTAATTAATTTTTTTTTAAAAGCAAAAACCCCCTTGTGGATCCGCCTTGGTCTGAGAGACCACGAACAAGGGGTTCTACACCATCAAAGTCACCCGAGGGTCGCACCCAACCCTGCCCGCACCAAAATTATCAATTGGATTTTGGATACCCAATTCAGCTTTTTAGTACGGTGGATATTTGAACCTGGGACCTCCCTTGGAGGATTGCCCTCTCCTCTCTAAGTCACCTACAACACCTAGGTAATTAATTAATTTATTTATTTATTAAATAACTAATTAATTATTACCTAGGCTACACAACCACTCACCCCTCCTCATGGGAACATTCACCCTTTCATCCCTCCTTCCACATCATTTATAGTGCAACATGCATATTTAAATTAAATAAACATATTTAATTTAAAATACAAAAGCAAATCAAACATGCATATTTAAATTAAATAAACATATTTAATTTAAAATACAAAAGCAAATCAAACATGCATATTTAAATTAAATAAACATATTTAATTTTAAATACAAAAACAAATCAAACATGCATATTTAAATTAAATAAACACGTTTAATTTAAAATACAAAACAAAATCCAACATGCATATTTAAATTAAATAAACATATTTAATTTAAATACAAAAGCAAATCAAACATGCATATTTAATTTAAATAAACATATTTAATTTAAAATACAAAAGCAAATCAAACATGCATATTTAATTTAAATACAAAAGCAAATCAAACATGCATAATTAATTTAAAAAGCATATGCACCTTCAGTTTAGAAAAGTACCAGTTAACACGAGCCACCACCTCATCTATTCCCTCTGGGAGGTCTATAAATTTGTGCTCCACTCTTAGTTAAAAGGCTATACAACCTTTGAATTTGTGCAATGAAGTGTTGCTGAATTCAATCCCCAATTCCCCAAGTAACAAAGTGTTGCCCATTTCAATCCTCCAAATCTTCTTACCGTTGAGACCATGCTATGAGATTACTACAAAGGATTGAAATTCATGCTTTCATCTTTCATGTAGTTGAACATCTTCAGTTGAGTGACAAATTTGATCCATCAATTCACTCTTCCAGTGCAAAAATCCATCGACAACACTCCTAGGATATCTTGGATGTCGTCTAAACTTAGCCACAAAGAAGTACATTCCTAAGACAACGATCATCTCAATCCAAGATGGTTTGCAAGAAAGGCCATCTCGACCTAATATGATCTTTGATAGAGATGTGGTTTCCTATTTTATTTTTATATTAGCATAGAATAATATTTTTTTATTTTTGCCTTAGATTACTTTTCAATTTATGCACTTGTTTTCTTTCTATTTCTAGCACTTATCATATTTAATACGGGTCTAATTTTGATGGGCTCTTCATATATTTCATTTCTTTGTGTGTAGATAACAAGATTCTACGAAGATAAAGGAGCACCCAATTCATACCACTCTCCTCATGATGGTCATGAAAAAACCGCTCCGAAATGATTTGCATTAGCTCAGGATGATTCAGGAGGGAATAAAACCCTCCTATTATGTATTTATTGTATCACACTTATGAACTCCCTCGAGTAGATGTTATTATAATAAGATTTGAGAAATATAGACTATCATTAATAAAAGGGGATCCATATTTTACTATTTCTATCATCGCATTTCAATTACATGTTTGTGTTAATTTATTGCATTTACATTTTCTTTATCGGTGCATGATTTTCGAGCTTTAAATTTCCCTAATTCATCCAAAATTTTCATCCATATTGGTTATGGCATTAAAATATTCTATGACTATGAATCATGTTTCTTGGTCTTTACTTCTCATAAAGGCTTCAATCCCACCCCATACTTCTAATCTACTTGACTAAGTTCAATGTCCATAGAAATTTGTAAGGATGAAATAAACATATGTAAAGTAGAATGTGACTAGTGAGGCTATCTAATGTCTAGTTTTATGAATGGTTTTATAGGATATTCTAATTGGATTCCAACACGTTATAATTCCCCTTCTTGCTCCTTCTAAATTCATAGCATCACGTTCACATCTTGCCCATATTGCTTTCATAGTTTTGGAAACTTCTTCCTTTGATATTTTAGTTTTTTTAATACAAATAATATCAGGTTTATTACTTAAAAAAAGGTCTTTGATACACCTTTTATTTAAGGGAGAATTAGTGACCCTTATATTCCACGAGATGGTAATCATGTCTCATTAGGGGCTATTAGCCTCTCCTGTGAATTACTAGTATTATTTTATTCTTTGATAAAGAGAAGTTCAACCAACTTCGATTGTGTTCCTTTCTCTATGTTTGCTCTTGCTTCCCTAACTTTTTCTTGATAATTTGAAGGTTTTTCTTTTTTTGCCTTTCCAATATCAATGGTAGGTATTATTATTCTATTCCTCAACATTATTTCACAACTTTACTTTTCATTATATTTATCCTCTCCTTGCTCTTCTAAGGAAGCTTTTAACTTATCATACTCATTTTATAGTATTTACTTGTTAATGGTAGAGGTATTAACATCTAACATTGTATTTGATCCATCCTTTTTCTTCTCTTAAATGGTGAATGGTACTTCAAGAGAGTCTTAAAAATATGATGAGGCATATGTCTTAGCTTGAACAAGACTATTTATCAATAAATAAAAATCATATTGAGTAGACAATTCCTTGTTATTTTGATCATGTTGAACCATATTATCTAAGCTCTAATCTTATTTTTCTTCATAGGTTAAAGCCTCAAAAGAATTGGTATTTCTTCCAATATCCTTAATTTTTGACTTCCACTATTTATTTACTTTCAACTATTTAGACTTATTTTTTTGGAAGTTGAAAACCATCCTCATCCATTTCCATTTGTATATTTCTCTCACGGTTTTCCATAGATGTTTCTATTAGAATATTATTAAATCATGATATCTCAATATACCCCACCTTATAGCATCTTCAAAGTTTAAAATATTTGCTTTCATAATCCATGGTTTGAGTCCACAACTTACCCTCATAGTCAAGAATGATTGATTATGGTAAATCTTTACTAATATCAATCATGACCAATATCTAAGCATAAATAACCGAGACTTTTTCTTTTGTAGTTTTTGAAATATTAAGAAATTCTCCTAGAGTGTTTCCTATTGCCTTGAAGGTATAATTTTTCTAGAATTCAATAGGTAAACCAGACATTCTAACCTAGATTGGTAGTAGGGATAGATTTACATTGTTAGGTGCAAAGCCTTCATACCAACAAGTAAGGAAGAGTCCTACTCTTCCCATAAACCAATGAACCCCGTTCAGGATCATATCTCTTTCCTTCTTGAAACAAAAAATGGCTAGGAAAAAATATTTGGAAAGAAATAATATAATCACTCCTAGATACTTTCATATTCTATCAATCCATTTTCTTAGATTCGAAGCCCCTGTCCAAGACCCATTAAATTTACCAATGTCTACCTTATATTTGAGCAATGAGGATTTTTGCTCAATGTGGTCCTCCATAACCTATACCACTAGGGATGATTCTAAATATTTAGTTATAAATCAATCCATGGGAAGGCTGTTATAACTTGAAATATAATGAAGGGATAAATGAAACTTAGTTAAAAAATTCTATGCCTAGACATAATATCCCACCTCACTGATGCCCTAACACTCCCTTGCTCCTCCCATCATTCGAACCCTAGCTAATAGATTTTTGCAATTTTATTTCTTGTGACTTAAAAAATTATCACTGCCCATGTTCTAGATAGCTGACTTCACAGGTTTGTATCTCCATCAATATTACTCGAATTTTTATAGATGACTACTTTTTTAAAACATCTTCAAATTTTACACGAATTAATCTAAGAATCATTTGAATCGAACAAACCCATTGCAAAAATATAACTCCTTAAAGATGAAATAATTTTTGAAAAACATTTACCTTAACTCTATTGATAAAGAGATATATTATATTCTAATATTATTCTATTAAAGTTAATGATATATTATATAAACATTTTGTTAAGTATATTATCTACTTATATAAAATTAAAATTAAATTTTACATTACCTTTATTGTTAATTTTACATTACATAGAGAGTATTATTAAAGGTTTTACATAAATATTATTAAATGACATTCAAATTAGGTATTGCATTTTCTACTATTTAAAATTAAGAAACTATATTATATTAATAATCAAAATAATTGTAAATTTATCTGAAACATTTATTAATATAATAATAAATACATTTTATTTATATTTATTACATTAAAATCCATACAAATTAAATATTTACTTCACAAACTTAAACTTATAAAAACATAATCTTTTGTGAAAATCAAATTACTAAGAATAAACCTTATAACCCTATTAGTCCATCTTAGAATAACAAGAAGTCAGCAATAAACACAAAGATAATATGTGTTTAATGAGTGCTCTATTTTATTTTAGAAAAAGCAATCATTTATGTTTGTTATAATTTTATTATAACTTTCAAACCATTGCGAATGTGAGTGTGAGTGTTAATCTCCTATTGATAAGTTTAACTCTAAGTCTTCGTGATTAATATAAAAAATAAAGATTTCTTACATTGACTATAAGATTTCTTACATTATCCAAATCTTAAAAAAAATGTAGCCTCTTAACTTGTAAATATGAATGCCTAAACTTTAAAATGGCATTCAATTTATATTTTGCTTTTAATTAAATTTGCATGTGATCCACATTTCATGTTGTGTTTGGTCAGAAATGTGTCCTAACAATGCTAAATTTCAATCAAAGAGTGAACATGTTTTTTTAATTACATAGTAGAGTTGGTTACAACTACTATTTATAGTAATTGGCAAGTTCGGGTTCAAATCACATGGATTGCTTCTAACTAACAAACCTATTTGTCTTGTTCTTGTTGATTCGACGTAATATGAAGAGCACCGGTCGCTGAGGTTCATACCATTCTAATTTGACACACATTCAGAGGATTCGAAGTAGACTACTACCTTTGAAAAGGGTTGACTTGCCCCAAGATTTGAATCTATGTCTCTTCTTGGTAAGTTCCCAACCACCCTACCAAAATACTAACCTTGAGAGTCAAAAAGTGAACATGTTGACAACTAAAGGTTTTCCGTCGATATTTGCGATCAGGGTCTCCCCACTTCCTCGTGAGGTTACCAATGGTAATTCCATTGGCCAATTGGTTGTAAAGTATCTTGCTCAACAGGGTTGTTTTCTAATTTCTTGGCCTTTAAATCTCTTTCTTAGCCATTTTCATGCAATGAAACTTTTCTAGGACTTGTGAAAGATCCTATTCGGAGCGCAAACTATTTAAATAAATTGGTCCAACGATCCGATATTGAGAAGAAGCAACTACATGTTACATATATTTACATACTTAAATATACAAATTGAATACCTACAAAGCATTTTGACAGCCTGTGCATGTATATAGCCATCAAATATATAGTTTGGTGGCTTCTTTAAACGTAAAAATTTGCATACAGCAGTTAAATCAAAACTGTAAATTATGCTTTCGGAATTAAGATACATCTAGATAGCAATATACGTTTAAGCCTCCCTGCAAAACTGTAAATTATGCTTTCTGAATTAAGATACATCTAGATAGCAATATACGTTTAAGCCTCCCTGCAGTCTGCATTACGGAGAGATGCTAGTCGTAAACCATATCTTAAGGTCCTCTGGCATTTATTTTATGGTCATGTTGATTCGTCTACTCAAACGGTGGGTATATGGTGTGAAGTTTATGTAATAAAAAGTTGCAAAAACTGTTTTTTTTAACCGATCTTTGTGACAACAGTCAGAAAACGGAGGCTTTAAACGTGTGTAAATGAGCTGAAATTTTATGAGTATATTCTAGACATCCATACCTATCCAACAGTTGAAGAATCACATTAATGGAAGTTGTAAATCAAAAGTTATATGCTCTGCAAGTTGACTAATTTTTTCAGGTCTTCACACACGTTTTTGAGAGAGAAGGAGATGAATCAAAATTGTTAAAACTTTCAAACAAACCCAGAACACTTGCAAAGTCTTTATTCAGTTTCTCCTCACATTTCTACATTTGTTTCTATGTACCATATAAAAACTTAACATGTTTTCTCTATCTATAACCCTTGGAATGACTTTCCAAATAACCCAACAGTCATGGAACATCAAAAGACTCTAAAACTTTTCCTATACCACAAAATTCGTGGCACACACTTTAAGATATAACATTTACATTACAGTAATATATTAATGCTTAGAATAAATATCCAACATACTTCCCCTTGATGCTAAGTGGTGAAACTACTCTATCTCTTAAATACAAAAATTGTTTTTTAGCAACTTAATTGGTAAACAAATCAACCAGCTATTCTTTGTGTTGCAGTAGACAAGATCAACAAACTTCATTTCAATGACATATCTAATGAAATGATACTTCAATGCAATTTATTTTGTCCTACTATGATGAACCGTATTCTTGGCAATCTTGATGGCACTAGTGTTTTCACAATTGATAATCATAGGACTGTCTGAAATGATAATTCAATGCAATGTGTTTTGTCCTACTATGATGAACCAGATTCTTGGAAATCTTGATGGAACTAGTTCTCACAATTGATAATCATAGGGCTATCTTTGACTCCTTCAATCTCCTCAAGCATCTTCCACAACCAAAGAGCTTCAGTTCTTGCTGCTATTGCAACAACATATTCAACCTCCGTGGATGGCAAAGCAACAATACTTTGCTTCTTGGAACTCCATGTGATCAGCCCGAAACCAAGAGTGGAACACTTTTGGATATAGAATTTTCATCATCTAAAAAACCTCCATGATCTGAATCACAATACCCAACAAGGTCCAACTTCTTGTTAGCAAAATAATGTATTCCAAATTTGGAGGTTCCTTTCACATACCTCAAAATCCTTTTGGCAGCTTTCATGTCATTTTGTGATGCTTGATTTGTATATCTAGAAACAAGTGAAACAATGAAAGCAATGTTTGATCTAGTAGTGGTAAGGAACATTAAGCTCCCAATCATGCTTTTATACAACTTCTTATTAGCCCTTTAAAAACCATAATCTCTAAACAATGATTCACCATGTGCAATAGGAGTCCAAACCTATTTACAGTTTTGCATCTCATATTTCTTCAACATATCATTCACATACTTAGCTTGGTAAACAAAAATTTCACCGTTTTCTTGAAATATTTCAATCCCAAGAAAGTATTTCATCAAACCCAAATCAATCATGTCAAACTCACTCATCATGGAAGTCTTGAAATCAACCAACATCTTGTTATTTGTCCCCATGTAAATCAAATCATCAACATAAAGACATACAAGGAGAATGTCCTCACCTTTCTTTTTGAAGTAAAGAGTGGGATCATTTTTGCTCTTCTTGAAACCATACTCTTGAAAATATTTGTGAACCCTAGAGTACCAAGCTCTAGGTGTTTGCTTCAGCTCATAAAATACTTTTTTTAGTTTGTACACATGATTTTATTTACCTTTCACTCCATAGCCTTGATGTTGTTGCACATAAACCTCTTGTTCAATGTAGCCATTCAAAAATGAACTTTTAACATCCATGTGATACACTTTCAACTATTTTTGGGCTGCCAAAGAAAGAACCATTCTAATGGTTTCTTGTCTTGCTATAGGTGCATATGTTTCTTCATAATTCATGTTAAACCTTTGTGTATAGCACTTTGTAACCAGCCTTGTTTTTTGTGTTTTTGTATGTTGCCATAATTGTTATACTTTGTCTTGAAAATCCACTTGCAACCAACAACTTTTTTTTTACTTTGTACAACTCAACAAGTTTACATGTATCATTCTTTTCTATGGACTGAATTTAATTCTCCATTGCTTTCACCCAAACATCATTAGTACTTGCATCTTCAAAACTAGAAGGTTCAATTGAAGATAACAAAGCATAATGCATCATCTCACCTTTAGGTTCTTCTTCATCATCACCATACACATGTATATTTTCTAGCCTTGCAACAATTTGGTCCATCTCTTGTGCTTGATTCCTTGTCAACCTCTTCTCAAAATTTTTATCCAGCATTTGCCTTGGTGGATGATATTTCAAAGTTCTTTTACATTTTCCTTGCTTTGGACATGAGGAAAAATCATTAGTACTTGGACTAGTGGAACTAGAACTTGTGCTTAGGCTTGAAAGTGGGATAGGAGGAGGTGTGGGAACACTTGTTGGTTGTCCCCCAGCTATTATTTCATCTTCATAAACCATCGCCACACTTTTTACTTTGTTGTCACTATTTTTTATGACCATACACTCCCCCTTCATCAAAAATCACATCTCCAGACACAATAAATTTATGAGCTTTTGGATCATACAATCTATATTCCTTGTTGGTTTCAGAATATCCAACAAAAATACATGCTACACTCTTGTCATCAAGCTTATTTCTAGCTTCATCATTCACATGTGAAAAAGCAAGACACCCAAAAAATCTCAAATGGCTAACCATGGGTTTAGTACCATACCATGCTTCCTGAGGTGTCATTTTATGGAAGGCTCTTGTTGAACATCTATTCAAGATGTACATCGTTGTATTAACCGCATAAGACCAATATCCATTGCTCAAACCCTTGGTCTTGAGAATGCTCCTTGCCATTTTAACTATGGTTCTATTCTTTCTTTCAACCACCCCATTTTTTTGAGTTGTATATGCAGTTGTATGTTGTCTTTTAATGTCATTTTGATTGCAAAAATCATTGAATTATTTTGAACAAAACTCTCCTCCATGATAAGTCCTCAAACATTTGATTTTATGACCACTTTCATTCTCAACAAGTGCTTTGAAAATCTTGAACACCCCAAATGCATCATCCTTGTGCTTCAAAAAATAAACCCAACATTTTCTTGAGTAATCATCAATAAAAGTGATGAAATAAGATGATTTACCCAAAATTTGTGTTTGCATAGGCCTACAAATATTGGAATGAACTAGTTGAAGAGGATATGACGCTTTTCATGCCTTACCTTTAGGGAACTTAGTCCTAGCATGCTTTCCCAACACACATGCTTCACACACATCATTCCTCTATTCAACTCTTGGAATCCCATTCACCATGTCTTGACTTGTCAAAAATTTCAAAATCTTGAAATTGTAATGTCCAAATCTCAAGTGCCATAACCAATTTTTATCTTCAAGCGACAAATTTTCTAAGTTCACACCTCCCTTGTTACCAAATTTAAAGGAAACATTTTGTTTTTAGACATAGGAACAATTGTGATAACACGGTTCCTATCACCCTTATCATAAATAATGCATTCACTATTGTCAAACACAACTTTGTAATTCTTTTGAACAAGTTGCCCAACACTTAACAAATTATTCTTAAGATTTGGAGCATAAAAATATCATTGATTCTTTTTGTACCTTCATTTGTTCCAACCTCCATGGAACCTTTTCCAATCACTTTAAAATAATTATTGTTTCCAAGAATGATTCCTGATTAAAACTCTCATTAACAACAACAAACAAATATTTTTCCTAATCATATGATTAGAGCAACCAGAATCCAAAAACCAAACTTCATTTCTAGTCTTTTCCACAATGTCACTAGTTAAGAAAAGATTACCTTGAGTGTCTTCATACTCACAAACATAATGTGCCCTTTTATCCTCATTTATAGTCATTGATCAACAATTTTTAAAAATATGACCCTTCATGTGGCAATTGTAGCACTCCACATTCCTTAGATCAGTCCTTCCTCCACCTCTTCCTTGGTTAGAAGCTTCTCTTCCTCTTCTACCTCTTCTTCTTTATTGATTTATACCTCTTCCTCTGTTGGAACTACCTTCATCTTCATCTCTCATTGAATATTTTGCCTTAGAATTGAAGGTATTCTCCTCACTCTCCTTGGTGGTTTCTTTGAATCTCTCTTCATGTGACATGAGAAACTCAACAATATATTCAAGATCCAACTTTGACAAGTCTTTAATTTCTTCAAAGATAATGGCAACATGGTTTCATTTTGATGTGAGAGATCTCAACACCTTCTTCACAACTATCGATGTTTCCAAAGTTTCACCAAGAGTGGCCATTTTATTCACCACATATTTCACTCTCACATAGTAATCTCCAACACTTTCAGTATCCTTCATCTTCAAGTTCTCAAACTCCTTTTTCAAGGTTTGTAGCTTGACCATTCTCACTTGGTCACTCCCTTGGTAAGCCTCTTTGAGAGACTTCCAAGCTTCTTTGGTTGTTGTAGCAGCAACAATTCTTGGAAATAAGCTCTTGTCAAGTGCAGACTGAATGTGATAGAGGGCAAGAGAGTTCTTCTTCTTTGCTTCCTTCTTGGTTGTCCTATCATTGCCTTGTAGTGTGCTCCAATCAGTTGGTTCTACATAACCATTCTCAACTACCTCCCAAAGATCCTTCCCTATCAACAAAGTTCTCATTTTAATGCTCCAATATTCATAATCCTGACCACTAAATTTTGGAATGGGTAGTGAGTTGTTCAAGTTGGCCATGACACTCAAACAAGAACAATTGAAGTCTTCCTTCAACAAACTCGTGCAACAAGTTCGCTCAAACCCTTCTCAAAACCTGAGCTCTGATACCATGTGAAGTTTATGAACTAAAAAGTTGCAAAAACTGTTTTTTCCTAAACCGACCTTTGTGACAACAGTTAGAAAATGGAGACCTTAAACTTGTGCGAATGAGATGAAATTTTGTGAGTATATTCTAATTATCCATACATATCCAACGGTTTAAAAATTGCATTTGATTTGGAAGATAAGATTTCAAAGTTCTTTTACCTTTTCCTTGCTTTCGACTTGAGAAAGAATCACTAGTGCTTAGACTAGTGGAACTAGAACTTGTGCTTGGGCTTGAAAGTTGTGAATTTTATGAACTAAAAAGTTGCAACTGTGTGGTATCTTTACATTAACGAGTTTATGATGAGATGTATAAATTAATTAGCATGTGGTTCAAACTTTCTGGGCATGTTTAATTTGGGTAGGGTAAAGTAGTAATCTGACCTGAGTCGGTTAAATGTGTGCCAATTTAATGACGGTTGTATGAACCCTGTGAGGCTACCAAGAGTTTCTCTCACCTGATGTTGTGAGATAGAGATTATAATGGTAGCACCATAATTTAATGCTACCATGGAAGGTAATGCAACTTAACCCTATGTTACCCAAGAAAATATCCAAGATTATAATGGTAGCACCATAATTTAATGCTACCATGGAAGGTAATGCAACTTAACCCTATGTTACCCAAGAATAATGCAACTTAACCCTATGTTACCCAAGAAAATATCCACCCAGGACATGATTTAAAGTGAGATTTGCATCATTCAAATCTAACACGAAGGCGTGATACAACTGTTTCGTGGAAGTTCACACAAGCTCTTCCGTGAGCTCGGATTGCTTTCGAGCATTAAGCCTTTGACAAATTTAAGAAGCAACGCGATTTGAAGGAAATCCAGAGGGAATGGATGCTGTTGCTGTCACCTTCAATCCTCTCCAAAACCAATCCATTCTCCCTGCAACAGGAGACACATTAGAAGAATTATAAAAAATGTACCCCTCAAATTGAAAGCCGTATTTATCTCAACAATGGGGAAGTTTTGAATGGAATTAAGGGCTTAGAAGATCATGGAAAGACGACGAATAGAGTTGCATATTTATAGCTCGAATTTTCCGTCCATTGGATCGTTAGTGCAGACCACATGTAGGGTTCTCAACATGCCTTACCTACTCCATGTACCTGCCTAATCTTTTGTCGGCCATGAACCCTTTACTCCAGCTTTTCTCCCTTAAATTGAGGTGCTTTCCTCAGAGTCAAAAAAATTGGACGTCACGCGGACGGGGCAAAGTTCACTTCAGTCACAGAACTCGTGACCGATTCCCTACATGCCTTACCTGCTCTAATATGTTGTCGGCCATAAGGCATTTACTCCAGCTTTTCTCCATTAAAATGTGGTCTTTTAGTCTAGTCAGAGTCAGAAAGATTCAGCCGAGTGAAAGAACTCGTGACTGATTCCCGTTCAGTTGATGTTGTAGCTAGTGCAGTCCACATGCATGTAGGGGTCCCTACATGCCCTACCTGTTACATGTCCCTGCGCTTATCTTTTGTCGGCCATAAGACCTTTACTTCAACTTTTTCTCCCTTAAATTGCGGTGCTTTACTCAGAGTCAAAAAGTTTGGGCGTCACGGGAACGGGGCAAAGCAGCTCACTGGAGTGAAAGATGTCGTGACCGAGGGTTAGGCCGAGCTTCAATATGAGGGAGCCTTCACGGCAACTTCTAATTATGAAGTACGAGACAGGCACTGATGGGCGCGGGTCCGGATACTGCCCAATGCTTTATATGAACCTTCACGGCAACTTCTACGTATGAGGTACGGCCTGGCACTGATGGGCGCCTGTTCCGATACCACCCAAAGCTTTATATGCACCTTCCCCGCAACTTCTGAGGTACGGGACGGGCACTTCCCGATACTCATGCTCTCAAGTAGGCCCCAAACCTGCATATAAACTTAGAAGTCGGTATGTTTAAAGAAAAACGGAAGGCGGCGTAAAAACAATAGTGGATACTCAAATTAACATCTAAT
Organism: Wollemia nobilis; assembly: GCA_028583015.1. Taxonomy (NCBI): domain Eukaryota; kingdom Viridiplantae; phylum Streptophyta; class Pinopsida; order Araucariales; family Araucariaceae; genus Wollemia; species Wollemia nobilis. The sequence continues at coordinate 309,639 of JAQPPZ010016941.1, forward strand.
TGAATTTTTTTACATATTAAGTTGGTTAATATTATAAATATATAAATATAATTGTTTTTTTTTTTAATTTATAAGTTTTAATTTTATTTTGTTGGTAGTGTGATAAATCCTTACTATCTACGTATAAGGTTGAAGAGTCTCCCCCCAAACATGATATACTTATCAAGAAAAATTAACACACAACCATCACACACTCCCTTCACACACTCGCCCACGTCACGCTTGGACACCCAGAGAAGAGCCAAAACCCAAATAGTTGGGTTGTACCCTTGGGACTTTATTTTCATACTTTTAATAAAAGATGATATTTTCTTTGGTTAATTTGTCTTCTAAATTAAAATTTTACTAAGATAAAAGATGAACACCATCAATTTATTTACTATTCAATTTATTTTTTATAATAAATTTATATTTTCATGAAAATATATTGAATAATAGTTAATAAACATAAATAACAATATTATTGTTTATTATCTAATTCTCATATTCATTTTTGTATTTTTATAAAATAGTTTTAAATAGCAAGGGATAGAACAAGTGATGGAGATTGGGTTAGGGTTTTGAGTATCAATATGGTCCCCAACCTTGGTGGACCAATGCATAGCATTGGCATTGTAGAAGGGAATGCATGTGATAATGGCTCCTCTCAACCGATTGTGTAGGTTTGTGTTGAGAATGGTCCACAAGGTAATCCTCGTTCTCTTGATGTAATTCTTCTATTGCTTGAATTTGATTTTGCATGTCATTGTTTAGAATCATTCACCCTTGTGTATTTTGTTGGAGGAATCCCTAATGAGTCTTCCCTTAGGCCTGGGTTAACGTAGCTTGGATTTCTCATGGAGTTAAGCTAATTATGGTTCAAAATATTACAGAGGTTTTTTTGTTTTGCTTTGCAGAAACAACCTATGCTAAGGAAACTTACGAGCATGACCCCTAGTACATAAGAAGCTCTTTGCTTGTTTTTTTTCCTTTAATCCATGACTTTTCTATTTTTGAGGAAATATCTACCAAAGTCCCTATGTGGGTGGAATTCCCAAGACTCCCTCTACCTTTGTGACCCTTTCTTAGTCGCATAGCAGTCCCTCTAGGGCATGTCATTTTGTTGCAGGTACATAAATTTTTCCATGCATGCCCTCAAAAAGTGTTTCCATCGAGATTGATATTTCTCAAGATCTCAAGAAGACTATTGACATACAATTTGGTGAAACTATGCTATGCCAATAGCTCCTCCATATTAATTTACCCAACACATATTTTTAGTGTCAGTCCTCAACACATAAGATCAAATATTGTCTCTTTATGCAACATAATAGGGACAAGCAGAGCCCCAACACACCGAGTACACCCACTCCTCAACCTCAAGAGGATGGTTGGATGACTATGATAGGGCATAAAAATACATGTATGGTTGTTTCTAAAGGTACACTGCCTAATTCGACACATGTCTCAAAGTCGGTAGAAAAAGGGTATGAAAAGAAAAAATTTGGTTCCTCTACTAAAAATGCCAACAACGAGGCTCCTCAGTCTCAAAAAATTCATACCCAGGGGATGCAATAGTGGTTGCTTCACAGTATATCCAACAAATCAATCCTCCAATACATTCCCCATTGGCTAATGCAAGAAATTCTAACAGCCCGAGAAGGGGATATATAGAAGATGTCATTCCAAAGAAGTGACTTCATATGACCAGTGTTTAGTTGAGAAGTTATGTTCCTGATTCATCCAACAACTAATGTGTGTTAGAGTATCTTAGTGGTGACAATGATATGTTGTTGGATGTAGAGCCACCATTGATGGAATTGACGATTCCTACGGAGGAAGCAAAATCTAAAGATCCCTCCTCTTTTGTGCAGTTTCAAATTTCTTGTAGTCCTCGATAGGGGAAAGAATATGGAGATTGTCTACCTAAAAAATGGTTTCACCCATTCTACCCAAAGGAAAAGAAGATGGAGATAGTCTACATAAAAAATGGTTTCACCCATTCGACCGAATAGTTCCAACAACTTTGAGGTGTTGGCTTTGAATAGATACAGGATTATGGAGCAATAAGTCTACTTGGTGCCTAGAGTTACAGTTCTACAGTTTAGGATTTTTTTTACTCTAGTTTATTTTTCTATGCTTAGTTATCTTGTGTTTTCATGTTTTTATGGGTTGGTTTCAGTTTTGATTATATGGGTGGCCTTGCACCTCGAGCTATAATCTCTCCAACTCCCTTTTTATTATAACTTTTTTTATTATTATTGAATATAATTGTTGGTTCCAATAAATTGTTTCAAATAATAGTTAATAAACATAAATAATAATATTGTTTATTATCCAATTTCCATATTCATTTTTGTTGATAACATATTGTCTCGAATAATAGTTAAGAAACATAAATAATAATATTATATATTATTCAATTCTCATATTCATTTTTGTTAATAACATTAATAATAATTTGTAAATCCCCTCAATTGATATATATATATATATATATATCCCCTTTAAATTACAATTTTAATCCCTATAAGAAGTACCCTAGCCTATGCATAACTGTTATTGTTAGTTGAAGTTTAAAATTATTTTGAGTGAAACCACCTTTTCCCAAATTTTATTCAAAAACACCATTAAAATTAATTTTGATAAACCTAATTTCTTGATATTTTTATTTTACCATAAGTCAAAGAAAATCCTTTGTTTTAATGTCATTATCACATATGATTTTTCTTATGTATATTCAAATCCTCCAACCAAATGTCTAGCACCACCTTTTTGTACCTGAGACTTCTCATGATGAGCATTATATCTCTAAAAATTCTATGCACCATATCTCTAAGCATTCTACAAAAGAGACAATAACACAAATTCCAAACTTGGACATGATTTTAAGATTTTTTTTTAGAAATTCTTTTATTTCTTTCAATCAATAAGTTCTAAAAAATGATGGCTTCAACCAAATATCCATATAATACATAATTCTTTAGCTTTGAAATAATCAATACAACATTCTTTCAACTCTTTCATTTTTAATAAAGCTACTCAATATATTCATAAATATTTTAGAAAAAAAAACCCCAAATAGTGTGAAAAAAGAGAAAACGATGAAGTAAATGATTTAATGTTTCTAAATATTTCTCACACAAGATACATATGAAATGTTAAGGATATCCTCTCCTTTGTAGACTCTCTCCTATAAGAATATTACTTTGGACTACTAACCAAAAGAATTTTGAGGCCTTAGGGAGAACCTCTATTGACCATACATTCTTTCAAGGGAAATATTTAGTAGGAAACTTTGATTGCTCTAATTCCTCATATCCCAACATGACCGAGTCTCCACCATATTTTGAAGTATTCCAAACCAACTCATCCTTTCATGTAAAATTAGGTAAATAAAACTCTTAAAGTATCTTTTGAAGATCACCCACTATTTCTTTGAGTTCATCTTCTTCTACTAGGTTACTAATAGAAATCTATGATTTAGGATTGTTGCTTACATTAATATAATTTTTGAACTTTGGAACTTTATAAGCTAGAAATGCTGGAGCCAATGGTTTCCATTTTGAATCAAAGATAAGAGGATAGGCTTCACCAAGCATGGGACAAAAAAATTGCATAATCTCTCTCATTAATTGACCATTTTCATTAGCAATCCTTTAGGTAGGGTTTATTTCCTGAATAATTTTATTTCATAAAGAGAACTTAAATATTTTTAAACACTTTTATTCTCTAGCCAAATTTTGCCTCTAAGGAAAAACTCATAAGTCTACAATTTTACAAACCTACCCCTCTAACATTCTTTGCCTTTTAAACCCTATCCCACTTAAAAATAGAAAACCTAAGTTTTTTCTCATATATTTTTCAAATAATATCTCTTTGAATTTGAATTTTAATGTTATACTTATTGATAATCTTAAAAGTGACATCATATAAATAAGGATCAACTGCAATGTAGACTTTATGAGTTGAAATTTTCTTGCCATGGTTAAGAACATACATTTCCAACCAACAAAACAAGTTTTCATTCTATCCAAACATGAGTCCCAAAGCTTATGTCTATTTTCTTTATGAGACAATGGAATACCAAAGTAGGTTGATGGAAATATTTCAATTTTGGACTCTAAAATATCCATAATAATTCACTGTAAATCTAAGGTAGTGTTATTGAAAAATTCATGATTTTGTAGCATTAGTGAGTTGTCTAGTAGCCTTCTCACAACATGATAATATTAATTTAAACTCCATCGCCTCACTAACTAAGGGATAAACCAAAAGAAAAATATCATAAAAAAATTAGAGATTAGATTCAAAGGGACCATTTGTTGCAACCCAAATACCTTTATTTTTTCATGTTAGATTTGAATGATGCAAATATCAAATCATATCCTAGGTGGTTATTTTCTTACTATGCAACTTTTACTACCCTCTTGTCTTTCAACTCTAAGAATGGTCTTATATTTCACAAAATAATAGTGTCTTTCTTTAATTCAGATTATTTTTGTCTTGAACCCAATAGCTTATATGCTTTCGTTTTTAATTGAATTCTAATACCTTGTTTATTTGTATATATAACATCACATTTAAATATAGAATATTCATCCATTTTAGTAGTACTAAAGTTGGTAAATATTACACTATTATAATTTGGTAAATTAAGGACTACCTATTATGCTTGAGTCTACTAATAAAGCGGTTGATTTATTGTAAGTGTATTTTAATCCCTCTTGAGCTTGAAATTATTAGTCATACTAAATTGTTTAGGAATATCTAGTGCCTACTAAATAATTTGTAAGGTCATACCTTGGATTGCATAGAAACACCATAATGTGTAATATTTGACTTGAAATTACCATGTTATTATAAACTTAGTTTATTCTTTGATTCATACTTTGTTGAGGCAATTGATCCTGAGTGAGATGTGGTGTCTTTTAGGGTTGTCAATTATATTGTTGTTGTTATTGTCTCTTTTTAGTATTCTTTTGATTAATCAGGGTATTTATCACTTCCAACATTTTCCTCATTTTGACCTTGATAGAGGTGTCATTATTAAACTATGGTATATTAGGTAGGGGTAGCAATTCTTGTTGGTATACAAAAATTAATGATGATTTTTGACTAAGATGTGTTATAATGTATGAAGAGGTCATTGGGTTAATAGTTAGTTAGTGTAGAGGGGGAAAACCTCCCTACCACATAGATTCTCAAGACTGGATATGCAAGGAATCCTTGAGGTGATCACAGGGCTGCACTATTCTCTACACTCAGTGTAAAAGAGGGGAAAGGGTTCACCAAGAACAATTTTAGGACTTGCTCAAAGTCCAAGGGTTTTCAAGAATTCTTGATGTATTTTATTCACGACAATAACCTATATTTGGTCTTTTTAGATCTATGTTGTAAAATATAAAGGACAATGTAAAAATACAATATGCATGAAGACAAGAGCTAACCCTAGAATGATTCTTTGTTTGAATGCTTTCTAACCCTAGGGTTTCAAGATATAAAACCTTCAAACAAGGGTTCAAGATAAGATGCACAAATAGTGCTAAACCCTAAGTGCACACGATATGTTGTTTTACTTTCAAATACCTAGAAATCAATTAAATGTATTCTTTTAAAATCAGATCTAGGATTTGTAATAGAAATAAAAAACACCCAAAAAATAGCCTAAAGACTAATTAGGAAACTTATATTATACGATGGTTGATCCAATATTTTATCCTTTGTCTAGAAATATCCAATAATTCATGTTCCTCCATGATAACTTAGCAAACACTTGAAAAATATAATCAGGATTAGGAAGTCTACTTGGGTTGTTATACAATAATGCTTGGAGGTGTAGCAGTCAAGCTCCCTAGCTCCTTTTAGCTAACCTTTAAAAAAAAGTAGAGGTTGACCTTTAGAAGATGAACAATCATAGCAGAATACAACAGAACAAAATAATAAATCACAGCATTGAATGTAATAGTATACTCTATATGCTATCTAAGATGTAGATCTAGGGTTTGGGGGTAGCAAATTACCCCTAGATGTGTTCTGGGTGAAATCATGTCTCATAATAAGGGATTGTGATTTTATAGATCGAAGAAATCACACCCCATAGGAATCGAGCATGATTTCATAAAAGCGAGGAAAAAATCCTTAGACATATGCAAAATGAAAGATGTGTGATGCAAAATACGAAAATGTTAATATAGAAGAACGATTTGACCTGGTAGATAGTGCAAAAGTCGATCCAAATATAGAGACCTCCAACTAGAAAAAATCCTCCTTAGAGCTCCAACACAAATCCATCAAAAAAGCAATTCAATGCAACAAAAACAAAGCTTCAATAGACTATATTCCACACTTTTGAGTCAACTTGCTTGTAAAATTAAATAATTCACTTGGAGATCACTTGAAGAAATAAGTGCACAAGGAGAAAAGAGCTTAGATCTTGTATATGAATTTACATAAATTCTTGTTACTATCAAAATATGATTTCAAACCCTCCTTATATAGTGGATTTGAAATTGGATTGAGTAAGAAAAACCAAGGGAAGCCAATTCCAAATATAGCAACTTTTAAAATTAGGGTTTCCTTGGGAGAAAATCCTAAAATGATCACACCCCATTAGGGTCGACCATGAATTTACACTATGCAAAATTGTGCCATGTCAAGGGTGACCATGATTTCATAGGAAGAGGAGAAAAACAAAAAATAAAGAAGGAGAAACATATTCCTCTTCCTAGGTAAGTCTAAGGGGTCTCTCTAAAGGACTCAGGGAAAATTGCTCACTCGAGTGGGCCAATTTTTTGTGTCTACATTTTACCCCCTCTTTGATGTATTTATGGCCTGATAAGTACATTAAATAAAATATGTAAACCCCTACAAGCAAAAGACAACAAGCATAAAAGGAATGGTTAGTTTAGAGGAAAGGAGTGGTGCAAAAATGGTGTTATTTTGAACACTTTCTTGTTTTGTATGCAAATCAAGGTATTAGGGATATTAATACCTTTTAGGCTAGGGTTGCCCCTTTGGTTTCATAAGGAATGAACTATTTCTAATTAAACTCAAAATGATAAACTTAGAAGAATAAAAGACGAAAAGAAGAAGCAAAAATAGAAAAACGACAACAACAAAAATAGAGATTAAAAAAAGGGTAAATCCTAATTTATTTTTACTGCATGAAGAGAGGAAGAAGAGCTTTGGATAAAATAGGAGATGGCATTATTGGTGCACTTATAAATGATCACAAGGGATGAGGTCGATATAGAGACGAAGCGGGTAGAGGTAAGATTGAAAACCCTTCCAAATTTGTCAAAAAAAAATCATTTTTTTTGAATTTCATAGGATTTTTTGCCAAATCCAACAGGTTTTTTGCGTACAACCCAGGTGGAATTTTGTAGCCTGACCATGATTTTTTCTTGGTTCACAGTGGTAGGTAAAATCATGGTCAATGAAAAACCAAGCATGATTTCATGAAATTATGCCTCGGAGAGACAGGGTACAATTTCGTAGAGGTGAAATTGTGGTCCTAAAAAACCAGGAACGATATTTTCGAAGAGGGAAGAAAGAGAAATAGAAGAAGAAAAATAAAAAGAATAGGAAGAAAGAGAGCAAGCAAGAAAGCTACCACTTAAAATATAAATTTTATTTAGTAATTAATTTGAATTATTGATTAATGATACTAATGAGATGCTTTGTTATGTTTGTGAATGCAGCTTTGGGTACTCAAGAGTCGTGAGTGGCAAGCTAGATCCTTGGAGGTGGAGCTACAAAAACTCAAGAACATAGAGAGAGACACACTAGGAGCAATGGTACTAGACCACCTGGTGAGGATTCCTCAAGTGGATGCAGATAGGTCACTACATACAGTTCTAGTGGAGAGGTGGTACCCAAAGTCATTGACATTTTGACTGTCGATGAGAGAGATGACCATCACACTGGAGGACGTGGGGTGCATCTTGCGCATCCCCATCAGGGGAAGGATAGTTTATAAATCTTGATGGTGGCCAACAACCATGTAGTGATTATTATGATGATGGGCCCACTAGGTGTGAGAAAGCACAATGGTTGTAGATGACCTAGTGGGATGATATAGGGAAAATCCATTAACAATCGTGCTTTACAGGGTGGTGGTGGGGATGTTGATGTACCATACTAGTAGGTGATATCTTTCATGGATTATGGTGGGTTTAGTAGCATACATGCAAGACTAGAGAGTGTGGTTCACATGGGGTTCATACGTACTGACCCATTTGTACAGGACATTGTACAACATCATGTACAAGTGACATATTGTGATGGCGTGTACAATATTGCTCTAGGTATGGAGTTGGAAGCACATAGTAGTTTGGATATTGGATGCACTACGAGGACCATTGGCAATCCTAGAGTGACAAACTACATATAGTTTTTCTATATCCTTTGAGAAAGTCACGAAGACATATGCTAGGAATCTACCACTAGCGACGCAGGTAGTAGATGAGATGAGGGAGGCCTAAATTATATGGTGAACCTAGCATCTACACTTAGGATGGGCTAAGTATAGGGATGACCTAGTTAGGTTAAGGAGTATTAGATCGTTGACCATAGAGAGACGAAATCTAGAGATCTTCTGATTTGATAGTCTTAAGGTAGTTCAATATTTTACAAGGGATCCCACACCTAGGATACTACTGGTACTGGAGGGTTTATCAAGAACCAACAGAAGTTGAAGAAGATATTGATCTTGTGAGGTGGGTAGAGGAGGACTTGGAAAATTCTCCTTAAATAGATCTAAGGATGGATGAAGCAAGATTGGCCTTTGAATATCGAAGGTGGTATAAAGGAGTCATGCCTCAGAGGGTCTTCTCTCTAGTACCAATACAAAGGAACTAGGTTATGGAACTAGGAATGTAGAAAGCATTATAAGAGGTATATCACAAGGCCATAGAGAGGGAGCAGTAGGGCCAGTAAGTCCCAAGACAAAGGTAGGCATGGGTCTGGATTGAGATAGTGATAGATGCCACTAGTGCTACAAGGACCAAGGAGGTAAGGGCATCTGGAGTTACCCCCATAATAGTTGGGGTATGGCAAATTAGAGGAGTGAGAGAGACCTCTACATCAGTCACAAATAACCTAGGTGAGATATTAAGTTAGGGGACCCGAGGAGCGAGGTAGAGGTGCTACAAGTATAGGTAGTGAATCTATAGAGGAAGATGCACCTACTCTAGGTGGATAGGTCCAAGAGGATTGAGGGAATATGGGTCACCCTAAGCATCGTAGAGGTATAGAATAATGCAACTTGATCAGAGGATGATTATCTTTGAGATGAGGTGAGCCATTTGGAAATAAATCATCAAAGAGCTTGGGTAGAGGGGATGACTATCATTGGGAGTAGCCAGACTAGAAATGACATCTACCTTCTACAGGTGGAACTACAGAGGATATGGGAGAGGTTAGAGGTGGTAATTAAATAGGCTACCTTTTATGAGGCCATGTATTGCAAGGTGGTATCGAAGGGATAGTGGGTGGCACTACCTCTATCCCTATAGTGAGCTAGTAAGTCACGATCTTGACCATAGATGGTCTCAACCTCACCGCCCATGGGTATGAGGTTGTCTAGACCACCTCTGCTAGGTATAGTAGAGGATAAGGGTTATCAAAGCTAGGGCCAGGTATTGGGATGATATACCAATTTTGAGTTTGGTATACATCCCTAGGGATTGGTTCAGTGTACTAGGACTGGATTGTGGTACACCAACTAGACACTTATGTAGCTCTCTTTGTCGAGTAATACTAAGTTTATTTATTTTATGTTTTAATGTGTGTGCATGTGATGTGAATTGATTTAGTATTGTATGATCTTTTATTGATAATTGTGATGTTTTTAAGAACATAAGCTTATACTGAGAGGGGGGTGAAAAATATAAGATAAAAAATTTTACTTTTCAATCCAAATGATAACAACAATAATATCAATACAGTAATGAAACAATGCACAAATCACCACATACATAAGAGACACAAATTTAACATGGTTCACCCAATGTGGGCTACATCCATAGAGAAATATTACTTATAAATTTCTCAACAAATTTTGTGGGCTCCAACCCATAGGAGACACCAATCCCCTATTACAATGTTCGTGGACACCAATCCATAGGAGACACCAATACCCTCTCAAGTTCTATGGACACCACTCCACTCTATTCTAGTTTTGTGGACACCACTCCACTCTATTTTGGTTTTGTGGAAACCACTCCACTCTATTCTAGTTTCTATGGACACCACTCCACTTTATTCTAGTTTTATGGACACCACTCCACTCTATTATAGTTCTATGGATACCACTCCACTTTATTTTGGTTATATGGACACCACTCCACTCTATTTTGGTTTTGTGGATACCACTCCACTCTGTTCTAGTTCTATGGACACCACTCCACTCTATTATGGTTCTATGGACACCACTCCACTATATTTTGGTTCTATGGACACCACTCCACTCTATTCTAGTTCTATGGACACCACTCCACTCTATTATGATTATATAGACCTCTATCCACAAGAGACCTCAATCCCCTCTAATCTAGTTCGTGGACCTCTATCCATAAGAGACCTCAATCCCCTTTGCTCTATTTCATGGACCTCTATCCATAGGAGACACCAATATCCTCTTACTCTAGTTCATGGATCTCTATCCATAGGAGACACCAATCTCCTCTACTTTGGTCTACTCCAAAGCCTACTCATAAATCTTACTCAAATATACCCACAAGCCTACTCAAAGGCCTACTCAAATCTGCTCACTAACACTACCTCAAATATGCTCACTATCATTGCTCAAACCTACTCATCAACACTGCTCAAGGCTACTCACTATCACTGCTCAAACCTACTCACAAAACCTACTCAATCCTACTCACAAACATAGCTCAACCTACTCACAAACACAACTCAACTTGCTCACAAAACCTGCTCAATCCTACTCACAAACATAACTCAACCTACTCACAAAACCTGCTCAATCCTACTCACAAACACAACTCAACCTGCTCAAATCTACTCACCAAACCTGCTCATATCTTTCCCAAAAGTGCTTTCTTTGACTAAAATAATTTAGACATATTCTACTCAGTATTCATTTTCTTCATGAACATATAAATAATGATATGCATTACAAATACTCAATATGTTCTTTCACATTCATTAAGTTTATCACTTTCACATGTCTCACATTTATTGCATTCCAAAAGATAGCTCTAGTCTAGCACTTGATAATTGAACTTCTTATGTACTCCCAAAATCAATCAAAAACCAATGCACAAATTTGCTTCACAAATCTGGTCTATAACCCTTGCAAATTTATTCCCAATATCAATCAACACTAATGCACAACTTTGTTCTCAAAACCTTGCACATATATTCCCAATTACATTCAAAGCAATGCTCAACTATGTTCTCAAGCCCTTGCACTTTTATTTCCAATTTTAATCAAAACAATGCACAACTATGCTCTCAAAACTGATCTATAACTTTTGCTTCAATTTCAATCAAATCAAATGCACAAGTTGATCTATAACCTTTCCACATTCACTCTCTTCAATCAAAACCAATGCATATCTAATCATTCCTTATACCTCCAACCATATGACATTAAAATATTTCCTTCAAACAAAAACCACCCTTGAGAAAGGAATTAAATCACCATACCTCTAAATCTACCTTAATGATGATAATATTCTATTTGTATGGGCTTCTCAAAACCTGTCTTAACAAAAATAACTTTCCTTTCTTTTGCCACTTCAAAACAGGTTAGTATATTATTTTTCCCTTTTTGATCAAATATTAAATCAACCACTTTTAACACTCTTATCAAAACATATATACTATAAAGCTCAAAAATACTCCTTATTTCTCCTTTTGAGACTCACAATAATTAGCAAAAAAAACCCTTCATCTCTCCTTTTATGACATGCAAAAATTAATTTTAAAGATATCAACTTTATACCTTATAACTCCCACTTAAAATATGCAAACATATAATTTTAACATACCTTATGTCTCCCACTTAAGCATGCAAAAATATAATCTTAACATACCTTATGTCTCCCACTTAATTAAATCAAATTAAAATGTTTGCCCTTACCTTTGCATAGCAAAAACACCCAACGCATGCGAAGGATATTCGATCTCCCAAATTTCACCAACACAACACCTTAGCAAAGGCTAGGCGACCAACCAAGCTACCTCGATGGTGTGAATAATAAGTCACAACCCGTATTATTTGACCTTTCTGTCATTCTATTGACCAAACAAAACAAAAAATATTGATGTAGGGATTTGATCCTGCCACCTCTTGTCCCACAACGCCTTAGCACTAGCTCGGTAGCCAGTTGGGCTAGCCGCACGGATGAGATTGACGTCGGAGCTTAAATGATATATTTCCTTTTTCACTCGTTGCCGCCCACAATGTGCTCTTCTTCCTTCTCTACCAACTACCACTCGATTTTCAATTTAGCATTCGCATTAGTTGAACAAATGCAATATTTTGCTTCCATATAAATATGCTTTATCATTTACTTTGGGAGGTCGACTCATAGACTTATGAGTGATTTAATTTTTCTCTTCAATAACGTTGGCACCAAAACTTATAAACCCATTATAATATTAAAAAAAATATTATAATATTAATCTTTTTAAAACCTTTGGCCTTTGTAATATTTAAACCTTTGTCCCAAGCACTTTTAAACCCTTGTCCTTTGCTTGTAATATTTAATTCTTTTAAACCTTTGTCCCAAGAACTTTTAAACCCTTGTCCTTTGCTTATAATATTTAATTATTTTAAACCTTTGTCCCAAGCACTTTTAAACCTTTCTATCCTTTGCTTTCAAACTTCTCTTTATAATATTTAAATTAGATATTAAATATTATAATCCTTTCCATAAAAATATTTGCCTTGCTTTGCAATAAACCTTGCCTTGAATAATTTGTCCATCCTTATAAACTCATCATCCTTGAAGAATATTTTTGCCTTGAGTACCATGCACCCTTTGACATTGCCTTGAGTGCCATACACCCTTTGACATCAATGACAACTCAATATTTCCAACAATCTCCCCCTTTGTCATTGATGGCAACCCTAAAAAAAAATTTTTTACTGCAACTGGATTCCAAATTTTCTCCCCCTCACTGAATTCTCCCCCTTTGACATCAATGGAAAAGGGCTCCTTGGGGCTAAAAATAAGACACTTAGCATAGCCCCCTCACCACCTCCTTTTCTTGAGGTGATCAATTATGGGATGGGAGTGAAACTCCCAAATTACTATGCTCCTCTTCTTGTTTCATTTTCTTTCTCCAAACTTTTGAAGTCATACCTCTTTGAACATTTTGACTTTCCTTCTTCTTGCTTGTCTTCAAAAATTTAGGAAACATTGTTCTACACCATTTTGATTTATGCCCAAAATTATTGCAATTGAAACACATGATATTGTAGTCCTTGGAAAGTGCAAATGACTTGAAATTTATTTTGGTGAAGCCATAATCATTCTTACCATGAACCCTGCAATGTATAGCTTTATGACCAAAAATATTACATGAGTAACAATAACCTTGGAAGAAATATTCATCTTGCCTTGAAGAATATGGTCTCATGGTTCTTTCTTTGCTTTTTCTGTGATGGTTCTTGTTCCTTGATGGTGCATTGTTTTCTTCCTCATTGATGCTTCCACTTCTCAACTTATCAGTATAGGTCTTAGGCTCTTCTTCAAATACCTTCTTTGATGCTTCTACTTCTTTTGAGCTTGACTCCCCTTTTTGTTTCTCTTGATCTTCTTCAAAACCAAGTCTAGTATTAATAAATGGAGATCTCTGTATCTTGAGAATATCATCCAAGGTTTTTGAGCTTTCCTTAAACCGTGATAACTTATCAAGATATTTTCCAAGTCCCTTCTTTAGAGAGATAACTTCATCTTCTAGTCTTTCACATTCTAGCTCTTTTACCTTTAACTACTCAACCATACCTTCTTCAACTTTCTTTGCCTCTTCAACCTTAACTTTTAAATCGGTGAGATCTTGTAGAAGTTTTGCCTTTGTTTCCTCATCCTCTTGTACTTGAGCCTTCAATATTGAGTTCTTCTTTTTGACCCTTTTCAATTATTTAAGAGCAACAATAAGTTCCTCTTCTATGTCAACTGTGGCTTCCTCTTCACTTTCAAAATATTCCTCTTCTTCTTGGTCTTCAACTACAGGATCATCTTCTTTCTCTTCTTCTTGATCTTCAACAACAAGAGCATCTTCATTCTCTTCTATGGCAAAAAATAGAATTTCTTCTTTTTCACTATCTGAGAGGCTTTCATCACTACTACTGGAAGCACTGCTTGCTTCTTCAACATAGAAGCTCTTCTTGTGTCTTTGAAAGATCTTCTTCTCATGCTTGCCTTGACTGTGCCTATTTTTCTTTTCATGATGAAATTTTCTTTCTTTCTTTTTCTTATATTCCTTTTCCTCTTCACTGCTACTACTTCCAGCTTGTGGACAATTAGATGCATAGTGACCAAAGTTACCATAATTAAAATATTTCATAGACTACATACTTTTGTGTTTTCTTGGACCCTTCTTATTTCTTCTCACAAAGTTAGCCTCTTCTTCACTACTTGATTCATCACTTGATTCTTGTTCTTTATTCTTTTCCTTCTTTGAAGCTTTGAATGCTACCTCTCTTTTTGATGTTTGTTCTTTTTCTATCCTCATCTCATAGGTTGTGAGAATTCCATGTAGCTCATCCATGCTTAAAGTTTTGAGATCCTTCATCTCTTATATTGCTGAAACCTTTGCATCATACCTCATAGGGAGTGACCTCAATATTTTTTGAACAATAGTAGATTCCTCAATATTTTCTCCAAGTCCACGAATAGTGTTGACAACCTCATCAACACGAAGTAGATACATAGTAATATATTCATCATATTTCATCTTCAAGTCTTCAAAATTCCTTCTGTGTGTTTGAAGTTTTGCCATTTTGACCTTGTCATCTCCTTCATATATTCTCTATAACTTATCCCACATTTCTTTTGTTGAAGTACATTGCATGACTTTCACAAACTCTGATTCACATAACCCACTCAAAATTATATTTATTGCCTTGGCATTATCTTCATATGGTTTCTTACCACTTGCATCTATAGGAGGAGTTGTAGATGGTGTGAATCCATTTTCAATAGATTACCATGTATCATATCCATGTGCCATCAAATAAGTCTTCATCCTCACACTCCAGAAAGCATAGTTAGTCCCATCAAACAATGGAGCCTTATTTGATGAAAACCCTTCCTTATGAGCCATGTGTGTTCCTGTAAGATCTTCCTTCAAGATGTTAGGCTTTCATGAAGGAACCCGCTCTGATACCAATTTAAGAACACAAGCTTATACTAAGAGGGGGGTGAACAATATAAGATAAAACTTTTTACTTTTCAATCCAAATGATAACAACAATAATATCAATGCAGTAAATGAAACAATGCACAAATCATCACACACATAAGAGACACAAATTTAACATGGTTCACCCAATGTGGGCTACATCCATAGAGAAATATTTCTTATAAATTTCTCAACAAATTTTATGGGCTCCAACCCACATGAGACACCAATCCCCTATTACAATGTTCATGGACACCAATCCACAGGAGACACCAATCCCCTCTCAAGTTATATGGACACCACTCCACTCTATTTTGGTTTTGTGGATACCACTCCACTTTGTTCTAGTTCTATGGATACCACTCCACTCTGTTCTATGGACACCACTCCACTCTATTCTAGTTTTATGGACACCACTCCACTCTATTATGGTTCTATGGACACCAATCCACTCTATTCTAGTTCTATGGACACCACTCCACTCTATTCTAGTTCTATGGATACCACTCCACTTTGTTCTAGTTTTATGGACACCACTCCACTCTATTATGGTTCTATGGACACCACTCCACTCTATTCTAGTTCTATGGACACCACTCCACTATGTTATGGTTCTATGGACACCACTCCACTCTTTTCTAGTTCTGTGGACACCACTCCACTCTATTCTAGTTCTATGGACACCACTCCACTCTATTCTATTTTGTGGACCTCTATCCATAGGAGACCTCAATCCCTTCTACTTTAGTTTATGGACCTCTATCCACAGGAGACACCAATATCCTCTTACTTTGGTTCATGGATATCTATCCACAGGAGACACCAATATCCTCTACTCTAGTCTACTCCAAAGCCTACTCACAAAGCTTGCTCAAATATACCCATAAGCCTGCTCAAAGGCCTGCTCAAATATACTCACTAACACTACTCAAATATGCTCACTATCATTGCTCAAACCTACTCATCAACACTGCTCAAGGCTACTCACTATCACTGCTCAAACCTGCTCACAAAACTTGCTCAATCCTACTCACAAACATAGCTCAACTTGCTCACAAAACCTTCTCAATCCTACTCATAAACATAGCTCAACTTGCTCACAAACACTCAATATACTCACAAAAATTGCTCAATCCTACTCACAAACATAGCTCAACCTACTCACAAAACTTGCTCAATCCTACTCACAAACACAGCTCAACCTACTCATAAAACCTACTCAAATATGCTCACAAAACTTGCTCATATCTTTCCCAAAAGTGCTTTCTTTGACTAAAATAATTTAGACATATTCTACTTAGTATTCCTTTTCTTCATGAACATATAAATAATGATATGCATTACAAATACTCAATATGTTCTTTCACATTCATTAAGTCTATCGCTTTCACATGTCTCACATTTATTGCATTCCAAAAGATAGCTCTAGTCTAGCACTTGATAATTGAACTTCTTATGTACTCCCAAAATCAATCAAAAACCAATGCATAAATTTGCTTCACAAATCTGGTCTATAACCCTTGCAAATTTATTCCCAATATCAATCAACACTAATGCACAACTTTATTCTCAAAACCTTGCACATATATTCCCAATTTCATTCAAAGCAATGCTCAACTATGTTCTCAAGCCCTTGCACTTTTATTTCCAATTTTAATCAAAACAATGCACAACTATGCTCTCAAAACTGATCTATAACTTTTGCTTCAATTTCAATCAAATCAAATGCACAAGTTGATCTATAACCTTTCCACATTCACTCTCTTCAATCAAAACCAATGCATATCTAATCATTCCTTATACCTCCAACCATATGACATTAAAATATTTCTTTCAAACAAAAACCACCCTTGAGAAAGGAATTAAATCACCATACCTCTAAATCTACCTTAATGATGATAATCTTCTATTTGTATGGGCTTCTCAAAACCTGTCTTAACAAAAATAACTTTCCTTTCTTTTGCCACTTCAAAACAGGTTAGTATATTCCTTTTTCCCTTTTTGATCAAATATTAAATCAACCACTTTTAACACTCTTATCAAAACATATATACTATAAATCTCAAAAACACTCCTTATTTCTCCTTTTGAGACTCACAATAATTAGCAACAAAAACCCTTCATCTCTCCTTTTATGACATGCAAAAATTAATTTTAAAGATATCAACTTTATACCTTATAACTCCCACTTAAAATATGCAAACATATAATTTTAACATACCTTATGTCTCCCACTTAAGCATGCAAAAATATAATCTTAACATACCTTATGTCTCCCACTTAATTAAATCAAATTAAAATGTTTGCCCTTACCTTCGCATAGCAAAAACACCCAACGCGCATGGAGGAGATTCGATCTCCCAACTTTCGCCAACACAACACCTTAGCAAAGGCTAGGTGACCAACCAAGCTACCTCGATGGTGTGAATAATAAGTCGCAGCCCATATTATTTGACCTTTCCATCATTCTATCAACCAAACAAAAAAATGCTACCACAGGGATTCGATCCTGCTACCTCTTGTCCCACAATGCCTTAGCGCTAGCTCGACAACCAGCTGGGCTAGCCGCACGGATGAGATTGATGTTGGAGCTTAAATGATATATTTCCTTTTTTGCTCATTTCCACCCACAACGTGCTCTTCTTCCTTCTCTGCCAACTATCGCTTGATTTTCAATTTAGCATTCGCGTTAGTTGAACAAATGCAATATTTTGCTTCCATATAAATATGCTTTATCATTTACTTTGGGAGGTTGGATCATAGACTTATGAGTGATTTAATTTTGCTCTTCAATAACGTTGGTGCCAAAACTTATAAACCCATTATAATATTTAAAAAAAATATTATAATATTAATCTTTTTAAAACCTTTGGCCTTTGTAATATTTAAACCTTTGTCCCAAGCACTTTTAAACCCTTGTCCTTTGCTTGTAATATTTAATTATTTTAAACCTTTGTCCCAAGCACTTTTAAACCCTTGTCCTTTGCTTATAATATTTAATTCTTTTAAACCTTTGTCCCAAGCACTTTTAAACCTTTTTGTCCTTTGCTTTCAAAATTCTCTTTATAATATTTAAATTGGATATTAAATATTATAATCCTTTCCATAAAAATATTTGCCTTGCTTTGCAATAAACCTTACCTTGAATAATTTGTCCATCCTTATAAACTCATCATCCTTGAAGAATATTTCTGCCTTGAGTACCATGCACCTTTTGACATTGCCTTGAGTGCCATACACCCTTTGACATCAATGACAACTCAATATTTCCAACATTTTTATGCATGAAAACTATATAAGAAAAGATGGACCTACTCTAGGAGGATAGGCCCAAGAGGATCAAGGGGTTGTGGGGCATCTTGAGCATCGTAGAGGTAGAGAGGTATACAAATTGAGAAGAGGCTGATTATATATGAGATGAGGTGAGCCATTTGGATACAAAGCATGAAAGAGCTTGGGTAGAGGGGATGGATATCATTGGGAGAAAATGAGCTAGCAATGGGATTTGCCTTCTACAAGTAGAACTATAGAGGATAGGGGATAGGTTGGAGGTGGCCATTTATCATGCTACCTTCTATGAGGCCATGTACTGCAAGGTGGTATCGGAGGGACAATGGGTGGCACTCCTTCCATATCTATAGTTAGCTAGAAGATCATGATCTTGATCACAGATGGTATCAACCTTATTGTCCATGGGTATGAGGCTATCTATACCACCTCTATTGAGTGGAGTAGAGGAGAAGGTCTCTTAAAGCTAAGTCTAGGTATTTGGATGACATACCAATTTTTAGTTTGGTATACATCCATAGGGATTGGTTGAGTGTACTAGGACTAGATTGTGGTACACCAACTTGACACTTATGTATCTCTCTTTGTCAAGTAATACTAAGTTGCTTTCTTTTATGTGTTAATGTGTGTGCATGTGATGTGAATTGATTTAGTATTTTATGATTTTTGATTTATAATTATGATTTTTTATGCATGAAAACTATCTAAATGAATGCAATAACTACATAAAATGCATGAATGAGGTGGATGTGAAATGGAAGAAGAAGAAAGACAAGGAAGAAGGGAAGAAGAAGTGAAGTGTATAATAAGAAATAAATATCAACCATCAAGAAATAAATAAGAGTGATAAAAACATAGTATTGGAATCAGCATATATCATGGTAGATCAGTTTGACCAAACACTATGAATCGAATCATAAAATGGAGTTGAACCAGCTACGGTGTAGCACTCACTATGAGTGATGAAGTGTTGGATTTTGACCAGTTGTGGGTGGTTGCTTATTAATTAACTGCTATGGTATGATTATCCACTAGGATGTAAGTCGAGGTCTGTTGAAATGACCAAGGAGCTTATCCTATAATGGGGTGTTGAGCCCGCTGATTCAAAAGGAGTATAACCCGATAGGGGAACATGTCCAAGTATATGAAAGGTACATGCTAGGATGTATATTATCCCATTTGGGATGTAATATATGTAGATGAAAACTAGTATATAATTTCTATCCCCAATAGGGGTGTAAGTAGTGCAATATGTGAGAACAATATGTACTATCCCCAGTGTGTTAGATTCTAAAATTTATTTCAAAAATACTTCCATAGACATATTAAGCTTTGTGAAATTCCTTTATGGAGTTTTTTGAAGTATTATATTTTGTATATTGTTAATAACATTATTAACAGACTTACTATTTGTTGCACCATCACCTCCCATATGCTTGATCTTGTGTTGAGACTTAATAGATTTATCTTCTTTTACTTTGAATTGGCCTCTTTTAATAACAACATATTCTACTTTTCTTGCTAATTCAATTGCTTGATCAAAGGATGTGATAGTAGTAGTTTCTAATACATAAGATAATTATTCTTGCAAATTTCCAATAAATATTTCAAGCATATCTTTGGGATGTAAAGTATATATCAAGCATCCAACTAGACTTCTCCAATGAGCCAATAATTCTAAAAAACATTCCTCTTTACCTTGTTTAAAATTATAAGCATCTTTTATGGTTACATATTTCTCAACATAAGTACCAAACTGTTGAACAAATAATTTTGTTTTTTCTTCAAATTTTCTCAAGGAATAATTAGGTAACTGATAGTACCACTCTAATTCCATACCACCAAGACTCTTAGGGAATATTTTTAGGAACAATATCATCATATATGAGATCATGGCATGCTTTCCTAAATATTCTTAAATGCTCTATTGGATTTTCTATCCCCTTATACATAGGTAAAAATGGAATGGGAAAATATTTAGGATAATGCCTTGCAACAACAATATGATCCAATGGCTGGTTACACATTTCTTTATAACTGGAAGTGAAACTCAAAGGTTGAATTATCTCCACTTTTGAAACCAATTTCTTTAACATATTTGTTAAATTTGAACTTTTGAATTGTTGTTATGTAATATCCCAAGATTCCCTAAAGGAGGGATATATGTGTGTTGTGAAGCAAGTGCTTGGATTATATTGGAAGCATTGATACTATTATTATATGTGTTACCTTGTGAGAGAGAATAGCCAAAATTTGGTGGAATAAAGGCAAAAGTGTTGAAACAAGTAGATTGAGGAGAAAATTGAGAATAATTTTGTGTGACACTACTAGTTAGAGGAACTTGTAAATTCCTACCAATGTTGGTGGTCATAGTAGTGGCACCAGTTTTTTGGTATCTTAAATTATCAAGATGTAAATATTTGGACAAGGGGTTATGTTGATCAAGCCTAGGAGAACTTACTAGAGTAGGAGGAGGAGCTTCAACTCTTTTGATTTGAGTCTCTCACTCCATAGCCCTCAGTAACTTATCACTATTAGCTTTCATAAAACCCAAAATATGCTCAAATGATGAGAAGAGGAACCCACCATCATGCCCTTAAAAAGGATCAAAATTTAGTTCAACTTCATTATTATCTTATTCTTTTGGATCTATGTTAGGATCCTCTCTATCAATCTAATAATATTCCAAGGGAACATAATCAAAGTCAAGACGCTTTTTTTGAATTCTAAGGAAAGGACTCATCAAAATAAGTGAAGGATATAAGAGAATACTAATAACAAGCATACAAAGAAATTTTTTTAAGGATGCTATTAATGTTTTGAAACCAAAAAAACAAATTAATGATCTTATTAAATGTTTAAAAGAAAAGGAGGTGTTCATGTTGGGTTCACCAAAGATGTATATGGGGAAAACCACCCTGCCATGTACAATTCTCAAGGTTGGATCCACAAGGAAGCCTTGAGGTGATTGTGGGGGCTGCATTGTTCTCTACACTCGGTGTAAAAGAGAGGGGAGACACCATGAACAGTTTTAGGACTTGATCCAAGTCCAAGGGTTTTCAATAATTTTTTATGTATTTGATTTAAGATAGTCACCTATGTTTGGAATTTCTATATCAATGCTATAAAAGATAAAGGATAATGCAAAAAATACAATGTAAAAGAAGACAAGAGCTAACCCTAGAATGATTCTTTTTTTGAATGCTTTCTAACCCTAGGGTTTCAAGATAGAAATCCTTCAAGAAAGGGTTTAGGAGAAGATGCACAAATAGTACTGTTGGTCACGAATCTGCCACAGGAAAGGATTTTTACAATTGCGCCTTAGACCCGGCCAACATTGAAAGGCTGGAAGCAAGAAATGGCTCCCAGACCAATCTCCAGAGTGGGCTGGTTCCCTCTACTATTCTAAAATTGGGTTTAAGATAAGGGTTTCTGGAAAGAGATCTAAAAGGTTGCAGAAAGAAATGGAAATATGGCCACAGGCCGAAGTGATGGGATCGAAAAATAACAGCAGGAAATTTAAAGTGCAGCAACAGCAAGCAATAAAAGTTATCAACCTAACTTTCGCACGATGTACGTAGAGAAACCCTCCAAAATCACATTCCAGGAATCATACTCTCACGGAAGTGCATAAATCCAATATGCAGAATTTAAATGCAACAGCCATGAAGACATACAAATGCTATTAGAAATGCAACATAAACAGAAAGGAAATCACTCATGCAAACGCTTGAAACATAGAAGCCAATCCTTTATTCCTGCAAATGCACTTCAGTTTCTAGCAGCAAGTTTTTCCAACCTTTGCAAATGAAAATTACATTGGTTTTTATAGAGGTCCGTCCTCTTTGCAGCATTAAAAACGTAAAACCAACTTCCTCGTGATCTACAATAATATCTTGAAAATCAGGAACACGACCCCTTAATAGCGGCCTCGAGGAAATAAAAATTAAATACCATTAAACGTTCGCGGCCCTTCATTAAATTCGTTTTTTCAAACATGTGCATGAAGCCGTTAAAATAATCCACGAACCAATACTTTGAACCAATAAATCCTTTAATTTTGGTGACCTGGGCGCTCTTTGACCTTAACCGCATTGAAAATCCGCAAATTATTTAATTCGGGTCAGCATTAAATCATCGGAAATCGGAAAAACCCTCTCGGCCGTTCATACTGCACTTGGCGGGAAAACTGCGCAGGTCGCGAAAACGCGACGGGTCGCGAAATCGCGACATGATTTTACGCCGTACGCTTCGCCTGCTGAAGACCCGCGATTCCGGAACATGTCGCGATATCGCTACATGTCCGGCTCCCTTTGCTCCTCCCTGCGCTCTGCCCCGCGAAAACGGAACACGTAGCGATTTCGCTACATGTTCCTTCTCTCCGCATCAATCGCCATTTTCGGTCGCGATTCGCTGACATGTCAGCGACGCACTGCAAGTTTTCACTTTTTGCCTTCGACGCTGCCCGGTCGCGATTCGCTGACATGTCAGCGAATCGCTGCATGTTTTCAACTTAGTGCTTTTTCTGCCCGCCGACCCGCGATTTCGGAACACGTCGCGATATCGCGACGGTTCCGCCAACCTGCCTGCGTTGACTGCGTTGACCGCGATTCTGCGACATGTCAGCGCATCGCTGCAGTTTTCAGACTTAGTCATTTTTTGCTCATTTTTTCTCCTTTTTTCGCCCAAGCTGCATCAAAGCTGAAGTCAAAGATCAGATTTCCAACAATACACTAATGCATTAATCAATGAGAATCAATGTGGCAAAAATGCCAACATTCTTGGCGGCTCGCGGGGTATACAGCTCGTTGTATGCAAGAATCCAGGCCTTAGTCCATTGGGCACGAGTCATATTGGAACTGTAAACTAGCTGCTGCAAAACATGTCAGGGGACTGCTGCCAAACTTCTTCAGCTGCGGAAAACTAGAACTGGAAGAACCTGCATAGAAGCGGTTATAAACTGAAGAAATGGAAGGTGATGGTGGAGTGAGCTCTTGCGGTTGCGCAAGCGGTGACTGCAATGGAATGATGAAATGAAAATGAACAAAGTTATGGAGTGGGAATGGAACTAGAAAAGCTGTGAAATGAAATGAACTAGACTGTGAAATAAATGCATAAAAGACTGAACTTAGAGGAAAGGGATAAGAAGGAACGGGGAAAAACAGAAAAGGGAAAAAGAAACAACAGCTATGGCTTATTTTGATTTAATGCAGAAGAAACAGAAGGAAGAAGATGAAGAAAGGAAAGAGAGGAAACGGGGAAGGGAAAAGAAGAAAGTGCTAGAAAGCCACAAAACTGTTGGGAGGAGAAAAACAAAGGAAAAAAAACAAGCATCTACGGCTCGCAGGCAACAAGAACCGAGATGAACAAATAAAAACAATACCACTCTTTTTTTTTTTCTCTTCTTTTTCTATTTTTTTTTGTGTTTTTTCAAAATACTATATACAATAATGCACGACATGATTGGCATGTCGCCACCAGACATCCAATCTCAGAATGTTATCCGGTAAATCTGCAATGTCCCGACCAGATCTGATCATACTTAAGTCGGTCCTTGAAATTAGGCTGGCTCCTTCCTGAAGTTCTCCATGGTGCTGATAGGATGCAATTCAGCAGATTATCCTTCTTACTAGTACCCATATGGAGGACTTCGTCAGGTACTGGATGTAGTGGCTGGAACCAAAACCACCACTTTGCAGACTTTACTGGCTGTGGGCTGAGTACAGGCTCCTCTAACTCCTTGATGTGATCACAGGGCTCTTCAAGTGAGAACTCGGATTCTGGGATCTCCTCAGACTCTGGAATTTGAACTTGTTCTTCTACTTGGCCCATCTCTTGCTGAAAACTGCAAGCAACCATATTGTTCATTCTTTGGAAAAGTGCTTGCATGTTCCAATCCTTGCCTTTGGACGAGATCTGTCCCTTGAATCCCACATGACTGCATCTCCGGTTTTTGCTCAGTATAAGGGATCTGGCATGAATGTGCAGGGTAAACAGGAACAGCAACCACCGGAGAGGGTAATGGAGTTTCTCCCCACGGTAACTTTCTCGATAAGAGCAACAGCTGTTTCGCTCGCACTGCTTCCTCAAAGATTTGTGGGAAGCGTTGTTCACCTGACTGTAGCAAAAAGAGACCAATGTCAGAGTTAAAAGCTCGAACATAAAAGAGGTGGGCTTGGGTGGGTGATGGACGGATCTTCTCTGGAATTCTCTTCCAACTTATTAAAAATCGGACATTGAAGTCCGTGATGCTTTCTTGAGGTGCTCTCTTGATGTACATGAAAAATTGGTAGAGATCCAAAGAACTGTAGAAAGGATCTTCGTCAAATCTTTTGATCAGTGCTCCCGCGAGATCATCCCATGAGCTGATGCTTTGACGTTTGAGCAGTCTATACCACTGCAATGCTCTTCCTTCCAAAGACTGAACCAGAAGTCGGATCATGACATCCTCGTGTTCTATGACATGGATCATGGACAGAGTAGCAATGTCTTCAACATGTGCCAGAGCCATGCCTTCGGTACCATCATATTTTTCCAGATTTTTTAGGGCACCTTCGGGAATTTCATGCCGAACTTGGAGATTCAGAGGGCCAGGATCATCCCATCTAGAAAAAACCCTCACCTTTGTGGCAATGGTCTGCGGAATCACGGCCATCGCCATTAAGTCAGAGTTGCCAGATGAACATTCTTTGAAATTTTTTTTTTTTTTTTTTTTTTTTTTTAAAACAATAGGCGTCCACGAACAGATCTTCAACTCAGCAAAGTCGCCAGATGAACTTACAAATCTCCGCTGTGAGGCCAAGACAGCTCATCAAATCTTGAGACCTCCGGGTGTTAAAACGTGCCAAAACTGTTGGCACCGGTGGGGTTATCACTTTGGAAAATTATGCGTATCCCACCGATTATGAATTCTTGGAGACAGAAAAAGTCTGTCCCACCGGGCGTGCCAAAAACTGTTGGTCACGAATCTGCCACAGGAAAGGATTTTTACAATTGCGCCTTAGACCCGGCCAACATTGAAAGGTCGGAAGCAAGAAATGGCTCCCAGACCAATCTCCAGAGTGGGCTGGTTCCCTCTACTATTCTAAAATTGGGTTTAAGATAAGGGTTGCTGGAAAGAGATCTAAAAGGTTGCAGAAAGAAATGGAAATATGGCCACAGGCCGAAGTGATGGGATCGAAAAATAACAGCAGGAAATTTAAAGTGCAGCAACAACAAGCAATAAAAGTTATCAACCTAACTTTCGCACGATGTACGTAGAGAAACCCTCCAAAATCACATTCCAGGAATCATACTCTCACGGAAGTGCATAAATCCAATATGCAGAATTTAAATGCAACGACCATGAAGACATACAAATGCTATTAGAAATGCAACATAAACGGAAAGGAAATCACTCATGCAAACGCTTGAAACATAGAAGCCAATCCTTTATTCCTGCAAATGCACTTCAGTTTCTAGCAGCAAGTTTTTCCAACCCTTGCAAATGAAAATTACATTGGTTTTTATAGAGGTCCGTCCTCTTTGCAGCATTAAAAACGTAAAACCAACTTCCTCGTGATCTACAATAATATCTTGAAAATCAGGAACACGACCCCTTAATAGCGGCCTCGAGGAAATAAAAATTAAATACCATTAAACGTTCGCGGCCCTTCATTAAATTCGTTTTTTCAAACATGTGCATGAAGCCGTTAAAATAATCCACGAACCAATACTTTGAACCAATAAATCCTTTAATTTTGGTGACCTGGGTGCTCTTTGACCTTAACCGCATTGAAAATCCGCAAATTATTTAATTCGGGTCAGCATTAAATCATCGGAAATCGGAAAAACCCTCTCGGCCGTTCATACTGCACTTGGCGGGAAAACTGCGCAGGTCGCGAAAACGCGACGGGTCACGAAATCGCGACATGATTTTACGCCGTACGCTTCGCTGCTGAAGACCCGCGATTCCGGAACATGTCGCGATATCGCTACATGTCCGGCTCCCTTTTGCTCCTCCCTGCGCTCTGCCCCGCGTGAAAACGGAACACATAGCGATTTCGCTACATGTTCCTTCTCTCCGCATCAATCGCCATTTTCGGTCGCGATTCGCTGACATGTCAGCGACGCGCTGCAAGTTTTCACTTTTTGCCTTCGACGCTGCCGGGTCGCGATTCGTCGACATGTCGGCGAATCGCTGCATGTTTTCAACTTAGTGCTTTTTTTGCCCGCCGACCCGCGATTTCGGAACACGTCGCGATATCGCGACGGTTCCGCCAACTCGCTGCGTTGATCGCGTTGACCGCGATTCTGCGACATGTCAGCGCATCGCTGCAGTTTTCAGACTTAGTCATTTTTTGCTCATTTTTTCTCCTTTTTTCGCCCAAGCTGCATCAAAGCTGAAGTCAAAGATCAGATTTCCAACAATACACTAATGCATTAATCAATGAGAATCAATGTGGCAAAAATGCCAACAAGTACTAAACCCTAAGTGCACACTATATGTTGTTTTAGTTTCAAATACAAAGAAATAAATTAAATGTATTCTTTTAAAATCAGATCTAGGGTTTGTAAAAAAAAAAACAAACACCCAAAAAATAGCCTCAAGACTAATTAGGGCACTTATCTTATCCGATGGTTGATCTAAGTTTTTATCCTTTATCTAGTTATATCAAATAAAAAATTGTTCCTGCAAGATAACTTAACAAACACTTGAAAAATATAATCAGTGTTAGGGGTTCTACTTAGGCCACTATACAATAAGGCTTCGATGTGTAGTAGTCAAGCCCCCTAGGTCATTTTATCTAACCTTTCAAAATAGAAGCATAATTGGACCTTTGGAAGATGAACAATCATAGCATAATACAATAGAACAAAATGATAAATCATAGCATACAATGTATTAGTATAGTCTATATGTTATCTAAGATATAGATCTAGGGTTTAGAAGTAGCAAAGTACCCCCAAACGTGGTCTGGGTGAAATCATGCCCCACAATAAGTGATTGTAATTTTATAGATCGACGAAATCGTGCCCCATAGGAACTGAATGTGATTTCATAGAAGCAATACAAAAGTCCTCAAACAAATACAAAATTAAAAATTACGTGATGTAGAAGACTAAAACGTTAATGCAGAAGAATGACAATACTTGGTAGATAGCACAAAAGTAGATCTAAGCATAGAGACCTCCTAATAGAAGAAATCCTCCTTAGATATCCAATACTAATCTACCAATAAATCAATTCAAAGCAACATAAACAAAGCTTCAACAAACTATATTCCATACTTGTTATTCAGATTGCTTGCAAAATAAAACAATTCACTTGGATTTCACTTGAAGAAAGAAGTGCACGAGGAGAAGAGAGCTTAGATCACGTATATGAATTTACTTGAATTCTTGCTACTCTCAAAAGATGATTTCAAACCCTCCTTATATAGTGGATTTTAAAACACAATGGATGGGAAAAACCAAGAAAAGCAAACACCAAACATGTCAACTTTGAAAATTAGGGTTTTCTTGGGAGAAAACCCTAAAATACAAAATCATACCCTATTAGGGCCAATCGTGATTTTGCACTATGCAAAATAGTGCCCCATCAAGGGTGATTGCAATTTCATAGAAAGATGAGAAAAAACAAAAAGAAGGGAGGAGAAACCTATTCCTTTCCCTAGGAAAATCTAAGGGGTGTCTCTGAAGGACTTAGAAAAAATTTCTTGCTCGAGTGGGTCAAGTTTTCGTGTCTACAGTTAGCCATTCAAAATAGATAAAATGGAGGGTGTAGATCTAGATATTTGTAGGTTTTGAGTTGCATGGATAGCATAGGCCATAGACAAGATGGTAAATTTTCTACCCTAGTCAATTATTTACATGAGCTACTTATTCAGAGGTTGTAGTTAGATTGTTATGATTTGCATTACAAACATTCAAAGATAATTCAAATTGTAAACCTTTGAAATAATATGGCAATTCTTGTTTATTTATTTGTCCTAATATTTTGTGAAATCAAATTTAAAATCCTAAAGAATCTAGTGTTATAATCATGAATATTTTTCTAAGGGTACCTTTTCATAGCATTTAATTCAAACAACCATCACCCATACTACTAAATTTATGCATGAAAAGTTTTACTACCAATTCCTAACCAATAACATAATTATCAAGCAAACCTCTATACCATAATGTAGTCTTATCATGTAAATAATAGATCAGTAATCATACCATGATTACTTCCCCCTAAATATGATGAATTGATTTAAGTGTAAATAACTCATTGAGGTGATCTAATGCCATCTTATTCCCATTCCCATAAAATTTATGCAAATATTTTATAGCAATATATGGAATAGGATAATATACCCCTAGATTTAATAATCCTTAACTAGTAAAATCAAGAAGTTAGTTTTGAGGCCTAAGTGGTTGAGGCACCAAATTAGTATTTTAATTTTGACCATGTTGTTGATGCATTGGATAAGGATACCATATAACCTTGAGGTGGATATGAAGGAATTTGATGGTATTCATATACATCATAATAAGTTTGCAAAAAAGGATGATTTGGAAATGGATTTGGATAAGTCCATTGTTGATTTGGGAGAGCTTACATATTTGGGAATGGATTCTACAAGACTTATACAAGAACTTTTTGGTTAAAAGGAGGAGGGATTTGATGTATGTTTTGATGTATCTAGTTAGTTTTAGGTGATGTTTGACCTAAGGGGTTTCATTTGGTACTTTGGATCCCTACTTGATCATTTGAACATTATATATTTTAATAAAAAATGTCACTTTAGTTTGGGAATAAAAATTGATCTACATTTGAGGGTATGCATTATCCAAGATAAAGATTTGAAGTGTTATAAAATCTATATCCAACTTGACTTTGAGATGAAACCATATCAATAGGAGTGATATGAATATTTTATAGTAAATATTGGTTTGCAATAAGTGCAATGCGAAAGACTATAAAATATTTATTTACTCACAAGATTATATTCATAAAAAACATTACATAAAGAGGGTTTGTATGGGTCAAAGTAGGGTTAATATTTTCCCAAGTTTGGTTTGTGAGAGTAGATGAATAATTGAGTTCATATCCAAGGAAACTATTTTCTTGGGATATAGGGATTTGAGTGATGGGATTGGCCATTAGAATTTTGCATTTTGAAAAAGCAAGACTAGACATAGAAATATTCTTAATTCCATTGTCTTGATGTATCCATAGAGTGATTTGTTCCTTCCTTTTTACTTTTGTGTTCTTTTTATAATATGTAATTAGAAATAAAAATTAACATTATTTACTTGATATTTGTATTTTCAGCATGTATTCATAGTCTTAACATTATGTGCATACATACCTACATGGATAGGGATTCAAGATCAAAATCTGAAACTTTACAAAATTTGATCTATGAAGCGATTTGCTAGTAAATTGGTGTAAATCACTAGAAAACTTAGGTTATTCTCTAGCAAAACTTGAAGTTGAAAAAAATTAAGTAGAGGACCAAGCAAATCCATTACAGCAAATTACTTTAATTTTGGGGTAAATCACTCTCCTTTGAGGAGTTAAGAAAAAACTTATCCTTTTGAGAGAATCACTTAATAGAGCCTAGGCATATTGATTTTCAAATATGGCTTGAAGCTATTTTATTGTTTCAAAATGAATGGCTAGCTAGATGGATTTAATGGTTAGCTAATTTGATCTTTATTTTCTCAAAACCTAGCCCAAGTGTAAAATTAAAATTCATGAAAAATAAATTGTGAATTTTAGGGTGTAAGATATTTAAAGTCAAGATAACCATGGATAAAGCAAGGAGAGTGCATGATGAATCAACTTAAGAGAACCCTAATACTATAAAGTCACATTCAATTGACATGAAATTGTAGGGAAAATAAAAATATTAAAAAAAGAACATGTCTCAATCACCATGCATTCTACAATCCAAGAGGGTAGTGCCATTGATGAAGAGTAAAAGAATTATCAATTTTCCACCAATTATATGAGTTACAAGAGAACAATGTGGGTTTCATAGAGTGTAGCTATGAATTCTCATTTCCAAAAGATATTTAGAATGGAGCCCATGGCTCCTATTTATAGTAAGAGTTTACCCCTGTCTTACTTAGGGTGAGAAACTATTAATCCTATAATAAGTAAAATTTTAGGGTATCTCTAACAAAATGATGTACCTCTAAGTGTTACATGCCTCTAAAAGTTTTAAAAGGATTCTAAAACAAGTTATGGTGCCATTACATGCCAAATTGTAACTTCCAAATATTTTCCTTGAGATATGTGATTATACTTTTACCCTTCTATAGGTTTGTAATTAATTTGGAAATAAAGTTAGGAAATACCTTAGCCACTTTTTTGCTGGTGAATGGGTATTGTGAGCCACAAAAGTGGGCATACCCAAAAAGGTGATCCATAAACACAAAAATCATGATTTTACCTTTTGACTTAAGAAGGCCTTCAATGAAATGCATAGAGATGTGCCTCCATTGGCAATTACGAATAAATAGGGGTTGAAGAAATTCAATATTCTTGATGTTTTCACCCTTATTCTACAAACAAACTTCATATTCTACAACAAATTGTTCGCTATAGAAATTTTTTCCTTTCTAAGAGAAATATTGTTCAACTTACTTATATGTTTTTATAAAACCAAAATGAACCTCCAAAGGAGATGCATGCAATTCCTCAATGATTTTTTATTAACTACAGAGGATTAAATTAAATACATTTATTGCTTCTTCCTTAGAATTCCATTAAACCAAGAGAATCCTAGGTCATACAAGGTACTTACATCAATATTATGAAATGTGAGAAGTCTTAGGCTTAGAATATTAGCCCTCATAAAGTGGAATGAGTGAAGAGGAAGAGGGTTGGATATAGCATGATAAAATTTTGAATATTTATACTTGCAAGAAAGAGCATCTACTATCGTAATGTCTTCTTTTTTTACCTCAACCTCAAAATCATAGTACAATAACTTGATCAACCATTTATTTTTCTATGAATAAGATATACATTGGTCCAAAAATATTTGAGTTTGCAATGATTAGTTTTTATTGAAGATAAATAAAGAGCCTCGATAAATTAAATCTAGAAAAGCAGTAATTACATAATCAAAAGAAGAAGATAACAAATATACACATAACACAATATTTATCCTGGAAAATTTTAACCAAGAAAAACTAGAAAAATAATATATTCTTATTGCATTAACTTGATTGTATCCTATATAATAATGTTCATCTTTTGTATCTCTCCAAACTCTAACGCAAGTGCAATATATATAACAAAGGAACATGCACGGATTTTAAAATATCATGGGCAAAAAAGCATGGGTTCAAATATAGTAACCCAAAAAAACCCACATGGGTCTTAAAATAACTTAAAATCCCTAACCCTAAAACTTTGGTTGGGGGCTATAGCCCTCAGACCCCTAATTTTTAGAGGGCTACCACCCCCAAACCCCTATTTGAGGCCTAGCCTAGCCCCAAACCCCAACGAGTATAGGTATAGAGTGTCCAATACCTTTTAGTGTTAACCCCACCATAATAACATGGAAAATATTCAACATATTATCAACATTTTCCCACTTGTTGAATAATTTCCATAGGGTCCAAAAACTACCATTTTCAACTATAAAGGGCAATCATACCCATAGATCTCCTACACCATTTTTTTTTAGCAGGTACTGTGGATGAGAATTTACACCTCCTCACCCACTCTTCATTTTTGAATATGATGACATATTAGGGCTAGCCAATTTTTGAAGCTTTGATGGATGAGGTAGATTTTAGAGACTAAGTGGATGGAAAAAAGAGAAAATCTCCAAATTCTAGGATCAGACGAAATATTGGGCAGGGATGTGCTCAAAAGAAGACCCTAAATCCATGTCCTAACTTTGGGTAGAGGATTGGGATCCCAAATACTTGGATGAAAGAATCAAACCATGACATAGTGGTCATAAGTCCTAAGTTTTCATCCCCAAATTTGTACGAAACTTTGGGAGAGCAACATTAAAAGGTCTGAGCCCAATCATCCACAATCCATGAAGATATTATTGATGAAATACTGAGAGGGTGTCTCATGAAGGAACATTCTTGTCCATAGCTAACGTCAAAATGAAGACCTCAAAAGAATCAAGTAGGACTATTAATGATCACAACTGCCTTGATGCAAACTGATAAAGGTCAGTTTAAAGTATGCGGAGCTTGTAGTAGTTAACTATATTTTCCAATTGCTTGAAAGAGAAAACTAGATAAAAATTTATTGCTTAAATAGATCTAGCAAAAGTCATAAAGGTTCCAGATCTATGCATAAGTACCTAACTTCTTTTGAACAACTGCCGTTCTTTTGTAAAGTAGCATATCAGTAGATCTTCTAACCATACCAGAGTGATTATTCCCACTGAATGCCATTAGTGTTTGAATTTGAATGTATTGTAAAATCTTCTATAAATAGTGGAATGCTCTCCATTCCAAAGGGTGGATCTATGGCCATTACAATTCATATGTAATTCTTCTTAACCTTGTAAATAGTAGCATATTACTGTTTGGTCTCTCAACTTGTTTTCACTTCTATTCTTGCTTAAGTATGAATGTTTATTTTTGTGATGGCCATCTGAGCTTGTTCACTTAATTTTTCTCTCTAGATTTTGTGGGTCTTGCTGGGTGGTTCTATAACTTACATCCATCCCTGGGCATTGAGGTTTTATTTTTTTTAAGTTGATTAGATGGGAGCACTCTAATTTTGCTATCTGGATTTCATGCACCCTATTGTTGGTTCTAGAATTTACCCTTACTTGATGTATCGAATGATAAGTGAGGATGATATGAGCTGATATATTAGATGGTGTGCTACTATTTGCACTAGCGATGTCAAACGCATGTTTCTTGATACGGCCATGTTCCATATTTTTTAATTTTGGCTATGGCCTCCCTTTGCTTTACCTCTTGTTACCTTTTCCCCTCTCACTCTTTGTAGCATGGGTAACTAGAACTGAAGGAGTCAGCCTTCTACAGAGAGCAATCACTCCTACCTCTCCTAGGATAGGTTACTGTTCAATGTTGGTCGAAGACCACTAGGTGTACCTCCACTCATTCGATGTCTATTTTGCACCAATAGTTTTTGGTGACTCTACTGGGGAACTCATTGAGTTTTTGTGTTTGAGGAAATCAAAGTTTGGTGATACTTTGGTTTACCCATATCTTTGCAAATCACCTGGTGACTCCTCTATGCAGCATATCCAAATCATGAGATCAGTTGTCTTTATATGTTGAAATATTTTCATTTTTCAAAGGACTCAAGGTTTTATGAACAACATTGACCTCACCAGTGAATAATATATGTTCATATAATGACTCAAACTCCAATGCATAAATTAGAAATTTTGAAGGCCACTGCCTCAATGTTTCAGCAATACTACCTATAGTGGAATGACCTTGGTCTACTAAACCTCCAATGCTGGCATGAAATTACTAAAGGTGCCTTGGAATCCTTAATAAAATATAGCGCGACACCACGGGAATTACTTGAGAGCATCTTAAATATGTTATCACACTAGCACCCCTCCATGGCATATCATATGAATATGTCATGATCAAGCTCTTGGTCCTATATTTAGAAGGGAGGGTACTATTGTGGTACCATAACCTTAGGTGAAAAACCATTTTCTCATGGATGAACTTTGTGGGAGCCCTTGTTGACACATTTGATGGCTCCATGGATCCCTTAAAACTCTTGACGCACCTTGCACTCATCAAGAGAGCCCCTTTTGAGTCTATCACAGACTTCAATATATGATTCAGAAGGAGCTATAAGAGGATCCTTTGAATATCAACCATCCCCCACCCGGTCTCACTTGTACTATATTGAGCATTCATATTGGATATAAGCCTCCTTCTATATCAATCTAGGAAAAGAAGATTTTCTCAAGTTTTTCAAGAGGCTTTATAGGCCAAGTGACTCCTACTTCAAGTAGGAAAGGTGTCTTCAAGAGATCTTGCTCTCCTATCCATTTTTTCATATGTTGTTGTTTCCCTTTAAACTGCACAATATCCATCATGGACGCCATATGAAGCTGTGTAGGACTTGGAACTGTAGTTGTACGAGACATAAAGGATGGATCTCTTCTGGGGCTCACACAAAGGAGATGCAAGCACCA
This sequence comes from Wollemia nobilis, assembly GCA_028583015.1. NCBI lineage: Eukaryota > Viridiplantae > Streptophyta > Pinopsida > Araucariales > Araucariaceae > Wollemia > Wollemia nobilis. The sequence goes on from JAQPPZ010016941.1 coordinate 344,444, forward strand.
TTCCAACAATGGATAATTTTGTTTCTTGCAACTTCTCCCAGCAAACAAGGAATCTAGAACAAGTTGAGGATTCCACCCCAAAAGAGGGTGTAAATTTGTATACTTTTGGTATCCAAGAGCATGTTGAGTAGCATCTACCTATGCCACTTCTAGGAGGAATTGGTTGATTGAAATACTAGTCTCAAGGAGATTTTGGTAGCAGTATTGATAGTAAATGCACCTCGTTGGTAAACATGTGTGAAGGATTCGAAGGTATGCAAAGCAGGGATATCATAGCAAATGGATCCTAAGGATTGGAGACAATGGATCCCATTGCCACATGGACTAGTACCAGTACTTGAAGAAGGCTCCACCATGGTAAATTTTTTTACCATATTAATCATCGATTACATTAGGAGTAGTATGCATAGTGATCTACCAACTTATAGGTGTACTACAACTTGGAGAATATTTTGGCAATGTCGATCAGACTACCAAAAGTATATCAATTTCAACATAATATGGTCTAGTCATTCTAGATTTACCAAATAATTTCTAGGATGAATCAATGGTTGTGGTGTGCCACTCACACTGCAATTTTGTGTATATAAGCTAATAGTTAAATAAAAGTATAGTGAGCACATGGTCAATGACATCATCCTATTCAATGGTGATTCACGATGGATTTTAAGATAATATAGTGATTTTGAAGAACTTCCATTTTTTTCTCAGTATTCTTCTTTATGTATGTTGTGACCCCGTGCCCAATGGACCAAGGCTCAAAATTCATGCATCACTTCATGCAATCTCCAAAAGGATATCCACTATGACATTGAAAGCAGTACCCACTCCTTGACTAATGGGATGATTGATCTATAAGTATCACATCCAAAGTTAGAGGTAATATGTCTGATAAACATATAATAAAATGTGGCTGCAAATTCTCTACAGGAGTGGTAATAAGATAATAAATTTTATGTGTGCTTACGTTAAGAAAAAGTATTGCAAATATCCTTAGCATTCTAGTTTTGGTCATTTGTGGGTATGTTGATGGGAATGCGATCTATGGGGGTGTTCTATGGATCACCTTCCCTTTTGTTTCTATCATTTTGTTGTGTTATTCCCTTCCTCCTCTTTCCTCAGTTATTTTTTGTTTCTAACCAATGAGGTTAGTGGTAGTTCTCTTTCTACTTCTGCCATTTTCTATGTTTCCCTCCCTCCCTTCTTCCCCTCTTGTTCTCGTTTCCTAGTTTTGATTATTTTTTCCACTCATTTTCTCCCTCCTTTTAACCCTTCCTTCTTTTTTTTGCCTTGCTTTTCATTCATCTTTGGTCATATTCCTCCTTTGTCTTACAGTCTCCTTTGTTTTTTTTTTGCTTATATGCTTTCATTGTCCCCTCCTTCTTCCCTCCCTTTGTTTGTATGTTTTTAGTGTTTCAAAATAAGTTACTTTCTGGGTCCATATTTCCTATAAAATTAAAAACCCCTATAAGTCACAAAGAGTGTGGGTGATATTTTACACCTCCTCATCAACTCTTATTTTTTAATGATGATGAAATCTTAGGGCTGGCCAATTTTTGAATCTTTGATGGATGAGACATATTTTAGAGACTAAGTGGATGGACAAAAGAGGAAATTTCCAAAATATGGGATTGGACAGAATATTGGAAAGGTATGTGCTCAAAAGAAGACCCCAAATCCCTACTCTAACTTTGGGCAGAGGATTGGGATCCCAAATTCTTGAATGAAATAATTGGACCACAACATAGTGGTCATAAGTCCTAAGTTTTCATCTCCAAAGTTGGATAAAACTTTGGGAGAGTAGCATTAAAAGATCTGAGCCCAATCATCCATCTCCCATGAAGATATGATGGATGAAAGAGTAAGAGGGTGGTGCATGAAGGAGCATTCCTATCTGTAGCTGATGTCAAAAGGGATGCCTTAGAAGAATCAATTAGGACAATTAATGATCATAGCTACCTTGGTACAAACTAATGAAGGGCAGTTTGAATTATGTAGATCCTGAAGCAATTAATCAGACTTTCCAGCTACTCAAAAGGGCAAAGTAGATAAAAAAGTATTGCTTAAATAGCCCCAGTAGAAGTGATCAAGGGTCTAGATCTATGCAAAATTACCTAACTTATTTTGAAGAATCACCATTCTTTTGTAAATCAATACATCTGTATATCTTTTAACCATCCCAGAGTGATTCTTCCCATCGAACACCATTAGTGCTTGAACTTGAATGTATTATAAAATCTTCTATAAATAGTGGAATGTTTGCCATTCCAAAAGGTGGATCTCTGGCCATTATAATTCATATGTAATTCTTATTCACCTTATAAATAATAGCATATTTGTGTTTGTTCTCTCAACTTGTTTTCACTTTTATTCTTTCTTAAGTATGGATGTTTATTTATGTGATGGCCGTATGAGCTCGTTCACTTAATTTTTCTATCTAGATTTCATGGGTCTTGCTGGGTGGTTCTAGAATTTGTATCCATCCTTGGGAATAATAGTTTTATTTTTGTTAAAGATATTTAGGTGGAAGCACTCTAATTTTTCTATCTAGATTTCATGCACCCTCCCACTAGTTCTAGAATATTCCCTTGCCTACTACATTGAATGATAAGTGAGGATGGGATGAGCTAATATGTTAGGTGGTGTGCTACTATTTATGTTGGCAATGTCAAACACATGTATATTGATGCAGCCATATCCTATCCTTGTTAGTTTTGGATATGGTCTCCCTTTGCTTTCCATCTCATTCTCTTTTCCCCTCTTACTATTTGTGGTGTAGGTAACTAGAACTGAATGAGTTGGTATTCTTCAAATATCGACCTCCCCTACCCCTCCTGGGTTAGACGGCTATTCAATGCTAGTCGAGGCTCATTGGGTGAACCCCCACTCATTCGATACCTATTTTTGCACCAATAGGTACAACCTTCATTAATGAATCAAAAACATTATTCTTTGTATCAACTTTATCCAACATCACCTAATTCCCTTCAATCATATCTCTCACAAAATGGTACTTGATATCAATATATTTTGATCGATCATGAAAACCAGGATTGTTGGCAAAAAATATTACACTTTGACTATCGGTGTCAATTCTCATAAACTTCTTCCTAAAACCAACTATTGAACACAAACTTGGTAGCCACATTGCTTATTTATAGGCATGAGTTGTTGCAATGTACTCTACCTATGATGTGGACAAAGCAACCACTTATTACTTTTTACTTATCCAACTTACTACCCCTCCAAATAGTTTGAACACATAAGCACTCATGGATATTCTCTTGTCAAGATCTCTAACCCAGTTAACATCCACAAAACCTTATAGATTTATAATATTATTATCTCCATATTTTCCTTGGTAACAAATAGCATAATTTGAATTTCCATGAAAATATCTAAATATTTTCTTCATAATAGTCAAATATTCCTTTCCTAGATTGGATATATATCTACTAAGTACTCCCACTGAATGTGCAATATTGGGTCTAGTATAAACCATTTCATACATCAGACTACCAACAACACTAGCATAAGGAACATGATGCAATTCTTTAGTTTCCTCATCTATTTTAGGACACTATTCTGTAGATAGATTTTGACCAACAGGGTATAGAGTACTTATTAGTTTACAATCATACATCCTAAATTTTTGTAGTATCAAATCAACATATTTCCTTTGATTTAATACAACTATCTATTTATACAATCCCTTATTATTTCCATATCCAAACTAAATTTGCAACACATAAATCCTTCATGTCAAATTTAGAAGATAACTAAGATTTTAGTAGCTTTATTATCTCCTTATTGTTACCAATTAATAACATGCCATCCACATACAAAACAATGATAAAAAAATTTCACCTTCTTGTTTGAAACACACACATGGATCTGCTTTAGCTTTTTCAAGCCCAAGTGTCAAAACAAACCTAGTAAATTTTTGGTTCCATATTCATGGATATTGCTTCATGTCTTAAAGGGAATTTTTTAATTTACATACCAGGTCCTCCTTACATTTTATATTAAAAAATTATAGTTGTGATATATGTGTGTGTGTGTGTGTGTATTCATCAAGTTCACCATGTATAAAATTTATCTTTACATCCATTTATTCTATTTAAAAATCAAAAGTAGTAGAAATAGCTAACAAAAATATAATTGAAGTTAGTTTAGCCACAGGAGAAAAAATCTCACCAAATTCAATTCCCTCAACCTTAGAAAATCCTTTTGCTACCAAATAATCCTTGTACTTCTTCAAATTCCCTTCTACATTGTACTTCTTGAATAACCACTTACAACCAATAGGTTTTCTTCCAAGAGGTAATATTACAAAATACCATGTCCTATTTTTATCTAAGGACTCAATTTCTTCCTCTATAGCCTTTTTCCAAGATTTATTATCACTTGATTGAAGTGCCTCCTATACAACCTTGGATTCTTCATCATTAATTGATAATGTAAAATAAAAATTTGAAGGGCTATATCTATCTGGGAGTCTTCTCACTTGATCCGATATCCTCAAAATGTGATTTCTATGTTTTGCATCTTCAGCTTCCTCCTCATATTCTAACTCTAAATTTTCCTCTTTAGATTTTCTCTGTAGTTCATCTTCTTCTATACCATCAAATTCTACCACAAGTTCTTTCTTCAATTTTAATTTTACTTGAACTACTTTAGGTTCTTTTCTTGGTTGCATTTCCTATTTTAAAACCCCTTTTGTTTCTCTAAATATCACATTACAACTATAAAAAATCTTTTATATTTTTGGCTTCCACAACTTATATCCTTTAACACTAGTACTATAACCCACAAATATGTATTTTTTAGATTTATAGTTTACCTTAGTACTTTTCTCTTTTGGCCATACGTATAAGCATCACAATCAAAAACCCTTATATGATTGAGGGTTTCTTACCAATTCATACTTCATATGGATTCTTGTCCACAAAAGTTGAGGTAGGAGATTTATTGGTGAGATAACAAGTAGTTAACACATATTCTACACATAATTTCATTTCTAGCCCTACACCACTTAGAATACTTCTAGCCTTATCCATCAATTTTTTGTTCATCTATTCTGCAACCCCATTCTATTGTGGAGTATACATAGTTGTTTTCTACCATTCTATTCCATAATCCTTGTAAAACTGCTCAAACTCATTAGAGCAATACTCACCATAATTATGACTTCTCAAAACCTTTATATTTTTCTCTATTTTATTTTCTACAAGAGCCTTAAACTCTTTAAATTTATTTAAAACCTCATATTTGTTTCGTAGAAAATATACCCAAGTATTTCTTGATAATTCATCTACAGATGTAACAAAATAGATAGATTTATCGAATTATGGTACTTTTGTAGGTCCAAACACATCACTATGAACTAGATGTATAATTCCTTCAAACCCTGTAGCACTACTTGGAAAGTTGACTCTAGTCTATTTTCCAGAAATACAATGCTCACAAAAATAAAAATTTAATAGGCAATCAAAAATTCCTTCAGCCATACCTTTCATTTTTAATGTTCAAAGGCCTTTCTCACCAATATGCCCCATGCATTGATGCCATAACGTTATCTTCACTATGATAATACTTGGAGCCATTTCTACCATATTATTTTCTTGTACAATTGAAGAGTTATTACAATTAATACTTACAATGCTAGCCTCAAGTCTGAAAAAAGTTCCTATGCAAACTCCCCTTGCCAACACCAAGGTTATATGAACCATATTGCAACTATTATTATTGAATATCGCACTCACACCTTACATAATTCATCTTATTCATGGATATTATATTCCTTACCAAACCCAAAATATGCAACACACTAGGAAGGGTTTTAATTCTTCCATATTTTAGCCTCAACTTGACTCTTCCTCGACCTATTATTTTATATGTCAAATTGTCTCCCAATAAGACTTCACCTTCATTTATCTTTTAATATTCATAGAACCCATCCCTTTAAGGATTCATATGAAAATAATCACTTGATTCAATCAACCATGAGTCATGGCATTCACTTGAGCATGTTTTAGCTAAGAATAAGTTCCCTAAATCTTCATTTGTGGTTTTCATTTCTATAGAAGTTCCTTCATAAGATGATCGATTATTATCAACCTTTTTATATTTTTAGTCTCTTTTATAATGCCCTACTTTAGCACACTTCCAAAATTTCCTCTTTTCTAGGGCAACATATTTACCCCTAGATTTTGATTTCCTTTCTCCTGATTTCTTTTTGCTTATTTTTTTAGAATGATCTCTCATAACCAAGACATCCTTTTGATGATAATATTCAAAATATTTTTCATCTCATCTCCTCATATAGCAAATTTTCTACTATATCCTCTACTTTCAATGTAGATGTAGTATTGGTGATAGTCATAACTAGGTTATCCCATGAATTAAGTAATGAATAAAGTAAAGTAATACACTTTTCCTCTTCATATATTTTTACTTCTATAGAGGTTAATTTACATACCATAGTGTTAAAATCATTTAGATGTTCAGCTACAACTTCACCATCATTCATTTGAAGTGAATACAACTTCTTTTGGAGAAATAGTTTAGTTACCAGGGACTTTGTTTGTACAATATTTCCAACTTCTCCCATAACAAGTTTGCCATGGTATTTGTAGATACATTCAACAATACATAATCAAATAAGCAAAATATGATAGAGATTTTTATCTTCCTATCAATTTTTAGCCAATTATCATCTACCATTGATGTTGGTTTTGTTCCTAAGATTGAAATCCATTGATCCCTATCAAACAAAAGATCCTCCATATTAAGTTTTCATAACTCAAAATTCTATTCATTAAATTTTTCAATCTCTACCCATGTCTTTTGATAATTCTCCTTTGCTTGGATCCTTCTGCGTACAACTCCCATTCAAGAATTAATTTATCACAAGGTTGAAATACTTACTCCTTGAACAAAGCTAAAACCTATCTCTGATACCAAATTAGAAATCAAGAGCATCGATAAACTAAATCTAAAAAACAATAATTTTAGAATCAAAAGAAGAAGATAGCAGATACACACATAACATAGTATTTATCTTGAAAATCCTTAAACAGGAAAAACTAACACAATATTATCTTCTTATTGCATAAACTTGACCATCTCCAATACAATAATGTTCCTCTTTTGTATCTCTCCAAACCCTAATGCAAGTGTGATATATATATATAACAAAGGCACATGCACGTATTTTATAATATCATGGGTAAAAAAACACGAGTTCAAATATAGTAGCCCAAAAAATCCCATATGGGTCTAAAAATAAATTAAAAAAAAACTAACTCTAAAATTTTGGCCGAGGGCTACCACCATCGAATCCCTACTTTTTGTAGGGCTACCACCCCTGAAACCCTGTTTGTGGTCTAGCCTAGCCTTAAACCCTGACAAGTATAGTTATAGAGTGTCCAGTACCTTTTAGTGTTAACCCCACCAAAATAACATGAAAAATATTCAAAATATTTCCAACATTGATAATAAAATGTTGATCCAATAAATAAGGCTTTCATTTATCAAAATCATGTATGATAGATAAAATATCATTCTCATAATTGGATTTACTTATATTCTTGTTAGATATTTTTTTGCTTTCATAAGCCATAATATGACCTTCTTACATCAATACTGCAACTATGTTGGTTGTAGAAGCATCACATTCTATGTCAAAGGGATTAATCAAATTAGGAGTAGCTAAAATGGAGGTGGAAAAAAACTTCCTTTAAGGCAATAAAGGACTTTTTAGCCTCTTCAATCCAAACAAATTTGAACTAATTGAGAGCTATCAAGGGACATATAATTTTTCTATATTTTTCTAATAAATCTTCTATAATAGTCAATGAGACTTAAAAATATTCAAATAATCTTGAGATATTTAGGTATAGGATAATCTTGTATTACCTTAATATTATTCGGATATAATTAGGATCCACCTTCACACCTTAATGAGGCAATTACTATAAACCACTATCTCATCAAAAATACAAAAAAACACATTTTTCTAGGATTCCAAAAGATAAAATTCATTAAAATTTTAAAGGTTGAAGGGGAATTACTCGACCAAATGACATTATCTTTTTTTTTTAATTTACATGGTGGAATCGATAGCCACCATGAATCCGGGTAGGTTGTCCATATTTTATGGCCACCATAGTATTTTGTGTTCTCCATCCCAAAATCCACTATACAAATATTTGCACAGTCCATCCCTATAACCACCATGCCACAATAATTTTAAACATTTTATACCACTGAAAGAACTAGGAAAGGGACAAGCATTTAGTCTGATGAGGCCTGAGATTTGAACCTTGGACCTCCACCCCAATTATGGGATTTAGTCAAACCAATTGGTCTACACCTTAGACCTAACCAAATGATATTATCAAAAACTTATAATGACCCTCATTAGTATGAAATGCAATTCTAGGAATATCCTTTTCTGTAACATAAATTTGATAAAACTTGAACATAAGTCTAACTATCTAAAAAATTGAGCACCATACAATTTATTCATCAAATCATCAAAAATAAGAATATGAAAATTATCTTAAAAATAATCTTACTTAGCAGTAAAAAATCTAAAAATAGCAACCAATACTCATCCTTGTGCCTCATCATGACCTCTAAGGAAGAATAGAGGCTAGTACTACAACAAATTCTTCCCTATTGTAGCATTTCTTAAACCAACTTCTTAATTTTTATTTTTCAAAGTTGAGGATAGATATAAGGGAGATATTTCATGGTTTCATTTATAAAATTAGATTGATATCATGATCATATGCATGATTTGGAGGAATTCCTTTGGGTATTGCAAATAATTGAGCATATTTAATGATAAGGGACTATATCTTAGAGGAAAAAACAAGAGAGATATGCTTAAGGGTCTATAATTCCATGAAATAAATCTATTTGAATAACACTTGTTTTTCTTATTTAAAATATGTTCCATATGGTAGGGATTTACCACCATGGAAGAGGATTATAACCCCTAGATATGGATGACCCATCTATTAACTATCCACTACATGTAACCATTAATCCCAAAGGATAATTTTTGCACTATCCAAATACATCACATACAGGAGTTTAGTTCAATAATAATTACCCATAATTATTCTAATATTAGTAAATTGATCTATGCATGCAACCTTATAACCATTGGTAATCATAACATTGAATTTATCAAAATAATTGGCATACAATCCTATGGTATTAATCTTATCATTATTGATGAAAATATGAGTGATGCTAGAATCAATCAAAATAATGACCCACATATTTTTAATAAAATCTTATATGATTATGATGTGATGGTTTCTAATTCCATTAGGAGAAATATTTAGAGGACCATCTAATACACACTTTGTTTGGTCTCCTTAGGCTTAATTGGTTCCTCTTGGTGTGGTGATGTTGATACTTCCTCATATTCAAAATTACATTTCTTAGTTTTCATGTAAAAGTTCCTCTTTATTTCACATACTTAATCTCACAAGATTCAAGATCTATATATGAAACAAAAAAATCCTTTAGGTTGATCATCATTGTGGTTATTGAAATAAATCATGTGGGGACTAAAGTCTTATTGGAACTAGATCCTAGACATTCAAAGATTTTTTTTGCTGCCTTAGTTAATTTTTTTGCATCATGGAGGGTGTGTTGATCATGCTTATCAACTTCCCACTATACATATTCTTGAACCCATGTTTGAATGTTCAAATGACCATAGAGGGATCCAAGTACTACATGTAAGTGAGGCTCATCAAAAATTATTTTTTTCTTACCTTGCAACAACATAACCACATAATATGAAGAGGGTATCTTATCACATTCCTTAATAACACATCAAATTATGATCAAGAGAGAGGATAGCCTCTACATCTCAATTTTTATAATTCATTGTTAAGCATGGGTACTAAATTGGTAGGTAGTTATTGTGACTTTGCCCTTCTCAATGGAACAACCATAAGGCTTAATGAAATCCATTAATCTAGTAATTCTATTTATATAATTTTTTAACCAATAATAGACATAAACAATTCAAATATATATTATTGTTACAACAAACATGAATCTCACCTACAACTACTTCATAACTCTTAAAAAACTTGACTTGCAAACAACTCACACAAGATTCCTACATGAGTGGTTCTATCCACTCAATTAATTTTAATAGTAATATTTATAACATCCTATGATGTAAAAAATCCTATCATTCTTGCTTATTACATCATGATCCAAACATGGGTACAAATACTTAATAACTAGTATAGGATAAGCACAATAATTCAAATAACCATATGATGAACTAGGACACATGCAATAGTTCATAAATTATGTTTTGTATATGAATATGAACACACTCAACTATTTATAAGAAACAATATTGGGAATGAACTCACTATGCTTATTTATTGGGAATGGACTCACTATACTATTAATCTAGGATAGGAACAAACTCTTCTATTCATGGTCATACAACATAATTGGATAGGGATACACACTTTTATCCAACATCACAATTGTAAATAGAGACATACACTACTACTCACAATAGTTGTGACTACGGATACATACAACCAATCAACCGAACTAGTCCATATTGATTTTGCATCATCTTGTAAATGGATATAAACTCAATTATTCAACTAGAGTTCTTCTTGGGACTTCAATTGTCCATACAATCAATAAGGTAGTCAAATGGTCATTACTACTACTAAAAACATTAGCGATCTTTGGTCACTTGGTGCTTATAAAATACCACCTTCAAAATATTGATTATTAAGTGCAATATTACAAAGATTATAGGCACATTGAACAATGTAAAAAATAAATATTCCTTCCCCTCTTCAATGTGATTTCTTAACTTAAACAATATTTAGGAGTGTTGACTACCACTGATCATGTACTCCAAACACATGAAAAAATATTTATCACACATCATATACCTCTACTTCTAAAATTTAGTACTTGTAGGGATCCATTTATGTTCTAGAATTGAGAAACAATTACAAAAATATATATGAATGCATGGAACTATGTGATATGTAGAAATGAAATATAGAAAGTTTTATCCACCCAAGAAATATACAAATGTGCCTCCCTCTTAAATAATGTCTTTTTAGAATAATAACTACTTTACCCTTGTTTTTTCTATATAGCCACTATGGTGATTTGGGATCCTTTTGAGACATACAATGGTGTTTTATCAACCTACTCTAACATAATTTATGGAACAACCATGAGGTTGAACAAAATTCATTAATTTAGTAATGCTAGTTATATTATGTTTTAACCAATGATATACATAAAAAACAATTCAGATATAAATTGTTGTTACAACAAACTTGAATTTTACATATGACTACTTTACAACTTTCAAATAAATTTACTTGCTATCAACTCACATAATATTCCTATGCGAGTGGCTATAACAGCTCAATTTATTTTACTAATAATATCTATCATGTCCTATGATGTAATAAATCCTAACACTTCTTAGGCACTGTGTGCAAATTTAGGATATATTCTATTTTAGCAATCCACCTTCTAAGGTACTATCCTTAAAATATTACATAATAATCTTAGGTATGAGAACATCTTGAGGTTATTCTAGAATATAATACCTGTCACCAATTGTAGCATCTAAATTAGAAGCAAAACCTTAATCATTACCAACGTTCCTTGAAAGATCACTTTGAAAGGGATGTTTATGTACCTTAGTGAAGCTCAGGTGTTTTGAATTCTGCTTAAAATCAACCTATTCAAAGTCCCTTTCAAGTGCTCACTATATTTTAGGAAACTTAAACTCCTCTTATCATCCTTGATCTAATTCAAAAGTAATGCACTGAAAATTCCTTTCCAATGCTCACTTGGTTTTAGAAGCCTCAAACTCCTTTTTCCTTCCTTCCTTCCTTGGAATATATATATATATATATATATATATATATATATATATATATATATATATATATATATATATATACATATATGTATACATATATAGATATATATACATATATATGTATATACATATATATGTGTGTATATATATATGTATACATATATAGATATCTATATATATATGTTTCATATATATATATATATATATATATATATATATATATATACATATACATATATATATATATATATACATATATATATATATATATACATATACATATATATATATATATATATATATATATATACATATACATATATATATATATATATATATATATACATATACATATATATATATATATATATATATATATACATATACATATATATATATATATATATATATATATATATATATAACTCTTTTTGTACTCTAATAAACTTATGGTTAACTAATGCTACACCACTATCCATCATCTTAATCCTACTAGTGGGGATAAAACCACAACCTTGGAATTCATGATTTTATAAGGTAGAAAAATTGTGAAATAAATTAACTAATACCTTCAAAACCTCTTAAATTTTGGCTAAGGTCAAGACATGTTTTGATGTGCTCCAAGGAGATGGATTTATTCTAAGAGTGATTCATTAGCAAAGTGGATTTATTAGCATGGAGGAGTGAAGCATTAAGCATTAGTGGGTGAATCATTAGAAAAATTGATATGGAAACAATCAAACGTGAAGCTGATTATTCTATTAGGTGCAATGAATATATAATGCATACAAAGGAATCACGTGGTTACAGTGGTTGTAACAATTTTCCCTGCAAGGCCAACCACTTGTAACTAATAGATAACAATATGCTAAACATGGATGCCAACTAATTGCTAGAAGATAAAAGACATCTCTAACAGTCTAACTAAGCATCCTAAAAAATAAAAAATATATTTCCAACATGGGCATACTATGCCTCACATATTACAATGCAAGAAATAGGAAATATCTAATGTGGACATACTATGCCACACATAATACAATGCAATATAACTTAGGCTTATAAATAAACCTAAGGTAATATAATATCCTCAACACTCCTCCCAACCATAGAAGCATTGGATCCCAATGCTCTCAACAAATGTGTAAATTCATAGGCCATTTGATGGTGAGGAATCCAGCAAGCCATATGTGGAAAGTGATTGCGGTGGGTGACAAGGTAAGAATTGGAAGAACCATGTTGAGTGTGATGAGTCTTCATCTGTAATAAGTGAAATTTGAGGGTCAAGTGCCACTACTATTGTAGGGCTGATGACAGGTTCAAGTACCAAATGAGGATCTTGATATGGTGTCTTTGAAAAACATCACTTATCTGAAGGAAGCCAAACCCTATTTCCAACTTGAAATGAGTGAGTACTGCAATACTTTCTCATCACTCTATGTTGTTCCTGCTAAGTCTTCTACAAGTCTTGTGTTATCTTGCTCTGAAGGCTTTATTAGTTATGAATGAAGGAAGTGACCTTAGGTTTCTCCTCCATATCTGCAATGGTGGAAGAGGACAAATCCAAAGGCAACTTCTATGGATCAAGTGGTTGTGTGTTCATAGGTGTACCCAAAATGATGCTAATGGTATGGTTGATATATTTCTCATGAGTAGAGTGATGGGTTCCTTAACCATGAGCTCTTGTGATTGTTCAATTTGTGGAAGTGAAGCTTCTTCTTTATCATGAGTCTTTTATGGTATTTGTTATTTATCTTGTGTGGGACTTATGCAAGTAGGATCCAAAATAAGTACTTTACTTAATGGCTTATGAAATTACCTACAACTTAGCATCAAATTTGATGTGGGTGTAGTGTTTTATATCAAAAATGTTTTATCATGAAAATCCAAAGTGTATGTGTTATTTTTACCATGATACACTATATTTCTATCAAATTTATTGGCATTACCAAGCAATAGTTCACAAAAATCCATCTCCATGACATAAAATATTATTTTATCCACAAAATTATCACCAAAAGTAAAATTCAAGGTACAAGTGTGTGTGTGTTGTTAGATGTAGAGTCTACATCCTTCCACCCAAGTGCATAGGATTGAGTATGTGGCTTAGTGTAAAGCTTCAACTTCTCGAAAACATTCCTCACAATGAGATTCTTCTATGAGTTGTTATCTATGATACAATCCAAGTAAAAATCATGCGTAAGGTGGGCTCTAGTGACAAAAAAATGGTCACGCTCCCCTTGAGAAAAAACATTAGACATGAGGGTAATTTTTTTTAGTTTACTCTTTAAAGAAAGATATTATTCTTCTATCCCTATAGTCACAATGGGACCATATTTTTGTTCCTCATTTTTAGGTTGTACAATTAGGAACTTCTTCTTCTTCATTCTTTCAAAAGTAAAATATTTAGACTTTGTATGACCATGAATTTTACAAAAATCACAATACATTGTTGAAGAAGAAGGATCTTTAGAGTGAGAAGAAGAAGAATGTACTTTAGGAGAAGTGGAAGGAGAAGAAGAATGAGGGGAAGAATGAGAATTGTTCTTCACCTTTTATTGATGTTGATTCACACCTTTGGAACTATTGTCCTATCGATATCTATGAGAGGCACCAAATTTCTCCTCTATGAGAATGGCATGCTTGAATGCCACATCCAAAGTGAGGAAATCATTGAACTTGATTTCCCTAAAAAATTGATCTTGCAATCCATGAGTGAACTTGTTAATTAAATCCTCTTATGAATATTTCACACCAAGAAGCACCCTTAACCTATTGAATTGAAAAATGTTTTCAGTAACTAACATACTATAGGCTTGCATCAACCTATACCACTTGGTCATGAGTTCACTTTGGTAATTTGGTGGGAAAAATGTGTTCTATGGCTGATGTACGCTCGATGTGGGATAATTAATTCCCACAAGTTTAAAATTTCTCCTCAAAAATTTTGTAACCATCATGTGTTCATAAGCATCTGTTAAATACTATGCGAAGTCTAATGTTGGTCAACTAAACTCATCAAATCACTAGAGACCTACAATATTACCACTTATCTACTAGATGTGTACCTTCAACCGATGAGGTCATGTGAATGACCAACATGACCACCAACTGGTCTACGATTTTTTTGTTGTCTAATATGTGATCAATATTATACAATTTTCTTGTCTACAACCATCTACAACTATGATCACTACTCCATTTTACTAGTTTGATCAAAACGAGATTGTATTCATCGATATTGGTATCGGCCAGGAGGTGGAGATCCATCAACTAGTGGCTAGCCATTGGTCAGTTGCATCTAAGAGGCTACCAAGAAAAGCATTGTTAGTTGGCTATGATATTTGCCATACCAATGTCTAAGAGGAAGGAGTCACTGATATTGATATTTGAAAATGAGCAATTGGCTAGAAATATGGTAAGACAGGTCAGTGGGATCATCGACTATCATTGCTACAGCTTGGTGACCTATTAGGGAATGCTATCAGGTAGGCTATCGATGGTAGGTTTGGTTTTTAGAGAGATAAGGTGGTAAGGAGATCACCGAATACCTCAAGAATAGGCAGACCTATGTTTAATCTTTGGAAGGTTATAAAAAGCTAATCAGACTCACTAGCACTATTAATAGGCTGAAAGCCTATTTTAAACCTTTGAATGTTTAAAATATTAATATTAATAAATATTAATATTTTAATTTTAAATCAACCTTATATTATTTTGACACAAATAAGGCTTAAGGCTTTTTTTATATGCTCATGTTTATCAAATTTCATGCATAAAGGAAGTTCCAGTCAACAAGACCTTTTGCATGCACCACTTCTTGTCAAAACCTGCAATTGAATTTCATATTATCTTTGGTAACCTTCCTAGTGCTCTCACGAAAAGGAGTGCCAATGTCTCCTGTTGGCCAAAAATTAACCTCAATTTTTTTCAAATGAGCCTAAACTCTACAAAAATAGATCCTCTCTGATATTCTTCTCTGATATTCAAAGCAGACAAAATTTTTCTTCAATCTTCAAATAGGATAAAATTTTATTACCTACACAAGGCAAGTTAGGTTACCCTCTAGTCTATAAAGGGTATTCGGTGAAGGGGTAATTTCTACCCTTTTCCACCTCAGGAGCTTCACAAAATGTTGTTGCGGGTAGATCCAAGCCAAATCCTTGCAACAACTACCCTAGGATTTAGTGCACTAGTAAAACAGTACTAGTCACCTAAAATTTCATGTCTCTAATTACCATTGATATGGAAACAATCAAATGTGAATATTATTATTCTATTAGGTGTAGTGAATATATAATACATACAAAGGAATCACGTGGTTACAGTGGTTGTAATAATTTTCCAAACAAGGCCAACCACTTGTAACTAACAGATAACAATCTGCTAAACATGGATGTCAACTAACTGCTAGAAGATAAAAGACATCTCTAATAGTATAACTAAACATCCTAAAAAATAACAAACATATTTCCAACATGGGTATACTATGCCTCACATATTACAATGCAAAAAATAGGAAATATCTAATGTGGACATACTATGCCACACATAATACAATGCAATATAATTTAGGCTTATAAATAAACCTATGGTAATATAATATCCTCAACAAAAATGGATTCATTCACCTCTTTAAGATAATCCCTTATAGACTATTAGAGGGGTAAAAATACAAGCATCAATGCCAATGAAGATCTTTGGAAAGTGATATTTTGGCATGTGTGGTGCCATAACTCATTTTAGAATCCTTTTGAGCCTTTTAGAGGTATATTTATAGGCATGCAACATTTGGAGGTGCATTATTTTTTTAGAGATATCCTCAATTTTTTACTTAGAGCAATAGTTTGTACCCTAATTAACTCAAAGGTAAGCTTCTACTATAAATAGAATCTATAGGCTCCATTATAAACATCTTTTGGCCATGAAAAATTTATAGCTATACTCTAAAACCTAGACGGGGCTCTCATAAGTCATGAAATTAGTGGTAAATCAATAAGTATTTTGCTCTCGATAAATGATATTGGCCTCTTAAAATTATAGAATTTGCAGTGATTAATGCATAGCCATTTTTTCTATCTTGTCATTCCATTCACAATTTTATATCAATTGAATGGGAAAATTGTTGTGATTCAGATTTCTTATATGTTGATTGGTCATACATTTTTCTTGTTATGTTTATGACCATATTTACTTTTAATTCCTCAGATCCTACGCTTCCAAATTTGTTTTTCATACATTTTAATTTTTGCATTTACTTTTCACATTTTGATTTCATGTTAATAAATTAAGAATTTTGTAAGGATAGTAAGGATTCAACCTAAATTTAGAGGTTGGAAGAGGCCATAAATCCTTCTAACTATAATTGAAACTAGACTTATGGGTGCTTAAGATGCCAAAATTTTCCATAATTCAACATATATTTTGGCACACAATGTTAGATCCTAGTCCTCTGGCTCATAATCTAGGTGAATTTCTTCATTTTGTTACTAAAATTGCATTCACCACAAGTGGGATGCAATTGGTCAAAAATTGAAGGATTTTGCCAAGTTCCACAATAGGTAGCAATTCATTCTAAATTTGGAGCAATTCACTCCACTTGATCTAATAATATAGAAAATATCCCAAGTTTTTTTTTGAGAGCAATTTTCTCCATAAGGCTAGCATTTTTCTCCATATCTACATATTTTCATAACTTGAATCCAAAGAGATTTTTCAGGGCTAGGGACTTGATTTACCAAGCCTAGTCCCAAATTGACCTTAATTTCATAATATTTTTTGTTATACATATGTAAATTTACAAGTAATTTTTGAATGATGATTCTATTACAAACTATAGAAGCATAAATTTTTGTGACTCAAGAAATCAAGACATGTAAGACCCCTTAAGTTTAAGTTCAATTTTGCATTTGCCATAGCTAGAAAGCATTTGGAATATGTTTTTGAAAAAAAAAATGCTCTAAAATTATAAACTTTTTGGAAGTTGATCTCAAGGATTGATTCACTTAAAATTTGAGGAGAAATTCACTTAGAAAGACAAGTTTTTTCCAACTATTTTAAGGGGAGTAGTTCATGCCATTATCAAAGCAAATTGCTTGGTCTTGTAGCCCAAAAATTCTCGCACTCCTTTCCTCAAGGCTGATGGATCCGCGCCTTAGAGGGGAATGGGAGAATGGATGGCCTACACCTCAGAGGAGAGGTACTTGAGTTCGTACCCTCTTATGGTGATTTTTTGATGAATGGGTTGGGTTCACCAGGAAATATTTTGTGGTAGTTTCTGAGCCTAGGTTTGGGATTTGTTTTGATGTGTTTGTTTTGATCAAATCGTGCATACACCTAAGTTTGGCCAATATGCAATTAATCTAACCTATATGCAATTTTAATTCAAATGCAGACAACAAACAGTAGAAAACATAATGCAAAATACAATACGGTACTAAAAAAAATGATTTTAAACTCTTACTTGTATCCGGATGTCTGTTGAAGATTCTGATTTTTGTATGCAGTCCAGATCATACACAGTAGGTCGATATCGTACTACGAACCGTAGGATCGTATTACGATCTGCAAGATCGTATTATGAACAGTGACAGACAGATCCGATTTTGATAGACAACAGCAGATTCATGGATAGAGTATATAAAATAGAAAGTCTAGAGATTTACTTATGATTGCAAGCTTAACTATGATTAAATGAATACACTTAAATAGCTATAATGATATGCATTGATGAATTAATGTATTACAATATATGAAATGTGCAATTATATGAAATTAGGTGAACTCCAGGAATGCAAATGATTAAATCTAATGCTTTATGTGATGAAGAATGCTAAATGCAATGTAGATTAACTAGATGAATAGCAGAATATGCAAACCAGAGCTTGAGGTTGCCCCCAAACCAACTACAGGTGATATCGTAGCCTTCTGAGCGAGATCGTATCCCAAACTCGCAAAGTCGTACTACGATCACAATATCGTATCCTTCGATCTGCAACAAAGTCCTCTGATCCTGCAAATAATCAAATAACCAGAGCTAGGATGCAAAATTATGCGAAGTTTTCTAAAAGTGCAAGGAGGCCAGGAGAATTTTAGAGGGAGGGGTCTGGTTAAATAAGTAGGGAGGAGTGTCCAGAATAGGGAGGAGGTTGAATTGTTATAACTTCTTCTAAGCTGGGCGAGGCCGAATGGATCCGATCTCGCATTTCCCGCATAGTTACACAGGCGGGGACAAAAACCGTTCAACTGATTTTTGTCGTTTTCCTTTTTTGAATTTTCTATTTTTGGGCAAGATCGTATTACGATCGACGATATCGTACGCCGATCGCAAGGATCGTAAGACTGAAATCGTGCTACGATTTTAGAGGTCGTACTACGATTTTGGAGGTCGTAGTACGATCTCATCAAATAGGCACAAATTTTGAGGTAATAAATGCAAACATGATGTTTTTACAATTTTTTTATGTTCTCATGCAAATGGGTCAAATTTGAGGTGCTACATTTTGCCCCCTCTTTAGCATAGTTTTGGAAGAAATTGTGTTAAAGAAAAGTGTGACACGCTTTACGAGAAAGCAAAATTTTTATTGCAAATTTTGTTGATGATTTTGAGTTTTTATGCAAATTGTTTCAAGATATGATGTTTATGGTACCCCCTTCGAGTTTTTATACCAAATTTAACGTTTGGGTAAAAACTCAAAAAATTAGGAGTAAAATGAATAAATAAGAAAAATAAAATGAAAAAGTAATTCATTTGCTTTTTTACCTTTTTACCTTTTAGAGCTCTGGAGAAAAATATGGCAGGAGCTTCACATCACGTCGATTTGGTCCAGGTTGGAGATGGAGCACTTCGGGTATGCATTTCTAACTTATTTAGGGTAGATTTTTATTGTTTTTTGTTGAATTTAGATTTAATTTGGCAATTTTAGGGCACGACTATCATCGCGTAGCCCTAGTTGCGAAATCGTAATGATTTCACAAAATCGTATCAATTTCACAATATCATATCATACGATATTGATGAAATTGGTATGATATTGCCAAAATCGTATCGATTTCAATGATATCGAATGTTATGATATCACAAAATTGATACGATATTATCTATTTTAGTATGATTTTGCACTGTATTTATCCGATTTTGCATTTTTTAATCCGATCACTAATTTTGATTTTATGTTTTATTTTTGATAGATGGCAGAACTAAAGAATATGGATCGATATGCCCTCACGGATGATGAGTTGGCTACTTTAGAGGTGGTGGGCCTCAAACATGTGGTAGAAATACCATAGATTGGGATTGATATGAGACTTCTTACGATGTTGGCTGAGAGATGGTATCCAAAGTCTTCTTATTTTTGGCTACCCACAGGAGATATGGCTCCAACATTAGAGGATGTCTAGAAGATCCTAAGGTTGCCACTATGGGGTATTTGGGTTACCACATCTGGTAACCAAGGCCAAGCTTTACAAAGATTGATGGGAGATCCAAGCTTCCTTTTAAGGAAGGGGGGAGTTCCATTGGAGAGACTCAGTAGGATAGAGGGGGTCTCTCAACTTACAATATTGTTGAGTGGCATGGTGGGTGGTTTGATTCTATGTCATCTTAGTGGAGTACATCTACCATGGACAACTAGAGGGTCCATTTTTCTTGGGGTCCCTTCCTCTTGTGTCGGCTCTATATATTTTTACATAGAGTCATCTACAAGAAGGGGAAGGGCCTCATTTTGACTTCATTCCTATAGGTCTGGTGCTGGGAGCACATAGCCATCCAGTGGCCTATAGGGCTTCCATTGGTTAGAGCGGTAGATGGTGAGCCTGGCATGGTAGATGATAGGCCGAGGGTGTTCTATTGGCCTCTTTAGGGAGGATGGGGTAGATGGGCTAGCATTATTGTTCTAAGGTGGCTCATGGATGATTTATTGGTAGACGACATCACATGGCGACCATGGAGAGAGATTCTAGGGTGGTAGGAGGATGCCTATGAGTTGGCATAGATCAGATGGACCATTTGGGTCCAAATGCATGAGGGAGAGGTGGAGTTGCACCATTTTGATTAGGTGCAATGCCAATTTGGTCTACAATAGGACATTCCATAGTATAGGAATATCACTTTTTCTTGGTCTACTTAGGATCCTACCACCTTTAGTGGGGCTCTCGATCTGACTAAATTTTTGGATCCAGAGCTAGATGATGCTCCAGTGGAGATAATAATAGGAGATGATGTAGGGGTGATAGATAGATACCATCAATGGTATGTTGGCATTAGGCCTACCAGGTTGATAGCATGGAGGAGTGCAATTCATATGGAAGCTAACTAAGTCTTTCGATAGTGCCAGACTGATCCATAGGTGGTCTCAAGGAGATGCCATCCTTGCACGTAGGGTGACCACTTGATACAGGGGTAGTGGGGCCATAGGGGTAGATAGGAGAGGAGAGGATCACCCCCATAGGAGGGAGGAGTACCTCCTCAGTAGGCAGAGGGATCAGAGTTACTCGAGAAGGGCAAGAGGATTTTGGAGGTAGGAGAGAGTAGCGACACTATAGAGTAGGATGCCGAGATTACATGGTTGAGGGTAGATAATTCTACCCAAAATACCAAGATCGAGTCTCTCGAGACCGAGTTAGCATAGGCTAGGGCTCAGTTGAGCCAGGAAGCAAGGACTCAAGGAGTGGTGGTTCCCACTCTAACACCTTCCCAGGTGACTCACTCGAGGAGGAGCAGATTAGGGGATGAGCTAGTGTGGTCTATTCATCAGACCACATTTTATCAAACTTTGTATTTTGTGGCCATACCAGCCAATCAGAGATAGGAGATGCCTACAGATATCGTAGGTCCAATTCGGGTAGGATCTTCATCTCGCTCTACTTCTAGAGCGACGTCCTCCCAAACACATACAGTAGCAGGACAGTTTTAGCCACCACCACCACCTGGTGGAGGTGACGATGCTCAGAGCTCTAGAGGCTCTAGGGGGATTTAGGGATGGACCCTAGATTCTATTTTTGGTGATTGAGTATGTCGATGTTAGATATTGTGGCATACCAATCAATTTTGATGATGTATATATTGGATGATATATTATATATATGATATTTCTATTGATGTGACTTTGTGTACTTGTGTGATGAATTTGCATTTTAATCATGTTTTTATATTTCAAGTAATCATGCTTTGTATAAATATTTTGCTTTTATCATGCTTAAAAATAGATGGAATGATAGAATGTATGTGAAAAGGGAATTGGATTTTGTGTGATAAGATATTTGAAAAAATATTAGCAATATGTATCTCCAAGGATGTTGTGTTGTTATATGACCATTGGTGGAGGTGAATTCTCGCTAGGTCATGAAGCTTTTGATCCTGTTGTGAAGAAAATTAATATTGCTAAAATGGTTGGTTGCTTAAGAATAATTCTTAAGGTTTTTGTGATGATGATAAATATGAGATTTGATGTTGTTTTGGAACAGGATTTGAAATGATTTTAAGCATGAAAATTTGGAAGGATGACTTGCGCTAGGCATAGAATTCCTAAGTGTGAATTTGAAAAAAATAATTACTTAGGAATTATACCATCATCACGAAAATTAAAATGAAATGCATGATGAGATGAAATTTGTTTATTCTTTTTAAAATGCAATTTGTAAGAGAAAATGATTACGTCATATGTTTTAAAAGATTATGAAATTTTTGTTTTTATGTAATAATTTTGGACATGAAAAATTTAGAAGGATGACTTGCGCTAGGCATGGAATTCCTAAGTGTGAAGGTTGAATAATAATTACTTAGGAATCATACCATCATCGCGAAAATCAAATGAAAATTTATAATAGTTTTATTGCATGTTTTTTGGAATATTTTTGATGAACTGAAATTAAGCATAAAAATTTATGAAGATAACTTGCGCTAGGCATAATGTTCCTAAGTGTGAAATTTGTAATAATAATTACTTAGGAATTATACCATCATCGCAAAGTCAAAATAAAAATGCATGATTATATATGATTTTGAAAATGCAATTTCTTAAGAGATGAATGATTAATGTTTCTAACAAATATTTCAAAGAAATATTTTAATTTATTTCAAAGACAAATTCAAATTTATCAAGAACCCAGTGTGTGCATATGTGAGTTCATTATCCATTTTGATATATCATAATGACACAAAATCTCTCAAGGATCAAATGTGTGTGCTTTGTAATGTTCATTTACCAATTTTGAGTAAGGTAGTGATGCAAGCAAACTTGAATGAACCAATGTGTGTGCAAATGAAGGGTTCATTAACCATGATTTTTGTGCATGAAACCGTACCAGACTACTATGTGAGTCAAGTCACCAAAAGCTAGCTAATCCACAAGCGGACATAGGTCTATACAAAATAAGGTCGCTAATGTGACAGACATATCACCACGTGAAAAGGAATTACCCAAGGCCAAGCAAGTTGGGCACAAATCACCTGTTATGGGGCTTACCTCATGATTTTTGAATAATGGAGAATTCTAGGGATTCAAGCTCATTCACCCTTCTTTTCTTCACTTTTAAGGGGTAGGGATTTTGTTCATTTTGTGTTTTGAACAAGGGGATTTTATTGCTTTGTAATGGAACACTTTTCTTGATTTTCTCTCTTCTTTTTTTTATTTTTCTTTCTTTTCTTTATTTTCTTTCTTTTTGGGGTACTTGCTCAGATTAGGCGTAGAGCAAGGGATTTTATTCGGGTAGGGGTGAGCTTGTCCTTTTGCCAATTCTCAAAAATTCTAGACCATGCGCATGATAGGATAGCAGGGGAAACTTTTTGCTTAAGAGACTAAGACTACTATGTAGTATCATTTTTCGAATTTGCAACAAATCATTTTAATATGTGAAAGTGTGTATTTGGTTCAAGAAGTAGCAGGATCATTTCCCAAAACTCAAAATATTATTTAATGAAATAATAGTGATCTTTGATACAAGAGAGATTTATAATCATAGCGATAAAATCAAAATAATAATTATGTGAAATTAAGTGCATGGTTCAAGATAACTTCTGAATTTATCCGAAATAAAGGAAAATATAGCTTCAAAATTTTAGGAAATGACAATGCAAATAATTAAAATATTTTTGGATATTTTAATACTTTTTTTATTTTTATTTGATTTTGAAATTTTAAATTGCTAAAATGTGAAAATTATATACAATTATATACAGTGATGAAACTTTTGATTTTAGGCATAATATCTTTTGAGATGCATAATATTCATGGGTTCCTTGAGATCTTTTCCATCCAAGGTCGCCAATCGGTATGCACCTGATCCAAATTTAGTAGTGATGATATATGGTCCAAGCCAATTAGGTTGAAATTTACCTTTAAGGTCTTTTCTTGCATTTGTATTTTTTTTATTTTCTTTTAAGACTAGATCACCAATTTCAAAAGATCGATTATGAACTTTCTTTGAATATGCTCTTTTAAGTTTGTCTTGATAGGCACGAAGGTGCTCTAAAGCATGAATGCATTTTTCATCTAGAAGTTCCAGCTGACTAAGTCTACCAGCATGATATTCATCTCCTACTTCAACATCTTGAAGTAAAAGAGCTAAAGAAGGAACTTCTAGCTCGAATGGGAAAATAACTTCAGCACCATAAACCAAGACAAAAGGTGTAGCGCCAGTGGGAGTACGAATACTAGTTCGATAAGCCCACAAGGTAGGATATAATTGTACATGCCAGTCATGGCCTGATTTATTAACCAATATTTTAAGGATTTTAATTAGAGTTTTATTAGATGCTTCAGCTTGGCCATTACCCTATGGATAATAGGGAGTAGACCAACGATGTTGAATTTTATATTTTTGACATAATTTTTTAACATCTTTGTTCTTAAAACAAGTTCCATTGTCTGAAATAAGATTTGATGGGATTCCAAATCTACAAATGATTTGATTAAGGATGAATTTGGAAACTTGAGCTCCCATGCAAGAAGCTAAAGGTATAGCTTCTACCCACTTCATAAAATACTCAATTGTAGTTATTATGAATTTATGACCATCAGATGAAACAAGATTTATTTTACCAATGATGTCTAGACCCCATTTAGAAAAGGGCCAAGGGGAGGATATAGCTTGGAGTTCTTGAGTAGGAGCATGGACAAGGTCAGCATGCTTTTGACACTTGTCACAATGATGCACATAATCATGTGCATCCTTTTCCATGGTAGGCCAAAAATATCCTATCCTAAGGAGCTTCTTAGCAATGGCACTACCACTAAAGTGTCCTCCACAAGATCCATCATGGGCTTCACTCAAAGCTTTCTTAGACTCTTCTAAATTTAAACACCTTAGTAAGATACCTTCAAAATATCTTCTATACAAGGTATTACCAATAATTATGAAGCGAACAACTCACTTACATAACAATCTACGTTGATTTCTATCAAGACCTTCAGGGAAAGTTCCTTTTTGGAGAAAGTTGAAGATATCTATATACCAAGGCTCAAGAGTAGTTTCATTGATTAGAAACACATCTAATGGCTCTAAACATGACTTAGCAGAAGTGGGTTCTTGGAGTCAGTGAATAATGATAGTAGCATATTCATCATCCAACTCCAAAGGCAACAAGGAAGCAATCACAGCCATAGCGTCGACAATAGTTACTAGTTCTAGGAATAGCTTCTAAAGTGACTTTTTCAAACAATGATATTAATTGAAGGACATAAGCTTTATAAGGGTGAATTTTCTCATATCGTGTCTGATAAACGTCATTGATTTGATTTATCACAAGCTGAGAATCACCAAAAACTAATAAATATTTTATTTTTAATGCTAGGGTAGCTCGTAATCCAAGAATTAGAGCCTCATATTCAGCAGTATTATTAGTGCAAGAAAATTGCAATTTAAAAGATAAAGGTATGAGGTGCTTTTGAGGAGATATTAAAATAATACCTACACCAGAACCACTCATGCATCGAGCTCCATAAAAATATAAAGACCATGTTTTAGAATGATCTTCCTCTAGATTGAGGCATTCATCAAGAAACTCAATGGTGAGGGGATGAGTAGATTCTAAAGGTGCAACAACTAATTGATCAGCTATAATTTGACCTTTAATAGATTTTTGACCTATGAACGTGAGTTCAAACTCACTTAGAGCAAGAACCCACTTAGTTGTGTGACCCGATAGATAAGGTCGACTCATCAAGTACCTTAATGGATCAGATTTAGCAATGACATAAGTTTTTTGACTAAGCATATAATGATGCAATTTTTGCATAGAAAATACAACTACTAAACAGAGTTTCTCTAATGAAGTATAATGAGTTTCATAACTTATTAATGTTCTGCTAATATAATAAGTCGCTCGTTCTTTCTTCTCATCATCAATTTGAGCTAGCATAGCCCCAAGTGCAAGTTTCGAAGTAGAAATATATAAAATAAATGGATGATCAGGCTTAGGAGGAACAAGCACTGGTGGATTTAAAAGATATTGTTTAAGATGTTCAAAAGCTTCTTTACATTCATCATCCCATTGAAAAGGGATATTATTTTTAAGTAGTTTAAGAAAAGGTCCTATTTTATCCTCCAACTTATCTATGAAGCGATGGATAGATTGAAGCTTGCCTTGTAAACTTCGTAAGTCAGATATATTTTTAGGAGGTGGCATATCTAAGATAGCCTTAATTTTGAGGGGATCAATTTCTATGCCATGCAAAGAAACAATAACCCCCAATAATTTACCTGATTTAACTCCAAATACACATTTAGCTAGGTTTAAATGGATAAGGTATTCTCTTAACCGATCAAATACTTTTCTTAAATCATCTATGTGATCATCCTCTTTAGCTGAGCGAGCTATAATATCATCTACATAATCATGTAGAATATCATACATCATATCATGAAAGATGTATGTCATAGCTCTCTGATATGTTGCACCTATGTTCTTTAAACCAAATGGCATTACCTTCCAACAAAATGTTCCCCAAGGGGTAATAAAAGTTATTTTAGCTTGATCTTCAAGAGCTATTCTAATTTTATTATATCCTAAAAAGCCATCCATAAGGGATAACATTCCACTTCCAACTATAAAATCAATGATTTGATCCATATTAGGAAGAGGAAAATCATCTTTAGGGCATGCAACATTAATGTCTCTAAAATCCATGCAAACCCTAATCTTGGTAGCTTCTTTCTTAGTTACAGGAACAACATTAGAAATCCAATCAGCATAGTCAATGGCTTGAATAAAAATGACATCTAGGAGTTTTTGTAACTCACTTTTGACTAGTAGAGCAACCTTAGGATGCATCTTTCTAAGTTTTTGTTTAACTGGTTTCGCATCCGGATGCACTACTAGATGGTGCATAACCATAGAAGGATCTAGACCAGGCATATCTACATATGTCCAAGAAAATACATCACTATATTCTATGAGAAATGTAATATACTATTTTTGTTTTTCTTCACTTAATTCTAATCCAATATTGACTATGCGAGGATTCTCTTCCATACCAATATTGACTTCTAAAACATTTTCCACTTCAATATTTAGATCCCTTTCAAAATTAGGTGGAGCGGGTGAAACACCCATTTCTTGTAATTCTTCCAAGGTTAACTTGGCTAATTCTTCTTGAGGGGTTATAGCATCAAGATGGGCTATACATGGTATAGATCCATCAAAATAAAACCCATTATGTAAGATTTCTTCAATAGAAATGTCATGGAAGATATCTCCTTCCAATTGTTCATCTGGTTCAACAATCATTTTTGGATAAGCTATGGATAACATATTACAAGAGAACATCCTACCCATAGATTTAAGGTATTCTTGTTGATCTAGGTAATCTTGATATGAGATTAAATGATCATCATCCTCAAATGGGAATGGTTGACACTTCCTAGGAAAAAGGCCTATTCCACATCTGGCAGGCCATTCTTCTATCTCTAAGGGTTCTTTTATACCATTTTGGAAAGGTCCTAAACCTTTACCTTTATATCCTAATTTAAGCATCATAGGTTTTGATTTTTCATATTTATCAAAAAATAACACTTAGAAAATCCATCATGATCAATTATGATAGTCATGGGTCTTATTCTACCCCAATCATATCCCTTATAAATAAATGCACAACTCCCAACATGATATATGCTTCCCATAGGTTGTGGCAAGCCCAATGTCCGAGGAGATGGTGGTAATTGAGTTAAGGCAAGAGAATCTTGCATGGAGAATTTTTCCTCTTCTGATGTTGTGAGAATTATGGATAAATCGGGTAAATATTCATATGTAAGAGAATATGAAGTAGAAGGAGTATCTTCTATAGTTTTAGATGTTGTAAATATAAATTGTGTAGATGTATATGGAAGAGATGTTGATGTAGATGAAGAAGATGTAGGTTCAGAAGATGTGGATGTAGAACTAGATGGAGGTGTAGGAAGTGTAGAAGATGGAGGTGTTAAAGATGTAGGTGGTAAATATGGAGATATAATTAATGGAGGTGAAGATGATGATGGTTTAGGTGATATTTTTGTACATTTAGAAGATGCAACTGAATTAGGGTGAGTGGTAGACAAAGTGGGGCAAAATTGAACCCCAATCGGTTCTGCCAAAGTGCACATGTCAAATGGTCTAGGATCACCATGAATGGTAACCAATTGATTTTTAAATTCAAATTTAACACATTGGTGCAAGGTGGATGGTACAACTCTCATTGTATTGATCCAAGGATGACCTAAGAGTATGTTGTACGATGTAAGGCAATGTACAACAAACACAGTCGTATCCAAAGTTCTTGGACCAACCTGCAATGGAATTGATATAACTCCACATGTTTCTTGTATTTCATCATTAAAATCTTTTATGATCATATCAGTTCTCTTCATTTCATCACTTCTAAATCCAAATATTTGGTAGAAATCAAAAGTGCAAATATTTAGGGATGAACCATTATCAATTAGAACTCTTTTGACTGCTACATCTCCAATCAATGTTGTAATATATAAAGGATTGTCTTTATGCATACTATGAAGAGGAATATCTCTATCTCAAAAATCAATACAATCTATTTCATGAGGCATAACAATATTTATAATAGCCTCAGGTTGTATATCTTGCGGTACCATCATTTTACTCAATGTATGCATCAATTCTTCTCTATGTATAGAAGAAGTCCTTAAAATATCCAAGAGAGAAATCCTTGTTGTAATGTTAGCAAGTTGCTCATTAATATCATAAGGAGGTTTTGGTTGTGTACTTGATGTATTATTCCCTTTTGTAGGAGATTTTAATATGAATGGAGTTGATTTATCATTTTGATTTTGATCTTGTGTTTGAGAATTTTGTG
The DNA here is from genome assembly GCA_028583015.1 of Wollemia nobilis. NCBI lineage: Eukaryota > Viridiplantae > Streptophyta > Pinopsida > Araucariales > Araucariaceae > Wollemia > Wollemia nobilis. Next base: position 373,667 of record JAQPPZ010016941.1, read on the forward strand.
CTTGTTGTCTAGTAACAACTCCGATGGTACCTACAACATTATTATGTCCATAATAGATGGGCCGAGGTCTAGCATTCACTGCTTGCTCATTAGAGAGTAATTGTTGGAAAGAAGGTCATGTTGTGACCCTCCTAGGAAATGGTTCTTTAGGGACCATCAAGTCTATGATAGGAAGAATAGCCTCTGATTCATCTTCAGAGCTATTCGAATTGTTGGAAGTAATATCCAACTCACTTTCTGTTTCACTCTCTGTATCATCTGGATATGATATTTGAATGTTATGCATGGGTCTACTTGTGACCATAGATAATGTAGTTCCAAATGATGTTTCTGAATGTTGATTAGGTATAAAACCACTAATAGTTCCAACATACCTAGTTGGAGGAGGAACGTTATGATGTTCCACCTGATTTACTGCTTCTTTACCATGCTTAGGTAAAGGATGTTGGAAAATATCCAAGGTCTGATTTGCATTCTGAGTTTGATTTTGTTGTGTATTATTCTGAGCATTATTTTGAACATTCTATTTTGGTGGGAAACTTTCCATCGACATTTTGTTATTATCAATCAAATATTGTATCATATGTTTCAACCGCTTACAAGAATTGGTTGAGTGTCCATCAACTCTATGGAAATTGCAATGTAAATCAGCTCTAAATCTAGTTGCAGTTGTATCTAGTTGTCGTATGTTGGGCAACTGAATTAAACCTCATTCCAACAATTGAGGTAAAATTATGGTTAAAGGTTGATTTAACTTTGTAAACTCTCTTGGAGGTTTATCTAGAATTTTCAATACAAATTTATTCATTGCTTCTATAGTATTGACAAGTGCGGTATTTCTACTATCAATGACTCCATCACCTACCACTTGTTTATTCTTGTATTGATTTTTAGAAGACTTATCTTCATCTTTCTTCTTAAACTGACCTCTTCTAATGAGAGCATCTTCAAATCTCCTTGCTAAATCTATAGCTTGATCAAAGGTGGTTATTGTAGCTATAGAAAGTTCATAAGACAATTGCTCTTGCAAATTATCAATAAAAATGTCCAACATCTCACGATGAGGTAATGCAAAATGTAATTTTCCTAGAAATTATCTCCACTTAGTCAAGAATTCAGAAAAGCTCTCATCTTTGCCCTATTTCAAGTTGTATAAATCCTTAATGGTCATGTGCCTCTCTATGTAAGCACTAAATTGATGGACAAACATTTTTGCTATCTCTTCAAAGTTTCTCAAAGAATTTGTAGGCAACTGATAGTACCACTCTAATGCCATGCCTCCGAGACTTTTTGGGAACATATTTAGCAACAACAAGTCATCATATGAGATATCATGACAAGTTATCCTAAACATACGAAGATGCTCAATAGGATCTTCAGTTCCTTTATATATCGGGAGAACAGGCATAGGGAAGTGTTTAGGGTATGGTTGGGCAACCACCATAGGATCCAAGGGTTGGCTACACATCTCTCGATAATTGTATGAGGGATGGTAGGGATCTATCTGGTCTAGGTGAGAAGCTAACTATTTAACCATAGCTTCAAGGCCATGTGGTTGTCCAACAAGTTGATTATGTTGCATCATATTATTAGGTCTTTGAAGATAAGATTGTGTTACATAAGGATTTCCAATTGAAACACTATTATGTAAATTGCTTGTAGGAATGGTGTTATAAGATGGAACTGTGTTATGTTGAACCTTTTGTTGATTCTTGTTAGGATTTGGTATTTTCCTAACCTTTCTTGGTATAGAAGTCTTTTGATTTGTAGCAGAAGTTTGTAATTTCTATTGAGGATTTGGATTTGTTGTAGGTGTTGATTGATTGATGTTTTGAGTTGGAGTTTGATTCACATTTTGAGATGGGCCAGCTTGACTATATTTTATGTATGGCATCGGTCTTCTAGCCAATCGAAGAGCAGCTTCTAAAGCAGCCTCCGTAGAGTAATCTCTAGGGGGAAGTTGACCTTCTGTTTCTATTACTTGATTGATGACTTCTATATTATATTTTATGAATTTGGTAAAATGTTGTGTAGATTTAAATATGAGATTACCTTCCTCATCCATTTGAGGTTGAATATTGTATTGTCCTTCTTCTTTATTTATGTCTTCATCATATGATTCTGAAGTTACATAATATTCAATAATTGGTCTATCAGGATCACCCTGAGTGGGCTCTTCCTGAGGTGGTTCTTGCATAAAATCATCTTCTATTTGTTTACCATTCCTTAAAATTCTAGGTATTTTGATAGATTAGGTTTTTGCAAATATATATGTTATATATATATGCATTCAAATTCTGGGGGTATATATTTTATATATATACCTAATTAATATGATATTATTTTTGGGTTTTTGTAGTTTTAAATTGTAGAGAATGAAGAAAAATAGAATAGAAAATATTATAGTGTAGATATTATATCTTAATTTTCTTGAAAAAGTTTATGAATATCATTAATAGGTTCCAACTCTCCAGGTGTCATATAGTGTTCTTCTTCAAATTGGAAATTTATTTTCAAGAACTTTATGAAGTGAGCTATGGTGATACAATCAACTTCATAATCAGGCATACAAAAGTATAGCTCATGACAATATTCATGATAGAGCATAACTCTGGGAACTCTATTAAATCTTCTTTTATCTTCTAAGACAACTTCTTGATCCTCTACATGAGACAAGAACTTGTGTACTACAATTGCATTCTCAAGATAGTCTTCAAAAGAATATAGGCTTGGGGAAATAATGACTCTCTTATCTGCTAACCATATCTCACAAGCTCTTCTAATGTCATTATAAAAGGATAATCTATCAGGATCCAGGATTCTAGATAGATCAAACCTTATGATTTGTTTAAGTTCAGATTTTTTGGCTTCTATGATATCTAATCTTCTATCAAGTTCGTTCCAATGTTCTTGAGATGTTAAGTTAGGACTCCCAACTATTGAAGAGATTTCTTGGATTGACAATGATGTACTAACATTAATTAGAATGGCTCTTCTTCTATTGTAATCTACCATCTATGATGATATGCAATTGTGTAACTAATGACTTTGATTTTTTTTTTTTTTTTATGAATCAGAACGGTATTTATGTGTTTCACGTCGGGTTCACCAAAGAATGTAGCCCAAAAATTCTTGCACTCCTTTCCTCAAGGCTGATGGATCCATGCCTTAGAGGGGAATGGGAGAATGGATGGCCTACACCTCAGAGGAGAGGTACTTGAGTTCGTACCCTCTTATGGTGATTTTTTGATGAATGGGTTGGGTTCACCAGGAAACATTTTATGGCAGTTTTCAAGCCTAGGTTTGGGATTTGTTTTGATGTGTTTGTTTTGATCAAATCATGCATACACCTAAGTTTGGCCAATATGCAATTAATCTAACCTATATGCAATTTTAATTCAAATGCAGACAGAAAATAATAGAAAACATAATGCAAAATACAGTACGATACTAAAAAAATGATTTTAAACTCTTACTTGTATCCGGATGTCTAATGAAGATTCTAATTTTTGTATGCAGTCCAGATCATATGTAGTAGGTCGATATCATACTACGAACCGCAAGATCATATTACAAATAGTGACAAATAGATCCGATTTTGATAGACAATAGTAGATTCATGGATAGAGTATATAAAATAGAAAGTCTAGAGATTTACTTATGATTGCAAGCTTAACTATGATTAAATGAATACACTTAAATAGTTATAATGATATGCATTGATGAATTAATGTATTAAAATATATGAAATATGCAATTATATGAAATTAGGTGAACTCCAGGAATGCAAATGATTAAATCTAATGCTTTATGTGATGAAGAATGCTAAATGCAATGTATATTAACTAGATGAATAGCAGAATATGCAAACCAGAGCTTGAGGTTGCCCCCAAACCAACTGTAGGTGATATTGTAGCCTTCTGAGCGAGATCGTATCCCAAACTCGTAAAGTCATACTACGATCACAATATCGTATCCTCCGATCTACAACAAAGTCCTTCGATCCTACAAATAATGAAATAACCAGAGCTAGGATGCAAAATTATGTGAAGTTTTCTAAAGTGCAAGGAGGCCAGGAGAATTTTAGAGGGAGGGGTCTGGTTAAATAAGTAGGGAGGAGTGTCCAGAATAGGGAGGAGGTTGAATTGTTATAACTTCTTCTAATCTGGGTGAGGCCGAATGGATCCGATCTCGCATTTCTCGCATAGTTACACAGGTGGGGACAAAAACCGTTCAACTAATTTTTGTCATTTTCTATTTTTGAATTTTTTATTTCTGGGCAAGATCGTATTACGATCGACGATATCGTACGCCGATCGCAAGGATCGTAATACTGAAATCGTGCTACGATTTTGGAGGTCGTACTACGATTTCGGAGGTCGTAGTACGATCTCATCAAATAGGCACAAATTTTGAGGTAATAAATGCAAACATGATGTTTTTACAATTTTTTTATGTTCTCATGCAAATGGGTCAAATTTGAGGTGCTCCAGGTCCATTACTTGTCAATTTTTATTTTTCTAAGTTTAATTTTGGTAGAAAATCACCTAAATCTACTAGCAATTCACTCCAATTTATTGGAAAATCATTTTGTAGAAAAAAAGGAATAAATCTATAGATTTTGATCCCAAAACCCTATTTATGTAGGTATGTACATGCATGAGGTCAATTTCTTGAATACACACTAAAAAACACAAATATCGGTTAAAGAACATCAATCCTTGAGTTAATTGCATATCAATGCAAGAGCACAAAAGAGAAAAGGAAGGAAAAAATCTTCACATGGATGTATGAAGAGGAAAATATTAAGGAGATTCCTACATCTAATCTTACTTTCTAAAAAAGAGAAAACTTAAAGGACAAAAAAGTTAGTTAAAACTCTACATTCCAAGATTTATTTTATCACATATCAGCTTACTTATTCATTTACTCTCATAAACCAAACTTGGGAAAGTACAATTCCTACATTAAATCATTTTGAGTGGTAATTTTACCCAATTGCAAAACCACACTCACACTTAGGATTTCGATCACAAAACCCTCTCTTGCAAATAAGATAAAACAAAAATAACTTATCCAAGGTTCCTCTATGTAATCATTGCACATATGTATTTTTAATCTTGTAAAGATGTGCTAAATGAGTGCTAGGAATACCTTAGTGATTTGTAAGTAACTGATAACGAGGGACCTATGTTGGTTTATTTTATTGTGCTATACTAATGATTGTTCATGAAACTTAAAAGAAAAGAAAAATGTGATTGGCCCTAATATGACCATGATGCAAAGCCTTAGTTCATTTTATCTTGATGTGTTTTAGGTAGATTTTATCTTCCTTTGATTAAGCAGATTTTAGACAAGTTTTACCTTGCATTAAACCCTACTTTAAGCATGAAATAGAAGATTAAAATCTATCTCTAAATGTGAATGTGAAATGAAGGTTGAATTCCTTTAATTATTGTTTGATGAATGAAAAGGAATCAAATATGCATAACTAAATATAAATGTAACGGCCTTAAATTGTCATTATAAATTACCCCTCTTTAATAAAATCATAATTTTCATAAATAAGAAATAATTTACTACTTTAAAAATAATAGCCTTTGATATAATATATAAATTACCTTTCTTTAATGAAATCAGAATTTTCATAAAGAGAAGCCAATTTATTGCTCTAAAAATAATGGCCTTTGAAATACCATATAAATCACTCCCCTTTAATGAAATTGAAATTTTCATAAAGGAAAATTAATTTATTGCTTGTGAATAAAAATGCAAAGCTTAAAAATTGATTTACCTTCAAAATATGAAATAATGTAAAATTCTGAAATTATAAAAATCCCCATAAAACAACAATTTTCAATCATTTTTATAATTTCGAAATAGCTTCAGAATGGGATCAAAATTATTTTGGATGAAATATTGAAGCTCATTCGTCACACCCGTACATTTATTTTTGAATTTTTTTTTTTGTTTTTTATTTTAATCACCGAAGTTTTAAATGATCTAAAAAAGAAAGAGTTAGAAAAATAAATATAAAATTCTGGAAAACAGAATAAAAATTTGAAATGTAAACATGCAAATATATGAGTATAATGCCACCCTACATACCAAAACTAGAGATAGTGAGAAATTTCAAAAGAGTAACCTCACCTAATAAAACCTGCAAAAACACAATTTGAGTTAGACCAAGTGCAAGTCTCTAAGGAAAATAAATGAAATCTACATCCATAGATCTTCATGTAGTGCAACATTTTTACAGTATTAAACACCAGATAGAAATCCGGGAAAGCGTAGAGAAATATTGATAGTAAAACAAAACTACCCACTAAAATTTTCTCCTCCAATCTTGCTCACAAAGTGCAAGTTTCTAGATTATTTGCATTAAAAATAATATTCCATTTACAATAGGCATTTCTAGTTTCTCTCAAAATCTCCAGAATTTGGCCTCCAAGAAGGTCAATCCCTTTGTTCTGCTTTTGGATGCAATATTTAAAATGTCTCCAACATTTCGTTTCCCCTTCACGTCATTTCATTTTCCTTTGTTTGGTTTTCTACTTCTCCATATTAGTAACCGCCTTAGGTAAAAGATAACTGACCACGACACATTTTGATATTTAGTAATGCCTTCTTCATGCATTACAAGCTTCATCACCTCACCCCAAAATTATATCAACTTATAAATATAACTCTCCTTTTACCATGTAGCAATGTAGACAAAAAAAGAATGCCAAATAGCAAATTTGGCATTCTGTGGATATAATCCAAGGGTTATTTTAACATATTATCGAGTATTTTGGAGAATATAAAACCCATAAAATATAACATGTTTTAGCAGCGGGGTATGTTTTATTGTTATTTTCAAATGAAATGGTTCTCGATGTATGACGATTGCATCTCCTAACCACTCTGACCCTATTCCACTACAACAATGCTTAGAAATGGAGATCCCTATGTGAATTCAGATGAAATCATGTTGGCACAGCCAAAATTTGAGAATCCTTGACGAATAAATTCAATTGACCTCTGCATTCGTTAGGTTTTTTCAAAAATATTTGAAGGTTACACATTGTCTATGCATGATCACATGGAAGTGCAAAAATCCCAGACCCAACAGTATTCACTCTATTTCTATACCTCTGTTCACTTGTCTACCAATATTGAATCTAACATCAATTGTGCTATAGTTACCACTACGATATAACTTATTCAATATGTGAGCCAACTTAACCTATTTTATTGGAGAATTTCCCCATGGCATTGATGATCCGGGTGCATCCTCTTACTTGCCAAGACTCGATGTCCCTTACCAATGTTCATTTTGAGACTATCATGTTTGCTATCACCTACGCTGCCATTCCCTATCCATTATCACACTATGAACATCCTTTAATTAATCGTCTTCCATTGTGCTACTATGACCATACCAGATGAATCACTGATGAAATAATGCATCTACTAGTATGAAACTTCCAACATGCATGTTATCGCAACTCTATCATTTTATCCTCAAGCAACATACCTTCTCATCGGGGATATTGTGTAAAAAAATTAGAGCTCCATACCCATGGTTGTCCATAGTGGCATTCAGAATCATCCCTATTGTCATGGGAGGCTCATATTGTCTAAATGAATATTCAGTACACACGCTTAGAAGCTACCAAAACCTACTTCTTTAAAGCTTCACCAAACTGAATAATGTGTTTCATGCTTAGACATGTTCGAAATCCATATCACCTAATCGCTGATGAATTCCTACCCGTTATACATTGATTTCTAAGTCGTAGTGAATTTAAACATTGTCATCAATGGTTTTCCTCCTTACGGGATGTTGCTTGTTGTACCAATGAAGCCCCACTATGTATATCCATTGTTGTGATGACCAATAAGTTAAAGATGTGGTTAGATTGGTAAACAATGACTGCTTACCTCTATCCCATCGTGTCACCGTCACTCTTGTCTACTATTCATTGGGATCAACAATGGTGGCATTCCTTTAACGAGACACAAACATAAAATCACTATAAACCCATCCAATGATCTACCTCTTTTTACATATTTAGTGTGAAAATAGTCATATAAATCATCCCATGATTTTGAACGTCTCATATTTCTAAGGCTAAAAACATCGCGCTCAAGATAAACTACCATCGAACCATTGCCAAGCTCAGGAATCCTTGGTTTTACTATCATTGATTCCTTCTATCCACGTGACCGACCCAATTCCTATCTATGGTCTCCATCCATTTGGTAGTGTCATTTACAAACTTTGCTATATGACTAATTTACCCCCTATCACAGCTATACTAGTTGTTTGAATGATCGCCACACTGGAGTCTAGTTGTCACGTATCAATTTCTTGGCCCGATCCCAACCATGATCCACCACACCAAGTTTCCAAGTGTGTCACACTCCCAAATCATCTAGTTTCACATTGTGGCCATGTCTAGGTATCGAGGTCGTCCATCATGGATACTATCCGATCCACTATGGAGTATGCATCTTCAAACCCATCCATTTTTTTTGGAGGGGTCCACCATGGATAGGACATATCCACAATGCCTTCGTAATCACATATATATGTGTCCATATCAGGAACTACACAATCCAATGCCATGTCAGTCGACTTTATAATAACCAGCTGAATATATCAAAAACTTAAATGTTGAATTTCATAGGGCCATATGATTGCATTATATAATCCATGTACTCCCTAGGTGACATGAAAACAACTTGTTAAAGGAAAATAATAAAATCTAGTTTTCATTAATCTTTTTTTTAAGAGAAAAACCCTTTGCGGAGCTGCCTTGGTCTGAGAGACCATGAACAGGGGGTTCTACACCGTCAAAGTCACCAGGGAGTCGCACTCGACCCTACCCGCACCAACATTATCAATTGGATTTTGGATACCCAATTCAACTTTTTGGTAGGGTGGATATTTGAACCTGGGACCTCCCTTGGAGGATTGCGCTATCCTCCCCAACTCACCTACAATACATGGGTAGTTTTCGTTACTTTTAATTTCAATATATATATATATAATTATTTATTTTATATTTTATTATTTATTAATTAATTTATTTATTTATTTTAATTTTTCTTATATATATTTAGAAAAATAATAAAAATGAATTAATTAATTAATAAATAATAAAATATAAAATAAATAATTATATATATATAATTGACATATATATATATACTCTTTTTCTTCTTCTTTTTTTATGTTTTTTTTTTTGTTTTAAATGGATTAGATTCAACCATGAATCTAACTAACACACAAAGAAAGTCTATAACCTAACTAAAATACAAAACATTGCAAAGGAAGCAAAAGAAAACACTAGTCACCAAAGAGCCTTGGAACTTGCAAAATTATCACTCAAAGGCAATCACAAATCCCAAAAACCAAATTTAAGGTGGGTCCCCAGTTTTGGGGCTAGTTGTGTGATAGTCACAACAAATGGAAACTCAGCTGGGAAATGCTCCTAAACATTTTGGGTGAAGAATCCAATATGAAATGAGAACAAAAAAATCAATAAAAAAATTAATTATTTAGCAATGTCTCGAGAAGGTGGGGGTAAACAACTTTGAATAAACAACAACTAATTCATCTACCTTTGCTCAGTGTGTGACAAAGTGATTCATTTTGCATCCTTGGGACCATCAAAATTCCATCATCTGGTTTACCTTTAGGCTATGAAATATTGCTCATAAAACTTTGTTCTTGAATAATATTTTGCAGTCTCTTTTGAGCATAATTTATTTAGACAGAGTCCCATTGTCAGTCAGGCATCCATAGCATCGGTGGATATTTTTTGATTTAGGTGACTAATTTGATCAAGCTTTTCAATGCTCATTCATATTTTTTTATATCAAGATTTTCCTAGATAGAGCCCCACTGTTAGTCATGTGTCCATATCCCCAGTGGAGTTTATCTAAACTTGGTGACATATTTGATCAATCTTTGCATTGCTTGTATTCTTATTTTATAGAGAACTTTGCAAACCTCTATGTAACACTTGAATTTGAGCATGTTATAATTTAGCCTTAATAAGTTTACTAAAATGATTTCACCCTTCAAAATCCCAAGAAATACCTCTTTAATTATGCGGGTTACATGTGGAGCTTTGACGAAATGCTTCATTGTTCCATTCTCCACCATTTGGTCCCAAAATTTGAGCATGATCATAAAATAATTCATCCCCCTTTTATCAAGTTCTTCTACTTTTAGAGAAGATATTCCAACCTACTTAACAAAGGAACACAAAAAATAGACAGGAGACCATAAATTAGTGACCACAAAACATTACCTCAAAACAAGGGACAACCCAAAACACAAACCAAATCCTAACCTAATGCAAACTAACAATAAAGCCAAAAAAAAAAAAAAATTAAGGAGAAAACACAAGAACAACAAAACTAAACAAAAACATGAAAACTAAAAGTATATACAATAATATACACTATGTACAATGTGATGCAAAAATTTTGAGCCATCACTTCCCTGGATCCCAAACCTGATTAGCACATTTCAAAAGACATATAACATGATACACACACCAATATTTGCAAGAATTCAATGATAATACTATTGGTCCACACAATGCAACAATTTTCATCTTGCCTCTCTCACCCCACCAATTTGATTTAGTTCTATTAAAAATCCCATAGGTGAGCTTCAAATCGTTAAATTGATTAGACAATAATGGATTTTAAATTCTTTCTTGTCTACTCCTTAAGATGTCAATTTTACAATTTGATTTATGATTTAGAATTAGGATTTCCTTTTCAAATATGAAACCTTTCAAGTAGGAGCCTATTTCTAAAAATTTTGAAGCCACATCATTATGCATGTTTTTAGGCCAATCAAACTTACGCAATAATTTGCAAGCATCTAGGATATTTATTAAATGAGAATCATTATAATATTTTATCCTAGATTCCATTGTTAATTGTTGATGAACTTGATTCAGCAATTCAAACACATCAACTTCTGTTTCATCCACCAAAGCAATCTTATTAGAGGTGTGTGTAGAAATCAATTCTAGTTCTTTATTAACCTCCAATGGCATTTCATCATACATAACATTTGAATCCAATGAATGATTATACAAATTTTCACCTAAATTTTGGATGTTTGGATACAAAAGGTTAGATTCTACCTTTTGTACATTTTCATTTACCAACACTTGGTGAACCATTGTAATTTTTTCTTCTACCTCATGGTCTTTATCTTCTTCATCATCTTGTAGTATTTCATCTTCATTGATTACCTGTTCATAAAAAATACCAAAATTATACACCCAATCAAAATTATTTCCATCATTTTCAAACCATGAATCTTTTTGTTCAAGGGATGTGTTAAATAACACCTCTTCCTGATCAACTATTTGAATAATTTCAAGTGAAGCAATATTTTTATCATTTGGATGAATAGGAGTCGATTCAAATTCCTTGTTAACCACAAATGGTATTTCTTGATTCGAATATCCAAGATAATCATGTGAATTTGTACCAAGGTCTTCAATAAACTCATATTCAACATGATCAAATTTTTTAACCTTCGCTATTTCTAAAATGGGCATGCCACTTTCTGCTTGTATAGGAATTACAATATCTTAATACGAGATAGCATTTTCCGCATCTTTCATATCAAAAGGGGTGTGAAAAACCAATTATTCTTCATATCGTCCCCAACCATTATAAAAATTGTCATCTAAATTCATGGGATGAAATTCTATTGTATCTTTGACATGATATTTTTATTCATCTATTAATTATTTTTCTTATTTATCCATGGTAGTAGAATAATTATCATTTTGAAGAACACAGTATTATACTAAGAGAGGAGGGGGTGAATAGTATAAGACCAACATTTAATTTTCTTTCCCAAATAATATTATCCAATATTATCAATGGCAATTTTAATAGCAGTAATCAAAGCAATGCACAAATCATCACATACAAGAGAGACACCAATTTTAATGTGGTTCACCCAATGTGGGCTACTTCACAGAGAAAATATTTCTACTAAATTTTCTCAATAAATCTTCTTGGGAATAAATTCCCTATTAAAATGTTTATGGACCTCTATCCAAAGGAGACACCGATCCCCTATGCTCTGATTTGTGGATCTCTCTCCACAAGAGAACTCTTTCCCCTTTTCTCTAGTTCATGGAACTTGATCCAGGAGAACTTTATCTCCTCAACTGGTTCATGGATCTCTCTCCACAGAAGAAATCTATCTTCCCATCTGGTTCATGGATCACACTCCGTAGAATAACTCTTTCCCCTTGCATTAGTTCATGGATCTCTATCCATAGGAGAACTCTTTCTCCTTGCTCTAGTTCATGGATATGTCTCCATAGGAGAACTCTTTCCCCTATGCTATAGTTGGTGATCTTCTAGAAGACTTCTACCCCCACTACTCTGGATTGTGGATATCTCTCCATAGGAGACCTCTGTCCCCACTACACTAACTAATGGCTCTATCCAATGGAGGCTATTTTCCTCTTTACTCTATCACCTCTAAAGCTTACTCTTAACACTATCTCAAATATGCACCAAAATCTATACCAAGTCTAGTATAAATCTACTCTAACTCTACTCGCAAATCTACTCACAAAGTTGCACTAACCTCTATATCAAATCTATCCCCAAGTCTTAACACAAAGCTTGATAAACTCTGTTTAGATTTGTCCCAAGCCTTAACACAAAGCTTGAATAAATCAAACCTGCTCTTAATGTTGTCTCAAGTATTCACAAGACTTGTTCAAATATGCCTTCAAGTCTTCACCAAGACTTGCTCAAATATGCCTTCAAGTCTTCACCAAGACTTGCTCAAATCTACCTTCAAGTCTTCACTAAGACTTGCTCAAATCTGCCTTCAAGTCTTCACCAATACTTTCTCAAATCTACCTTCAAGCCTTCACAAAGACTTGCTCAACTCTACTCTCAAGCCTTCACAAAGACTTGCTCAAATATATTCTAGCACATGATCAGACCTGCTCTAACACATGCTCAAAATAGCTCACAAGATATGCTCAATGAATCTCAAATCTTTGCACAATAATGCTATCAAATGCTTTGTCTAATCTTCAAAGTAATTCATTTAACTTGAAGTATTTTAGACATATTATATCCAGAATTTATTTAACCTATCGAACATATAGATAATGATGTACTCAATCAAAAACTCAATATGTTCTACTCAATCATTAAGTCTGTCGCTTCCACCTGTATTACTTTTATTGCTCTTTTAAATATACATCTAGTCTAGCACATGACACATATCTTCCTGATTTGCACATTTAATTTTAGTATCACTTAAAACCAATGCTCAAGATTTTCACACAATCATTCAACCAATGAAGTACAACTTGCTTACAAACCCTAACCAAATGTTTCACACTTCTTCCAACAAAGAGCACAATGTAGCTCTCAAACCCTAACTCAAATGATTAATAATATCTATCTCAAATGTTCTTAAAACATTCAACATGAAGCATATAAGATTTACTCAAATATTTTGAACAATTCTTATCAAATAATCCTTTTCACTCTACCTTATATTATACAACATTCATTCCAACAAACACTTAAAACAAAGGATGATGTGCCCATACCTCTTTTCTTTGATGGAGATATGTCTTCAAAAACTTGTCTCACTCACAATCAATTATTTTTGTGCCACTGCAAGGTTAGATAACAATATTCTATCTCAAAGCCTTCACATGTATATTTCCTCAACAATATGCTAAAAAAAATCTAAAAATTATATTCTAGCATTCTTCTTTAGTTTTCATAAACAATGCAAAAACTCTCTTAATAATTTCCCTTTTTATAAAACAAGAATTACAATCAAGTAACAAGAATTTTACACCTTTTATCTCCACTCTTTCGAAATAATTTTCACTCCAATTTATTTTCAAAGATAAAAGAATTACAATGATAAATAAACCAATTACAAACTTATCACTCCAATCTCAACAAATAAAATAAATGACATTTAAACCCTTAAAAATAATGCAAAATTTTTCTCCTTATATCTCCTAAGTTTCAACTATAGGTTAAATGTCATCCACAAATAGCCAACAATAAACAATGTAGTGCATACCTCACAAATTAGCCATGGTGCATACCTTTATCAAAAAAATATTCTTTGCTTTGTCGCGGATTGGAATTGATCCTCCGACCTTGGCTCACCAAGCACAGGGTTCGACTACTTGCGCTAGTCAAGTGGTTGAGACTAAGTTTTAGCCTCACCACCCTTATACTCGTTGCCTTTGAAAATTGAAAATTAAAAACCTTCAATTCGGCGCTAGGTGGAATCGAACCCCAAACCTTCCTTCTACCAATGACTAATGCAGGACCCACCTGCCACTTAGGCTACCAACCCTTACTGCACCAAATTGCTCACTGCATTTATGTTATACTTTTGCCCTCGTTCTATGATTGAGAAACCTCCACGTTTCTCTTCTCCTTGGTTCTATTTGCTTTGCATGTGCATGGATATTAAACCTTTGAATTTCGTATTTAATTTTTCTTTCCTCCTTTTATATGCTCCAAGGTGATTTTATAAACGTCGGTGGGAATATAGAAACCTCGAATATTAAATTTGATTTTTGGCACCTTTGCCAAATTCAAATTTAATTATTTATTAATATAATATTTAACTTTAGGTTAAATATTATATTATTTAATTTAGCATTAAATAATACTTTTTTATGGGGGTCTTCATCAATTCTTTTTCCTTCTTTTTAATAATCCCTTTTGGCTTAGTTATTATAATATTAAAATATTATAATATCTTCTTTTCTCTTTGAAACCATGGGGGTAATATTTTGTCTTCAACCTTTTAGGCAACCTTTTTGGCTTATAATATAAAATATTATAACCAATTCTTTTACCACTTTTCTTGTACCAAAATGGACTTTTCCTTACACTAAACACTTGACATCAATGACAACCTTATTACTCAAAATTTCCAACAATCTCCCTTTTGTCATTGATGGCAACTCCTTTTTTTTTAAACAATATTTTTTTCTTTTTCAAATTTTGCTCCCCCTAAGAAATCGCTCCCACTGACTGAAAGCTCTCCCTCTTACTCAAATCTCTGCCCCTTTGTCATCAATGGCAAAGGAACTTCTTTGGGACTAAATATAATACTCTTAGCTCAGCCCCCTCCCCACCTCCTCTCCTTGAGGTGATTAATTTTGGTGTGGGAGTATCTCTACTCCCAGCATACATTGTTCTTTTTCTTTGTCCACGTTCTTCCTCAACATATCCTTTTGATTCTTTTGAATGTCCCTATTCTTGCTTGTCCCTAGAAATTTTGTTCTACACCACTTGGCCATATTCCCAACATTATTGCACTTATAACACTTAATTTTATGGTTCCTAGAAGGTGCAAATATCTTGAAGTTCCTTCTAGTGAGGTCATACCCATTCCTATCATGAACCCTGCAATGAATTACTTTATGACCAAAATGATTACAAGAGTAGCAATACCCTTGAAAGAGATGTCCATTTTTAAAATTTCTTTTAATAGAACCATATTCCCTCTTTGCATGTGTCTTGCACTGCATAGCATTCTGACCAAACCTATTACATGAGAAGCAACGTTCTTTGAAGAAACCTTACCTTGGACCCACTGGTCTCTTAGTCCTTTCTTCTCTATGATGATCCTTGTTCCTTGTTTGTGCATTGTTTCCTTTCTTGATGAGATACCTATTCGCATAGGTCTCACTTTCTCCTTTACTCTCTAAAACATATTCCTCATTTGAGCTTGAAATTGACCCTTCTTATTCAAAACTAAGTCTTATTTTGATAGATGAAGGTCTTTGTGCATTGATAATATTATCCAAAGTCTTTGAATTTTTTTTAAAATTTCATAGCTTATCTTTAGACTCTTCCATTTCCTTTCTTAGAGAAAATACCTCTTGTTCTAATCTCTCACATTCTAAGACTTTTTCCTCTAGTTTTTATTTAAATCTCCTCGTCTTAGCTATTGAGTTTGTTAGATCTTGTATAAGCTTTCCTTTATCCTCATCACATTCTTGAAATTGAGCCTTGAATCTTGAATTCTTCTTTCTAACCTTTTTCAATTCTTTGAGAGCAAAAATAAGTTTTGCTTCTAGATCTACTACATATTCCTCTTCATTCTCTACTTCTTGGTCTTCTAGAGAATCTTCATACTTTTTATATTTATCTTCAATAGGAGTACTTCCTTCATATTCTATTGCCAAAAATATAATTTCTTCTTCAGTATCTAAGGATCTTTCATCATTATCACTTGAAACATTACCTATATTACCCGCATAAAAACTCTTCTTATGCCTTTGAAAAAATTTATTTTCATGCTTGCTTTGTCCATACCTATTTTTCTTCTCATACCTGGATTTTCTTGCTTCATTTCTCTTATAATCTTGTTTCTCTTCACTGCTACTATTTCCAGAATCTAGATAGTTAGATTCATAGTGACCATATTTACAACAATTAAAACACTTCAGTATTTTATACCTTTTTGCTTTATTGAATCCTTCTTGTTCCTTTTGCCATAGTTAGCTTCTTCATCACTGCTTGACTCATCACTTGATTATGGTTTCTTATCTTTTGTCTTTTTTGATACTTTGAAGGTTATCTCTTTCTTGGAAATAGGATCCTTTACTATTATCATCTTATAAGATGTGAAAGTTCCATGTAACTCATCCATAATAAAATTTTCAATATCTCTTGTTTATTCTATGGTTGAAACCTTTCCATCATACCTCATAGGAAGTGACCTTAAAACCTTTTGAGCAACATCGGAGTCTTCAATTTTAAATTCAAGTCCTCACATGGTATTAACAACCTCATCCACATGAATTAAGTATGCAACAATGTCTTCCTCTTCTTTCATATGCAAGTCTTCAAACATCTTTTTGTGATTTAGCAATTTTGCCATTTTTACCTTTTTATCTCGCTCATATGTTTGCTTCAAGTTTTCCCAAACCTCTTTTGCTGATTCACAATGCATAACTTTTACAAAATTTGCTTCACATAAACCACTTAATATTACATTCTTATCATTGGTATTATTTACATATAAGAGCTTACTATCTTTATCTATGGGAGGAGTAGTTGTAGGTGTGAATCCATCCTCAACTACTTTCCATGTCTCATACCCTTGTGTGGGGGAGGATCATTATTAGGAGTAGGTTCTGGGTTCTCACATCTCAAATTATAACTATCCCTTTGGAACTGTTGAAAACCATGCATTTCATCCATGGGAATTTCTACAACATTTTCTGACTCATTTGGAAAAGTGAAAGAATCTAGCACCACAGCTGCACTATGTTTTGATGAACGTGGACCATCAACATTTCTTTGATTTTCAAGAAAAACCAAATCACCAGATAAAGCTTCAAAGGCATTGCAGAACTCCAAAAAATCTAATTCCCCATGCTGAGATGTTTCGTGTATCCTACACCAGTTGGGCAAATCCAAGTCACAAATATTTACTTCAGGCACTTCCACCTTGAACTTGTCAGAATCTTTCTCTATATTTTGCACATGCTGAGCATGTGTCACAGTTAATGGAGTTTCCTTGGGTAGAGCGTGACATGTTGGCACTAACTCATGATGTGAAATAGGATTCAAAATAGGCATGTTCTGCATAACATAGGATATCAAAGGACTGCTCAAAATTTGAGGTCCTAACTGTCTTTCAAGAGTTAAAGCTTCCTTATAAGCTCCTGCCAGGGTTATGATATTGATGTCTCTCTTGAGGAAAATAGAGGTCATCGAATCCAATGCATTCTTATAGATTTCTAAGGCTAGATTTGCACTTGGGATGTAATGACCAGTCATTCTACCATAAGCTCTTTGGAACCTCATATTGAAAGACCTGATAGCTTTACCCAACTCTCTCTTAATGCTGGAAAACTGTTGATACAACACACTGGGGTCAATCACTTCCCCAAATTGTGATACAAAAAATTTCTCTAGGTCATTCCAACAAGTAATAGAATCATTAGTAAGATTCAAAAACCAGTCGTATGCTCCCTCCTGGAGAGTGAATGGGAATAACCTATAAGCCATATCTTCATGCTGCACATTCAACAACTTTAGAGCATTTTTATATGCCACCAGATGTTCTTCTGTTGTTCTGATTACATCATGCTTATAGGTAGGAAGATACTTCTCAAGATTTCTGAGAAAATCATGCGTTGCACTAGGAATATTCAAAGCAGTGGAACCCAACCAATTTGCCATTACTACCTGATTAACTATGATATTTTGAGTTGTATTTGGAGGAACTACAAGTGGTGATAAAACTAAGCTGGACAAAGACTTTCTTGCTCCTTAAAAAATATTGAACGGAGTTTAGTGGCCCTCCTTCTAGTGCCAATTTTAAATGTTGGTTGTAGGTAGGAAGATACTTCTTAGGATTTCTGGGTAAATCATGCGCTGCACCAAGAATATTCAAAGCAGTGGAACCCAACCAGTTTGCCATTACTACCTGATTAACGATGATATTTTGAATTGCAGTTGGTGACAAAACTATGTTAGACAAAGACTTGGCTCTTCTGAGGCTGCTTCTCCTTGGGGTTTCTAACACAGGCACAAAGAGCTCTCCAGCTCTGGAGTGGGACCTGGTTACTCTGTAGGTAGAATCCAACTTTTCACAAACAACTTACAATCCTTAACAAATACTAAATGGAGTTCAGTAGGCCCTCCTTCTAGCACCAATTTTAAATGTTTGTTCATCTTTCATACACACCCCATGAATAATGAGCATAAAATACCGATAACACATACGAAATAAATCCCACTCACTTTAAGATCTTGCTGGTTATCCAAGGTGTGAGTTACAGATTTGGGTCGAATGTCTATTCACTCTTTTTTGCTTCTGGAATAGTTTCAAGTGGACTGTTTGTTACCTTACAACGGGCTCGACCTTCATTCAGTAATGTTTGGTGGTTGTTATCTTTGTTGATGATCAGATTTACGATGAGTTCTTTGATATAGCTCTTTATGCTTTAGCAGATTAAATATAATACAAATTTGAAAGAAAATAAAAATGAATCATTTAACGGTGCAACAGAGATAGTAGGGTAGGGCAGAAAAGAGAAGCTTATTTAAGTTAGTTGCATAATCAAAACTACCAATTTCAGTTACACTATTTAGCTTCACAATAAAAACAATCAAAGAGGAAGGTGTCTAGATTTCTAAGATCACCTTCTACTAAGAGCATAAGATGGAGATGACAAATATTTGAAAGAAAATCATAAATAGAAGGGAATTCGGTGTCAAATGGTATCTCTCACCAGCAACCTAGCTCTCTTAGTGAGTATATAGCAATTAGAACAGACCTGAACCTTAAATCTCTAACTTTCCCTAGCATACAACAAATGGAATGAAGCCTAGTACCATATTCAATCTTGATAACACTGATTTACAACTAAAGTAAATAGAACTTTAGTGAGACGAAAATAGAAGAATATGCACTTATCGAAATCTAAAAGAGATTAGGCTCCTGGCCACGCTATCAGAGAAGAACGATTTCACACCAACCCCAAGTCCAGAACAAAGCATTCAAACAAGATTTGCAAGAAATTGCTAAAATGTATTTTATTCCAATCTTTTGCATCTGAACTTTACATTCAAGAGAAGTATATATAAACTCAGTACAGACCTTGATCTTTTCAAAATATCTTCTTCTAAATATCTAAATCTTATCATAAAAATACCACCATCGAGGTTTTACAATATAAGGCATTTTTATATAGAGTTTTGATAAGCCCTAATTACTCTAAAAATCTTCACGTGGATCTTGCCATGAATGAAGAAGATAAGACTTGGTTTGATCCTCATCAAATGGGCACTGCGTGTAAATGTATGTTCTTCTTTTGATAACCTGTCAGAGCATCTCATTAATTCTTCTATGAAATTTGGATGAGTCACTGACTTCCTAGGCCTTCCATCCTTGCACAGCTGCCTTTGTTTGGTTTGAGTTGAGATTATATGTTAGTCATTACGTTTGCCATAAATTTTCTGGGCAAATGGATCCATCGGAAAATTCTTTAAAGTTTGTCTTTCTCGCCATCACTTCTGCCATTATGCAACTATCGGATCTACTTCTACAAAAAGAAAAGCAAAGGTTAGATTTTTAATTTTTTTCATTTTACTTAATTAATTGAGTAAAATGAGACATGTCCGAAAATGGAACATGTCATGATATCACGACATCGGACTTCAAAATATTTTTAGGGTACAATTAAATTTGAGCGAAAGTCCGACAAGTCCAAAAATGGAACATGTCGCGATATCGCGACATTTCCCTCAAGCTTTTCTTCCAAGGTTTTGCCTTCACGAAAATGAGACATGTCCAAAAATGGAACATGTCACGATATCACGACATTTCCCTCAAGCTTTTCTTCCAAGGTTTTGCCTTCGCGAAAATGAGACATGTCCGAAAATGGAACATGTCGCGATATCGCGACATTTCCCTCAAGCTTTTCTTCCAAGCTTTGCAAATTCTCCAAAAATTGTAGGTTGACTCCAATGACTTTGTCCATCTGTATTTGGCATTTTTACATATTGGTGAAGGATCTTCCTTACTCAAAAATAATTTTAACATTTGAAAAATGAATTTTAAATTGCTCGAGAATGATCAGCTTCACATGGTGTAGAAAAATGATGAAAATTCAAAGTGTCCATAATTTGATGAAACTTTACAAGAATCTAAATGATCCCAATGGGTATCCCAATCTAGAAACGGAACTTAAAAAACTCATCACGTATTAAGAGAAAATGCATTTAGAAGTTTGTTGGCTAGAAATAGAAACTGCTATTTCTGGTAATACATTTAACATGCAAAATTTCAGAAACTTTAAATTGAAATCAATGCCATATGCAAGCCTACTTGGACACTTTGATGTAGGCGAAGTTTGAAAAAGAATGCAAGCAAAATTTGGAATTAAAACCCGAAAAACATCAAGAGGGTCCCTACGGAAAAATGAAAATTAAACATTTTCAAAGGATGGAATTTCATTTTTTAGTGGGGGTGTGTTGCTTCTCAACAAATGGTGATATCTGCAGGGAAAATAGTAGCACTATTTAGAATCCAGAACTCTAGTTTCAAAATAATTTAGACTATGTACCATGCTTTGCCACAAATATTTTCTAAAATGATTTAACTACTATCTGATAGTTGTTAAAGTTTCCCAAAGACATACTAGGTTGAATCACTTAAGGAAGATTCCGATGTGCGATTATGAGCATATAAACCTTTCTTCAAGGATGACCAGGGCTTTGAATGCTCACTATGGATCGATCAACTATTTAGATTGTGTAGGGGAAACCGAGTAGAGCTCTATTTACTAGTTTAGCCTTTTACAGCCCCGATAGAGTTACTCTTTAGATTTTCAAGACCCTGATTCACAACTATGAGGTGGCATCTATAGCCTAGTGAACATGTTTGAGATGTATCCTTCTGGAGCCTTGGCTATGTGCAGAAAAGAATGCCAGTTTTATGTTGGCTTGCCCAACTTTCACCTTCTATTTCTCTTTTTTCTTCTTTGAAAGATACCGATAGCTGGAATGCCTTGCTCCCTTTTTTTTTTTTATATTCATCGAGCAATTGATCGACTAACTATTTCAGCCTAGGTACCAATAGCTTCCTTGGACGCTTTGATGTAATTTTATGAATCGGAGTCCCCTCTCATGACCAACTTTTCTTGGATTCCTTGGGAGTTCTTCAGCCAAACAGTATAGTAGTTTCTTTATAATCAAAATAATTGTGGCAAGCAAGACACAAAATCCAATTTATATTTCAACCGTTGTTCTAAATAACAAGTAGTTCCACTTTTTAGCTCTAGCAGACTATCTCTTAAAACAAAATGAAACAAAAATGAAAACACACTAGGCCAATTTTAAATGTTGATTTGTGTTTTCTTTGTTTAGGCAAACTCAAACAAACAGGATTAAAGAGCTAAAAGGGAGGGAAAAAGGCCACCAGTTAAAGATAAAATTGCACAGACCTCAAAAGATAAAACACAGTACTTCAAACTTTAAATAAAACAAAATAAAAACACACTACTTCAAACTTTATTTACAATATATACATATGCACAAAGTCCCTTCAATCACTCAAAAATGTAGCAGATGGAAAAGCAGAGAAATAGTGCCTTAAAAAAATTGACCATTTGTAGGTAAATTTAGAAAAATACCTTTCAGGTCCTGTTGATGAAATGCACTCCAGATTATGCTTCCCAAAATTTTTGCTACCTGGGAAAGACTTGTGTTTACCGTCTTCCCTTTTTTTTTTTTTATGTGGATCTTGTCCCACAGAAACACCAAATCTGCAAGTCCTTCACCCTGCAAATTAGTCAAATCATATAATAACATGAATGGTGAAGTTTTCAACACCTACTTATGTCTTATTCTATCAGCCCATGTGCATACAATTTTTATGCCTCCTTCAAAATCAAGGCATTAACATGTTTATGTTTCTACTTGAAGGGTTTGTAGAATTCTTTCAAAGGGACGAAATGTAAAAAACCCCCCTAGGATCAAATACCTGAAAGCCTTTATAGAACCAGATCATCACATCCTCAGATTTATGTAACAACTCAAAGAGATCATATTTTATTTGTACGTCATAGTTCTTAATAACTTGAATATTTTGTGGTTGCTCTACTGCTCCAATATCTGAGATTTCAATTTTTATCCCTCTAGTAGAATTTTCATAATTTGCTCTTTCACCTGAGCCTTGCTTATATTTAACCCCATCAATGTGTAATGTCCAAATATCATTTTTGTGATTGGTTAGAGCTGTAACTGGTCTCACCTTCTCAATTGTCAAATTATAAACTCCAATATCTGCATCAACACGATTTACAACCTCTTTTTTGATATTATGTTCAGTGATCACATGCTTATACCGAGACTCTTTGTCTATTCTGAGTTGGTTGACCACATTCACATTTACTATTTTCTTCTCCTTTTCTTGAAGTTCAATAGGTGGTCCATAGTAATTTTCAATCAAGTTATCATTTTTTTCAACAATCTGAGCCAGATCATGGAGGGTGATGTTAGCCTTAATTTTCTTCATATCCTCAATGATGTTATACTCCTTCCTAGTTACTTCTGTATAGTGATATTGAATCTTATTTTCATTACCCTTTGGTGGGGGAGGATCATTATTAGGAGTAGGTTCTATATTCTCACATCTCAAATTATAACTGTCCCTTTGGAACTGTTGAAAACCATGCATTTCATCCATGGGAATTTCTACAACATTTTTTGACTCATTTGGAAAAGTGAAAGAATCTAACACCATAGTTGCACTATGTTTGGATGAACCTGGACCATCAGCATTTCTTTGATTTTCAAGAAAAACCAAATCACTAGATAAAGCTTCAAAGGCATTGCAGAACTCCAAACAATCTAATTCCCCATGCTGAGATGTTCCGTGTATCCTGCACCAGTTGGGCAAAGCCAAGTCACAAATATTTACTTCAGGCACTTCCACCTTGAACTTGTTAGAATCTTTCTCTATATTTTGCACATGTTGAGTGTGTGTCACAGTTAATGGAGTTTCCTTGGGTAGAGCGTGACATGTTGGCACTAACTCATGATGTGGAATGGGATTCAAAATAGGCATGTTCTCACGTAACATAGGATATCAAAGGACTGCTCAAAATTTAAGGTCCTAACTGTCTTTCAAGAATTAAAGCTTCCTTATAAGCTCCTCGCCAGGGTTGTGATATTGATGTCTCTCTTGAGGAAAATAGAGGTCACCGAATCCAATGCATTCTTATAGATTTCTAAGGCTAGATTTGCACTTGGGATGTAATGACCAATCATTCTACCATAAGCTCTTTGGAACCTCATATTGAAAGACCTGATAGCTTCACCCGACTCTCTCTTAATGTTGGAAAACTGTTGATATAACACACTGGGGTCAATCACTTCCCCAAATTGTGATACAAAAACTTTCTCTAGGTCATTCCAACTAGTAATAGAATCATTAGTAAGATTCAAAAACCAGTCGTATGCTCCCTCCCGGAGAGTGAATGGGAATAACCTACAAGCCACATCTTCATGTTGCACATTCAACAACTTTAGAGCATTTTTATATGCCACCAGGTGTTCTTCTGTTGTTCTGATTCCATCATGCTTGTAGGTAGGAAGATACTTCTCAAGATTTCTGGGCAAATCATGCGTTGGACTAGGAATATTCAAAGCAGTGGAACCCAAACAATTTGCCATTACTACCTAATTAACTATGATATTTTCAGTTGCAGTTGGAGGAACTACAAGGAAAAGAAAACATCCCCAAAAAAAATAATGCCCCCCCCCTTTGGTGGGGGGAGTACCTTTGGTGATAAAACTATGTTAGACAAAGATTGGCTCTTCCGAGGTCTTCTTCTCCTTGGGGTTTCTAACTCAGGCACAAGGAGCTCTCCAGCTCTGGAGTGGGACCCGGTTACTTTGTAGGTAGAATCCAGCTTTTCACAAACAACTTACAATCCTTAACAAATACTGAATGGAGGTTCAGGCCCTCCTTCTAGCACCAATTTTAAATGTTGATTCATCTTTCATACACACCCCATGAAGAATGAGCATAAAATACCGATAACACTTATACGAGATAAATCCCACTCACTTTAGGATCTTGTTGGTTATCCAAGGTGTGAGTTATAGAGTTGGGTCGAATGTCTATTCACTCTTTTTCGCTTCTGGAATAGATTCAAGTGGACTATCTGTTACCTTACAACGGGCTTGACCTTCGTTCAATAATGTTTGGTGGTTGTTATCTTTGTTGATAATCAGATTTACGATGAGTTCTTTGATATAGCTCTTTATGCTTTAGCAGATTAAATAAAATACAAATTTGAAAGAAAATAAAAATGAATCATTTAACGGTGGAACAGAGAGAGTAGGGTAGGGCAGAAAAGAGAAGCTTATCTAACTTAGATGCAAATCAAAACTACCAATTTTAGTTACACTATTTAGCTTCACAATAAAACCAATCAAAGAGGAAGGTGTCCAACTTTCTAAGATCACCTTCTACTAAGAGCATAAGATGGAGATGACAAAGATATGAAAGAAAATCATAAATAGAAAGGAAGTCGGTGTCAACTGGTATCTCTCACCAGCATCCTAGCTCACGTAGTGAGGATAGAGCAATTAGAACAGACCTGAACCTTAAATCTCTAACTTTCCCTAGCATACAACAAATGGAATGAAGCCTAGTAGCATATTCAATCTTGATAACACAAATTTACAACTAAAATAAATAGAACTTTAGTGAGACAAAAATAGAAGAAGATGCACTTATCAAAATCTGAAAGAGATTAGGCCCCTGGCCACGCTATCACAGAAGAACGATTTCACACCAACCCCAGGTCCAGAACAAAGCATTCAAACAAGATTTGTAGGAAATTGCTAAAATGTCTTTTATTCCAAGTTTTTGCATCCAGAATTTACATTCAAGAGAAGTATATATAGACTCAAGATAGACCCTAATCTTTTCAAAATATCTTCTTCCAAATATCTACATCTTATCATAAAAATCCCACCATCGAGGTTTTACAATATAAGGCATTTTTATATAGAGTTTTGATAAGCCCTAATTACTCTGAAAATCTTCGCGTGGATCTTGCCATGAATGGAGAAGATAAGACTTGGTTTGATCCTCATCAAATGGGCACCGTGTGTAAATGTATGTTCTTCTTTCGATAAGTTGTCAGAGCATCTCATTAATTCTTCTACAAAATTCGGATGAGTCATTGACTTCCTAGGCCTTCCATCCTTGCACAGCTGCCTTTGTTTGGTTTGAGTTGAGATTCTCTGTCAGTCATTACTTTTGCCATAAATTTTTTGGGCAAATGGATCCATCGGCAAATTCCTTAAAGTCTGTCTTTCTCGCCATCACTTCTACCATTATGCAACTGTCGGATCTGCTTCTGCAAAAAGAAAAGCAAAGGTTAGATTTTTAATGTTTTTCATTTTATTTAATTAATTGATTTGGACTGTGTTGAAATGCTTCTACTTCCTTTTGGATAGGTGATGCCAAAAATTTAAAGCACGACATAAAATCATGACATCTCCCCCAACCATTCTTTTGCCCTAAAATGAGATAAGTCACACGGAACATGTCACGATATCGTGACATTTTTCTCAAGTTACTTCTTCCTTGCTTGTGCCTTCCGAAAATGGAACATGTTGCAATATCGTGATATTTCCTTCACTTTATCTCTCTCAAGCTTCTGTCCTCACGAAAATGGAACATGTCGCGAAATCACGACATTTCCTTCACTTTATCTCTCTCAAGCTTTCGCCCTCATGAAAATGGAACATGTCGTGAAATCACATTTCCCTCACTTCATGTCATTCAAGCTTCGGCTCTTGCGAAAATGGAACATGTCATGAAATCGCGACATTTCCTTCACTTTGTTTCTTCCAAGCATTGGCCCTCGCAAAAATGGAACATGTCATGAAATCGCGACATTTCCTTCACTTTCTCTTCCAAGCATTCGCCCTCATGAAAATGGAACATGTCACGAAATCGCGACATGTCGTGAAATCACGACGTTTCCTTCACTTAGTGTCTTTCAAGCTTTCGCCCTTGCAAAAATGGAACATGTCGCAAAATCGTGACATTTCCTTCACTTAGTTTCTTCCAAGCTTTCTTCCTCGCGAAAATGGAACATGTCGTGAAATCGTGACATTTCCTTTACCTTGTCTCTTCCAAGCCTTGGCTCTCGTGAAAATGGAACATGTCGCGAAATCGCGATGTTTCCTTCACTTAGTGTCTTTCAAGCTTCTGCCCTCACGAAAATGAGACATGTCCAAAAATGGAACATGTCGCGATATCGTGACATCAAAATTTAAAATATTTTTAGGGTACAATTAAATTTGAGTGAAATTCCGACAAGTCCGAAAATGGAACATGTCGCGATATCGCGACATTTCCCTCAAGCTTTTCTTCCAAGGTTTTGCCTTCGTGAAAATGAGACATGTCCAAAAATGGAACATGTCACGATATCGCAACATTTCCCTCAATATTTTCTTCCAAGGTTTTGCCTTCGCGAAAATGAGACATGTCCGAAAATGGAACATGTCGCGATATCGCGACATTTCCCTCAAGCTTTTCTTCCAAGGTTTGCAAATTCTCCAAAAATTGTAGGTTGACTCTAGTGACTTTGTCCATCTGTATTTGGAATTTTTACATATTGGTGAAGGATCTTCCTTACTCAGAAATAATTTTAACATTTGAAAAATGAATTTTAAATTGCTCGAGAATGATCAGCTTCACATGGTGTAGAAAAATGATGAAAATTCAAAGTGTCCAAAATTTGATGAAACTTTACAAGCATCTAAATGAGCCCAATGGGTATCCCAATCTGCAAATGGAACTTACAAAATTCATCACGTATTAAGAGAAAATACATTTAGAAGTTTGTTGGCCATAATAAAAACTGCTATTTTTGGTAATACATTTAACATGCAAAATTTTAGAAACTTTAAATTGAAATCAATGCCATATGCAAGCCTACTTGGACACTTTGATGTAGGTGAAGTTCGAAAAAGAATGCAAGAAAATTTTGGAATTAAAACCCGAAAAACATCAAGAGGGTCCCTACGAAAAAATGAAAATTAAACATTTTCAAAGGATGGAATTTCATTTTTTAGTGGGGGTGTGTTGCTTCTCAACAGGGGTGAAAGGCAATAAGCTCAAGCACTAAGTTTTCATTGGATAGGAAATGTGTGGTAGGGATGAAAGGGGATCAACTCAAGCACCACGACTTGATTGGTTAGAATTTGTGGCTCATAATAAAGTGGGTGACTTTAATCGCCCCTCTTCGATTGGTTAGAACTTGAATTAATTCATTTCCTAAGGTCTAAGGACCCTCATTGCATAAAGCAAACTCCCACTTTTTAGGCCCTAATCCTAATCAAAAGTGCTTTATAAGGTTTTATCCTATAGAGTTTTCTACAACATTAAACTTCAAAATCCATATGCATTAGGTTTTTTCAAGTTATTTTACACATAGTTCTAAGTCTTAACCTAGGTATTTTTCACAAAAACTATGTCCACCAATATAATCCTAAGGTGTCTGATATATCTATGTTTTCTCGTATTTCTCCATAAAAACTGCATGAAAAATGCCATGGTCATATAATTATTAGATGATATTGTTCCAAAGAGGTCTATATTTTAAGCCGAATTTGATTTTTCATGAAAGCTACATGAAACCTTTGAATTTGAGTGGGTGACTTCAAGTGGTCAAACTTGATTGGCCCAAAGATGAACAACATGGGTGATCTCACTACAAAGGAAGCACATGGTCCAAATATGCCTGATTGAGTTGAAGCACTAATTTTTGATTGGTTCAAGATAGACAACACAAATGAACTTCCCATAGATAAGCACATAATTCATATATGTTCTAGGATCATGACAAATATTTGTACCCCGACACAAAAATGTGACTTAGAATCAATTTCCAAAGGATCAATTATCACAATTTGAATAGGGATACACTTCACTATTCAATTACAAGACATGGATGATATGTTGCAATCATTAAGGCAGTTATCAATATTTGGTCAAGTCACAAGCTCAAGCTTAAGTAATCATATTTGAAATCCTATACAGGAACAATCAGACATTAACATCCAAAATGAATAAAATACAAGAAAAAAATGAAAGGTTACAGGCAAAAGTCAATAGGCTTCAAGGACAAACACTACAAACACAAACAAAGGAGCAATTTGATAAAAAGTACTTTGTTAAAAATACAAGGAATAATTGGTTTCAAAATTAAGAACAAGAGTAAAAGCAGTGGCTAAATTACTCAATGACTTGGCTAGTATCATGGCTATGACATAAAGTATGAATACTCTATTGCACAATTAAGATTAAAGAGCAACTAATCTAAAACTTGTTTAGAAAAAGTGCAAAGAAGAATATGGCCAGATAAGCAACAAACAAGTGATCATATCAGATAGCACAAGTTACGAAAGCCAAGTAGAGTTTCTCAAGTTGAACATTTATCATGAGAAGCCATACTAGGAAAACTTTCTTCAAAATATGTAGACTTGGGTAAGTGATATGGATAGAAAAAGAGAAGAGGTTGAGATTCTACATGGACTCACAATAGTAAATCAAATTGAGGAACTGGTATCCAAAAGAATACAATATTTAAAATGTGATGAAAAATATGAATAAATTTGGCTCAACAAATCAATAAATTATCTAAAATGGTGTAGTCGATAGTCAAATTCACCCAAGAGAATAAATTTTCTACTAAATACTTTGATAAGAAGTCATTGAACATGAAGTATATAATTACCTCTTTTGCCTCCTTTTATGATGAAGCTTGGGGACAAATTGTAAATATACTAGGGATAAGTCAACCAGGATAGGAAAAAACTAAAGTGGGATCCAGTACAAAAAAAAAGAACAAATACATAGGAATAGGTTAGCCATGAAATACAAAAGACATGCAGTTGTACCCCCTTTTGAAGATTTAGAATCTTAAGGTAACCGATTACTGATTTTCTTATAAAATAGAGAAAGACAACTATTTTTATAAAATAGATAAAGACAACTATTTTTGGTTGTAGTACACTCAACCAAATAAGGGCAATAGATGGTGACAAGTGGAGGGCTCATATGGGGCCAATTTTAACAGAACATGGATCCTTAAAGTTATAAAAAGAACTACTACAACCAAAAAAATATGATCAAGCTTTTGCATAAAATAATTTTACTAAGAGGTATACTTGATTGCCCTTGTCCATGTTGTTGTATTTCCCTTTATTTTTTGTTTTTTGTTTTTTTTTTCTCTGTGTCATCCCTTATTATTTGCATTTTATGCAGGTTTTGATAGGGAAACCTTCAGGGGTTGATATTATTTCTAGCTACTGAATTAGAGGTGTGGAGGAATTGTTGTTACTAGATTGGAATAGATAGGTGAAGAATCCTTATTACATAATTTAAATGAAGATTCTTATTGTATTAATGTGAAAGATATTTTGGTAATTCAAGCCAAATCCTATCGTAAATTGATCAATATTAATACAGTTCTTGACTTCTTACCTTATCAAATCTTTTTATCTCCGTTTTGTGTGTTGCCTCTCTTGCATATTACATAACTTGAATGTGCAATGGGTGCCTTCCCTCGTTGATAAATAGTTATATTTGTTACATTATTTGAATTAACTTAATTGAATTAATTTATTCTTTCTTTTTATTTTTGTCACATTAAAGTGTTTTAAATTAGGTTACTATGGCATAATGGATAAGGCAATAGTATTACACATAGACATAATTGAACTTTTAAAGCAATATTGGTCAATAATAATAACTTTTACACATTTTCTTTATCTAGATGAGCATGAACTTATACCATTAAATATTTAAGTTTATCTCATGGGTATCCTAATACTTTTTGGTCTATCTAGAGTCTATTATAATAAATCTATTCCTAAAATAAAGAGGCAGGTCGACCATATCTTGTAACACTATTTGGACTCAAATATTTCTTGTATATTTTAAGGATACAAGAAAAATCTTTAATAAATTATGGCATCGTTGTTGGGGAATGAATTCTACTTGTATTAAAAATTATAAGAGTTTACTTCCCAATGACTTTTTAAATAAATGAAAAATCATCATCCAAACTCGGTTTGTATTAGGGATAGTTGGTATTTTTATTCTCTTTGAATATTTCACAGTGTTACTATACTATTTTAATGATTTCTGATTTTTAAATTTTCTTTTCTTTCAACCCATCCCTTGAAAGTGTATAAGCTTTGTAAGGCTAAGAGATAAAGTTTCAAGCAATCTTGACAAGAGAAAATACTTACCCAAGTTCCAAGGAAATAATATCATATGTGGAGAATACCATATTAGGAATTTCCTATATGCTATGGATAGCTTGGAAGTAAATTAAAAGGATGTAGTTCTCAGGCTATTTTTATAGACTCTAGAGAAAGATCCCAAAGAATGGTTTAATAGTATTACAACCAAAAAAAATTTAAATTTTCACCAAATACAAGAAAGCTTTATCAATAAGTATGGTGAGGGAAAAAATGTAGTCATTATTGAAAGAATTAGCTACAATGAAAAGGAAATAAAATAAATCAACTAGTGATTTTTTTTTTGAAAATTTTGAAAAAACTTGTATTAAAACAAAGATCAATTACAAGATGGGATGAGACTTTTCCTAGCATTATTCAGAGAGAACACATGTTTACAACTGTAAAAGAAGATTTGCATTGGAACCAAATCTCTTAAACCATTACCTATCAAACAGGGGAGTCGATGAATCTGACATTCAAGTATGGAGAGACTCCCTCACCATTGGCCTAAGGCACGATCCAACAAGTTTCAATTTTTGCACAATGTGAGATGTTGCTAGGGGGATCGGTTTAGTCTGTTGATGCAACTTGTCATGATATCGTGACACTTTTTTCCTTCTTCTCCTTTGTCCGCGAAAAAGGAACATGTCGCGATATCACGAAACTTTTCTCTTTTGGAAAAAATGCAACATGTCACGATATCGCGACACTTTTTCCTCATTTGGCCGCGACGATGCAACATGTCACAATATCGCGACACTTTTTCTCTTTTGTCCGTGATGATGCAACATGTCACGATATCGTGAAACTTTTTCTCGTTGGCTCTGGCGATGCAACATGTCATGATATCACGACACATTTACCTCCATAGGCCGCAAAAATGCAACATGTCGTGATATTGCGACACTTTTTCTCCTTTGGCTGTGACGTTGCAACATGTCATGATATCGCAACACCTTTTCCTCCTTTGCCTGCAATGATGCAACATGTCACAACATCGTGACACTTTTTCTCTTTTGGCCGTGACGATGCAACATGTCACGATATAGCGACACTTTTTCTCATTTGTCTGTGATGATGCAACATGTCATGATATCGTGACACTTTTTCTCCTTTGGTCACGATGATGCAACATGTCACGATATCGCGACATTTTTCTCCTTTGGCCGCGATGATGCAACATGTCGCGATATCGTGACACTTTTTCTCTCTTGGCCATGATGATGCAACATGTCGTGATATCGTGATACTTTTTCTCTTTTGGCCGCGATGATGCAACATGTCGCGATATCACGACACTTTTTCTCTTTTGGCCGCGACGATGCAACATGTCACGAAATCATGATACTTTTTCTCTTTTGGCCATGATGATGCAACATGTCACGATATTGTGACACTTTTTCTCTTTTCACCGTGACGATGCAACATGTCATGATATCACGAAACTTTTTCTCCTTTGTCCACGACGATGCAACATGTGGCGATATCACGACATTTTTCTCCTTTGGCCACGACGATGCAACATGTCGCGATATCGCGACACTTTTTCTCTCTTGGCCGTGATGATGCAACATGTCGTGATATCATGACACTTTTTCTCTTTTGGCCACGATGATGCAACATGTCACGATATCGTGACACTTTTTCTCCTTTGGTTGTGATGATGCAACATTTCACAATATCGTGACACTTTTTCTCCTTTGGCGGTGACGATGCAACATGTCGCGATATTGCGACACCTTTTCTCCTTTGGCCTCAATGATGCAACAAGTCACGATATCGTGACACCTTTCCCCCTTTTGCCGTGACAATGCAAAATGTCATGATATCACAACACTTCTTCTCCTCTAGCAGCAACGTTGCAACATGTCACGATTTCACAACACTTTCTCTCCTTCAACCACGATGATGCATCTTGTCGCGATATCGTGACACCTTTTCCTCCTTTGGTCGCAATGTTGCAACATGTCACGATATCATGACACTTTTTCCTCCTTAATTTCTCCCTTTGCTTTGGACCATGAAAAAGCAACATGTCACGATATCGTGACACCTTTCTCCTTGTGGTGCTTTGTTTTTTCTTTGATCTTTAGCTCATGGGCCTCTTCGGTCTTCTTGGAAAACATGCAAAAAATGTTAGTTCTTATAGTTGTTTCCTCTGGGCGCCTTTACCTTAGGTGGCCCCTACTATTTTTAGGTTGTCTCGATCTGCTGCCACCATTCTTCCCATTTGCCTCCATCTTCAGAGGCCCACAACTACTTTGTACAAGGTTTAGGGACCTTTCAACACCCTGCCTAATCACCTCATCCTCAATAGCCATGTCACTATGGCACTGAACCCCTACCTCCTTCTCAGCACCCATCTTAGCCAGGAAGTCTGCCACTTTATTTAGATCTCTACTCACATAAACTGGAATCACATCATCTAATTCCCTCCATAATTCCTTAATTGAGTGACAAGAATCCTCAACCTCCAAGTTTTCAAAGCAAATTTTGTCATGCAATCTAGAGCTCCAACCATTATTTGAGAATATGATTCTAGTATTATCCTCCTGTGGCCTTGTTTTGCTTCCCAAATAGAAGTATATTTGATATCTAAGGCTTCTGCTTCATTATTTATGGCTCTTCCCAAGCCTTGCAGTTCCCAATAGATCACTGTTCCAACATGATTCTAGCAAACCACTCCAATTCTAGCTCTACCCGAATTGCCTTTTGTAGCTCCATCAATATTAATTTTAATCCAACCTTCTGGGGATGGTTTCCAACTAGCTCTATCCTATCCCTCTTGCACTTCAACTTCCTTTTCCATTGCCCCAATAACAACCCGAGTTTCCTCTTTAGCATAGACTGCCATAGTTTTTGTGACTTTGCTCCAAATGACCTGCCAAACTCCATCTAAAGAAGAAAAAGTTTCTCTAAAAATTCTAGCATTTCTCTCCAACCACACTTGCCACCAAATAAATTTTAATCCAAGCTCCCAACCAATACAAATAGGTTTAGATTTAAATCTACCCCTCTTCCATCTTTCCAAAATATTAGGCCAATTCAAATCACCATTAACTTGAATTTTATAATATAAAAACCATCTCTCCCAAATCTGGCATGTGAATGGGCACTCAAACATCAAGTGATCAGTTGTTTCCTCACTCTTGTAGCATAAAATACATTGAGATGGACCAATGATTCCCTTACATCTGATATTATCAAAAGTAAGAATTCCATTATGCATGAACTGCTAGGCAAAGAAGTTTACTTTTGACCAACCCTTGGACTACCAAATCTTTCTCCAATCCTCAACCTGATATGTATGAGGAGGATGCTCTGGAAGGATCTTATCATATCCGTCCTTCACTATGTAGACACCAAGGCTCCCATATCCCCAAGCTAATTAATCCTCCTCGTCTCTACCTATGAGAAATATTTCTACCAAGATTTTAGTCATGATGGGTGTTAAATCCGGAGGGATTGAAATTGGCCACTCATCCAACATCTTAAACTGCTTAAACTTATAATCCCCCAGCTGACTAGTGTTGAAATAACTTTCAATTTGGACCCATCCCTTGGTTTCTATGGCTATTTTTATTTGTTGTAATTCAAAAAATTCAACAATGATAGGTGGGTATTGATCCCATGAATCAGTCCAAAATCGAGCCTTCTCCCCTCTCCCCACTTTCCAAAATAATCTATATTTTACTACCTGATCAGCTAGTGATTTTAATAGGAGGTTTTATTAAGATTAGGAATAAAATTCCTTTGGGTTAAGACAAAATTGTTCATTAGTCCATTTTATTTTATAAGAATACTTTCACCATATAATTAAAAAATGAACTAAGGAAAGATAAAATGAACACTATTTATGAATGCATAAATAATGTTGTTCACATAGAGAGAAATATGATTGATAGTGGAAATATTAAGCCATATTCTCTAGAGTCTAATATTTTTGATAAAGAAGGATTTTCTATCCTTAAGAAAACAAAAGAAAATCCCATTGAAAAGGTAGCTAGCTAGTTAAATGCAATGAAAAGAATGTTCAATACAATAAATAATAGATTTGGTCGAATAGAAAAGAAAAATAAAAATAAAATATTTCTATGTCTTCCAAAACTCAAGAAGAGAACAAACCTAAATTTAAAAAGAATTTCAATAGAAATTGGAACAATAACGAGACTCAAAATAAAAATGTTGCTAATGGTTGGAAAGGAAAGGTAGTTTAGAAGGATTTAGATAAAATTCCCAACCCCATTCCATCTATCAATATAGCAATAATATTTTCATTCTATTGATCTTCCTATGATGCACCTCATAATCCTTCTAGTTGTTGCATCTAATAAACTTTACATCCCAGCATAGACCTTAATTAACAATATCATGAAGAAATTAGAATATTAGATTCAAAAACACAAGGATAAACAAGTTGAGTCTAAAGAAGATATTGATGTTTATCCTATTATTCATGAACAAAGAACTTTAGTTTTTGAAGAAGAACAAAATTCTCATAAAACTTTTGGTATCAAATTTGATAGAATCAAACAAGACCAATTTGTAAAAGTAGAAGTTTTTTAAAGTATTCATGCCATCAAGAATACAACATATGAGACTGATGATTCTGATATAGATGAGATGCAAGAACAATAGTCAAAATTAGAGGTTATCTAGAAAAATAGTAAAGGTTGAAGAAGAAAAAGTTGATGAAGGGTCAACAACTAGGGATGATGAGTCAGAAGATGAGGTTATTTTTGATAATTTTGATATAGAGGAAGACCATAAAATAGAATTGACTGATCATGAGACCAAAAATATAATTAAATTTGAAGAAGATGCTGACCAGGAGATTACAGTACAAGATAAAATATTAACTCCTGAATGCATATGTGATGTATTTAAAGCCTTTAAGATTATTGATCAGTCAAAAAATGTCAAGGAGGTATCCAAGTCTAAAATATTGTGAAGAAAACCCTATCTACAGTAATGACTTTCTATGTTTCTTTGATATATATTAGATTTAGGGGATGAATATGTCATTCACAATTGCATGCTTGACAATGGAGCCTCACATAATATTATGACTAAGCAAGTAGTTGATCTATTGGGTCTCACTTATACAAAGAATTTTCCTCCCATTTCTGTGATGGATAATAGGCAAGTTTCATGTGTTGGCATCATAGAAGAACTACCTATATTTGTATACCAATGTCTTGAGAAATAAATAGTTATGGATGTTGAAATAGTAGATGTGGATTCTATTTTTTCCATCATGTTATCTAGGTAGTGGGCTAATAAATTAGGAGGTACAATTCAACCAAATTGGTAATTTTCTACTATTCATATGCATGACATAGAAAAGGCCATTTTAAAAGGAGAACCCTTCAATAAAAATTTAGTTGAATTAAAGCAGTCATATGATAGTATAGGCAGGGTTGTAAATTCTACAAAATAGAGAAGATTAAAAGCATATTCTATATATCATGCACCTTATTTTAAAACATATGATACCAAGAATATAGATGAGGCAAATAAATGGGCTATAATGTTTTATTCAGCAAAATCATAGGCAGAAACATGATTTAGAATGAATTGGACTAACTTAGCAGATAATCATCTTAAGATACTATATGAATTTGATTCTTCTTGTGCTGCTGAATATGAGGCTCTATTGTCAGGACTCAGGATAACATGAGTTTTGGGCTTCAAAAACTTAGTAATCAATGAAATTGAAAAACATGTATTGTAGCAGGTCAAGCATCCTATATCAAAAGAATAAAAGTGGACTATAGATGATGAGCACCAGAAATGCTCATATTTTGTACATATTTCTTGGATCAATATGCGGTTGTATAATAAGGATTGCATACTTTTATGAATGATTATATAGATATTTGATATAATTATGCGTGTTATCTAATTTGTGTGCTTTTAGTATGTTTTGTGGAATTGCAGTTGATTTAGTTAGATTTGGAACGGTCGAGGTCCTTTTGATGGACCTGGCACTTTATTTCATCGGGAGTCAATGTAGAGAACATAGGCGCCTCCCTGCAACCGGAAGGCGCCAAGGGAACAAGCGCCTCCCTGCAGTCGAAAGGCACCGATTGAATACAAGCGCCTCCCTGTAGTCGAAAGGCACCAATTGAATACAAGCGCCTCCCTACAGTCGAAAGGCGCCAATTGAATACAAGCGCCTCCCTAGTCGAAAGGCATCGATTGAATACAAGCGCCTCCCACAATCGAAAGGCCATCAAAACAAGCGCCTCCCTACAATCGAAAGGTGCCAACCAAAGACAAGCGCCTCCCTACAACCGAAAGGCGCCAACCAAAGGCAAGCGCCTCTCCACCAAAAGGTGCTAATAGAAGGTAAGCGCCTCCCTACAACCAGAAGGCGCTAATAGAAGGCAAGCGCCTCCCTACAACCGAAAGGCACCACTGATTCTTTGCCCGTTGACCAGAGTTGAACGACGTGGACGACAATGGCTGGTGCAGTTCTAGCTCTACATCATGCAGAGCTAAATTGGAGATAGCACCTAACGTATCCAAACATCTTACCGATGCCAGGCAAAGCATGAACCGAAATGAACATGCCACCTTCAGAACAGAATGCCAGACGTCGATTGCATTCGCCAGACTATTCTAATTTAGTCTAGGAAGAATCGACTATTGTAACCACTTCTGTAACAGAAGTTCTATGGGTGTGTTATATAAACACATGCAGATCATTCTGAAAGATATATAGAATTAATTAATAAAGATCTATTTTGAATTGCAGAAGATAGATTGTAATACGTTGATAAATATATTCTAGTTCCAGAAGTTCTAAGCGCGTGTTCGATCGGGAGGAATCTGCTGGAGCCTGGGCCCACTCCAAGCCAGTATTTCTTCCCCATTTCTTTTTTATTTATTTATCAGTTTATTGCTTTCATAGAAACGTTCATTAATTTACTAGTTCTAGTATTTGCAGTAGGTTTATTTCCAGGAATGTATACATGATTTATTTCTGTAGATTTATTTATGTTCTTCTTACGTAATTTATTGAGGAGTGCGGGAATGATTGACAACCATCTCAAGAACACCCCCCAAATGTAGGATTAGCAGATTCACCCTCCAGTGGTATTGTAGTAACCTAATTTCGACTCTTCGCAAGTTTACGAAGCTCCCTGGGTTGATAATTAAATGCACGGGCATGTGACAAAAATAGGAAACCATTCACCTTGTTTGGCCCGCAACATTTTGGCACCGTTGTCGGGGAAGCGTCTTAATTAGATTACTTACAATACCCTGAAACCTTCATCTGACCTTGCATGAGTTCTTCGAGAAGAAGAGGACCTGACGGTCGCTTTATAAGAACTAATCCATCAGGACCTGAGTCAGCCGAGCATTTTGGATTTGAGTTAGACTCGCCTGACCTACCAACAGTCCATTGGAGTGAGGAACCGCACTTTGTGCAAAGTGCCACCTCATCCCATCAACAAGGGGAAGAACGAATCATCACAAATCCCCTATTTAATAGGACTCCTCTAGAGGAAGCCCTATTGTGGAAGGCTGTGGAGGATCAGACGATCTCGCCAGACAACCTTAGAGCATTGACTCAGAAAGTTTTAAATGATCGGAAGGCCATAAACGTTGCATTAGAAACCACATTTCCCAAAAAAATGGTAGATAACGATGAAGTCTCATCTGGCTTTAGTTTCCCAATAGAGGAGGGAGTAGGAGATACCAAAATGAAAAATATATCCCCTGCTCACCTCCCGTCCTTCAGAGGACACCCGACTGAGGACCCTGACCTATTTTTATTCAAGTTTGATGTTTTGTGCAGGTCTGTGGATTACAAATCAAATGCGCAGAAGTTGAAATTATTTCCTTCTACATTAGATGATGCAGCTCTACGATGGTTCATCGGTCTGGGAGACAAACACATCACCACTTGGGACCAGATGAAGACGCTCTTTCTAGAGCAATATCAAGATTTTGGGAGAGCAAGAGACTCTAGGGAGGAGGTCCTGAGCATGACACAAAGAGAAGATGAGTCTCTCGAGGAGTATTGGGAGAGATTCAACTTTAATCTTCAATGGTCCCCTCACTCGAAGCTATCTGATAAGTCCCTCAAAAGCATCTTCTTGAGGGGACTTACCAATGAGTCATTGGAGGCTCTCAACATGATCTCTGGAGGTGATGTCTATCAGCATGCTATAGACGACATCCAGAAATTATGCCAGAACTACTCGAGAAGGCGAGGCAAAATCACCGCCAGGACCATGAAGGCGACTGCTTCAGTCACCAAAATAGAGATAGGCAACATGTTGGAGGATTTGAAGAGCGAAATGCTCTCATCTCTAGCACTCTAGATGGATACGCTGCTGTTAGAAAAGAAGAAACAAGAAAATGATGCAGCATTAGCCTATTTCTGCCCAAAATGTAGAGGAAGGCATGCAAAGAATGCATGCCCAGAAAACAAGGTCAGAGTATGCATAGTTTGTAGGCTGAATCATAAAACTCGATTGTGCCCACAACTGCCCAGTAACCAGGAAGCGGCTGAGAGCACGGAGGCCTACTTCATAGGCAATAGGAAGAGTTGGCCATAGCCCCCATGGGGAATATACCAACCGGAATGCCATCATATGGGGGAGGGTCATACATGCACCAAGGACCCCCTCAACCACCTAATATGGGGTGGTGGGGACCGTCACCCTGGACGAACGCACCCCCAACAGCATTCCCGAATCAGCAGCCATGGATGCCATATCCATATCCTGGGCAGCAGTGGAGAGGCCACAATGCATGGAATCAGACTCCACAGAATGTAGCTCCTGCTCACATCCAACAGAACTTACCAGCATTGCCAGCAGTGAGACCTGCGTAGCTACCAGCACAACCGACAGCAAACCCGAACAACAGAGTAAATCAGTCGACATACAACGTAGAAGGTGAGATGTACCATATGTACAATATTCAGCTTAGATCAGGTAGGCAACTAGGAGTAGAGACACCACCTCTGGTAGAAGAGGAGGAAGAAATGGTAGAGATACCTCCACTGGTAGAAGAGGAGGCAAAAATAGAGGAGACACCTCTGGTAGAAGAAGGAAAAGCACTTGAGAGAGTGGAGGCTCCATTTCCTAGCCGGCTGTAGGAACAAAGAAAAACAACACAGCCAAAATTTGACATCTTGTCGAGCTTGAAGAATCTCACGATGACAATCCCATTATTTCAAGCAATTCGAGATGTCCCCATTTACACCAAGGCAATTAGAGAAATGTGTCTAAGGAGACCGGGATGAAAAGTTACCCAGACTATCAACGTCATGGGTAAACTGGCAGATCTAATGATGGGTAGAACACATCATCCGAAGTATGCAGACCCAGGCAGCCCAGTGCTGACCATAAAAATTGGAGGACATTCCCTATCCAACACATTGGTTGACCTCGGGGCAGCCATCAACGTGATGCCTCAAGAGACCATGCAGAGGCTGTGGCTCACGAACCTGAAGCCAACCATGATAGTGTTGCAGTTAGCCGATCGATCAACCGTGTCACCGAAAGGGATGCTGGAAGATGTGATCGTAATAGTCAGTGCATGGGAATATCCAGTCGATTTTCTAGTTTTGCAAACCAAGACCAGGCTAGGCGGTTACCCGCTCATTTTGGGGAGGCCATGGCTGGCAACAGCTGATGCTTACATCAGCTATCGGGATGGGCTAATGACCATCTCCAATGGGCAAAATGTCAAAAGGCTGACCATTTCACCGCCAGCTCAGTCTATGGACTCGGTAGAAGAACCCAGGATCACCGAGCATGGAACTACGGAGTTGTCCATAATCCAGTCGATGATGACCTTGGAGGAGGTGGTAGAAGAGGATGAGGATGGTGCTATCATGGAGTTTCTCCATGGAGAATCATCCACCCCCGCACCTGGATCACCGTTGACTGGCGCCCAAGATCAGCACATCCAACAAATACACGTTGGGCCAGGGAGGACATTAAACGTCAACAGCAGGTTGATGCCCACACAGCTAGAAAAATTGGAAGAGCTTATGGTAAAACACCAGCAAGCATTTGCATGGGACTACGTAGATATGCATGGCATCAGCCCAAAAATATGTACCCATCGGATTTACTTAGATGACCAGGCAACTCCTAGTCGGCAACCACAGAGAAGGATGAACCCAGCAATGAAAGACATTGTCAGAGAAGAACTGCACAAACTTCTGGCTGCCGAATTCATATATCCAATTTTTGACAGTGAATGGGTATCACCATTAGTGGTGGTCCCCAAAAAGAATGGGAAATGGTGGATCTGCGTGGACTACCGGGCGTTGAACAAGGTGACTAAGAAAGACCACTTCCCGCTCCCGTTCATCGATCAGGTCTTGGACACACTCTCAGGAAGAAAATACTTCTCCTTTCTGGATGGTTTCAGTGGTTACAACCAGATCCAGATAGGGGAAGAAGATCAAGATAAAACAACGTTCACCTATCCATGGGGAACGTTTGCCTATAAGGTATTGCCTTTTGGACTGTGCAACGCATCGACCACCTTTCAAAGGGCGGTGCTTAGCATATTCTCTGATATGATAGGAGACGGGGTGGAAGTATACATGGATGACTTCACCGCCTATGGAGAAACCTTCGAGGAGGCAATGACAAATCTGGAAAGAGTGCTCGACAGGAGCAAGGAAAATCATTTGTCCCTAAGTAATGAAAAATGTTTTATGATGATGCAGGAAGGCATCGTGTTGGGACACCACCTCTCTGCAGAAGGAATAAAAGTAGACAAGAGGAAGATTGAGGTCA
Source organism: Wollemia nobilis (assembly GCA_028583015.1). NCBI lineage: Eukaryota > Viridiplantae > Streptophyta > Pinopsida > Araucariales > Araucariaceae > Wollemia > Wollemia nobilis. Next base: position 415,306 of record JAQPPZ010016941.1, read on the forward strand.
TCAGAGACCTACCTAGCCCCAGAACGTAGAAGGAGGTAAGAAGTTTCCTTGGATCAGTCGGGTACTACCGATGATTTATCGTCGAATTTAGTAAGATTGCCAAACCACTGCACACCCTACTTTCTAAGGACGTAGAGTTCAATTGGATGGGAGATTGTGAAGAAGCATTCCAATTGTTGAAAGAAAAATTGATATCTGCACCGGTCTTGAGAGGACCGAATTGGGCCATACCATTCCATATTTACTGCGATGCATCTAACGGTGCGATCGGAGCAGTCCTCGAGCAGAAAGATGATGAAGAATTCTATGCCATCTATTATGTCAGTAAAAACTTGGCGGGAGCGGAGCTCAATTATACAGTGACAGAAAAATAATTCCTCGTAGTTGTCCATGCAATAAACAAATTCTGTCACTATATAACGGGATACAAGGTCTTCGTCCATACGGACCACGCGGCTATCAGGTATCTGATGAGCAAGCCGGCCATTGGTGGCAGAATTATCAGATGGCTATTGCTATTGCAGGAATTCGACATCACTATAGTCGATAAACCGGGCAAGGACAATGTCGTGGCAGATTTTCTGTCTAGATTGATACCAGCAGATCATCAAGCAGTGGAAGATCAGTTTTTGGATGAACATCTATTCGCTATTAGTGAACAAACTCCGTGGTATGCGGACATAGCCAATTACTTGGCCATCGGAAGGACCTCACCTGCTCTCTCCTACAGAGAAAAGCAGGCGGTCATAGAGAAGAGCGCATCATTCCTTTGGATGGATGGTCTCCTATTTAAAATAGGATGGGACCAAATTATAAGAAGATGCATAGCAGAACAGGAGTTTTCAGAAGTGCTCAAGGCATGTCACGATGAGCCATGCGGAGGACACTTTGCAGGGAAATGAACTGCCTACAAAATCCTGCAGGTTGGGTATTTTTGGCCCACTCTGTTCAAGGACGCGACAGCATATACCAGCAAGTGTGACGAGTGCCAGAGGATGGGTAGACCAACCCACCGAGATGAAATGCCCCTGCAGCCCCAGGTACACCTGGAACCTTTTGATAAATGGGGCATGGACTTCGTGGGACCATTTAATCCACCTTCGATGGGAAGGAGGTTTATTATGGTCTGCACGGATTACGTCACCAAATGGGTGGAAGTGCAGGCATTAAGGGACTCAAAGGAAAGAACGGTCACCGATTTCTTATTTGCCCATATTTTCACATGATTTGGGGTTCCTCGGGAGATAACAACAGACCAAGGGCCCCAATTCACCTCCAAATTGATTGAGGAGCTGATGGAGCAGTATAGAGTTCGGCACAATAAAACCATGCCCTACCATCCGTAGGCGAACGGGCAAGTAGAAGTGACAAACAGGGAGATAGAAAACATCCTGACCAAAACCGTGCAGCAACACAAGAAATATTGGGCCACACGGTTGTCGGAGGCAGTTTGGGCATACAACACCACGTGGAAATCCACCACAGGATGCACACCTTTCCAACTGGTCTATGGAAAAAATGCGATGATGCCCATCGAGTTCGAAATCAAAACTCTGAGGACGGCTTCAGAATTAAATTTGAGCTTGGATGAAGCTCAAAAATAGAGGATTCGCCAACTAGATCAGCTGGACGAAATCCGACTGGATGCTTTGTAGAGGACAGAGATTATACGGAAGCAGAGAAAGAAGTGGCATGATAACCACATCAAGCTGAAGAAGTTCCAGGTAGGGGAATGGGTACTGTTGTACGATTCCCGATTCCAGGAAAGGAAGGGCAAACTTATGCAGAGGTGGATGGGGCCGTATGAGGTGGCAGAGCTCATTAGGAATGGGGTTGTGCACGTTAAGACAATTGACGGCAGCAACACCATGTTCACAATCAATGGCCACCGACTACGCCCCTATAATACGTCCGAAACATTACAGGTGGAATCCAGAGTAGGCATGGGGGAGACCCCATCTTGCTAGATCTGGACCGAACTCTCACAGGTGAAATGGTGGGCATGAAAGTGCTCACCCAATTTGTTTAGTTAGTTATAGTTTTTTTTAATGTGTGTTTTTTTGTAGGGACGACGCCCGCATGCAAGCTGCAGGCATCCTAATCCAGGGCCTAACAGGCACGGAACGCGTCTAACTGCCTTTATTTTCCTTTCTTTTTTGGTTGCTTTTTGTAGGTGGAGGACCTGACAGCACGAGGGATAGGTATCTAGGAAACCAGGCCTGATTCGGCTCAGCATTCCGACACCGGCTCGTAGATAGAATCTGGGCAGCATGAAAAAATTGGGAAGGTTTGATCACCCTTTTTCCAGTCAAATCGCCAAGTCCAGAAGAAGGTGCCTTACTGCCAGAAGGCACCAAGTCCAGAAGAAGGCGCCTTACTACAGTCAGAAGGTGCCAAGTCTAGAAGAAGGCGCCTTACGACAGTCAAAGGCGCCAAGCCAGAAGAAGGTGCCTTACTGCATCGAAGGTGCCCATCCGAAAGAAGGCGCCTTACTACAGTCAGAAGGCACCCATCTAGAAGAAGGCGTCTTACTCATCAAGGTGCCCATAAGAAGGTGCCTTCCGAAAGGCGCCCATCCAAAGAAGGCGCCTTACTAAAGGTGCCCATCCAAGGTGCCTTACTCAAGGCACCCATCAAGAAGCATAAGAAAGGCACCTTCTAAGGCCATCAAAAAAAAAAAAATATATATATATAAAAAAGACACGAATACGCCTTCCAACATCAGAAGGCGCATTCATCCAGCCGAATACGCCTTCCAACATCAGGAAGGCGCATTCATCAAGACGAACGCCTTCCAACATCGGGAAGGCACGAACCAGAAGGAGGCCCCCCCACATTGGGAAGATGCATGCAGGCAAGAGTGCCTCCCACCAATCAGAAGGCATCGAAAGGTGCATTCGTTCGAAGACGAGCATCGACAACATTGGAAAGGTGCTACATGGACACCATCCACATGGGGAAGGTACCAAAGAATGCCTCCCACGTGCAACATTTACATCTATCGGATGCCTCGAGCGGAACGAAGCATCGCACGAATAAGCAACATCAAATGACCATACCCCTCCCTCGTGTCACAAGTCAGCAAATCAGCGGCTACCACGACAACTGGAATGCCGAATCAGGTACGTGCATATTAAATCAAATCTTTTATATAATTGTTTATAAATACGCAGTACCAAAAAATACAGTTGTCATAGAGATCGTACCCCCCATAGCCAAAAACGCGTGCCAATGAGAGGGCGCCTTCCATAACTGCTAGGGTTAGGCATCTTTTCTATAAGAAGGCGCCTTCCTGAAGAAGGAAGGACAGAAAAAAATACAGCAGAAGGCGCCATGGGAGGAAGGTCTAAGAATCACGCGATCAAGAAGAATGAACCCAGTGACACAGATGGGATCAGAGGGGCAGTAAAGACCCAATTCGAAGCCGAGGGGTGGCTCGAATACTGCACCCTGGTCAGTCAGGGCCAGGACATGGAGGCAGCTAGAGAATTTGCCACCTCTTTGAGGGGTGATGTGGCCCAAGTATGAGGGATGGAAATTCTAGTCACCCCTGAGTTCATCTCACAGGTGACTGGATTGCCTCTCACGGGGGAATGTATATACAAGGGCGGAGTATTAAAAGTATACGTCGAAATACTGCTGTCGGGAGGAAATGTGCAGGTAGACAGGGAGGGGTTACTCAAAAATAGTCTCCCCATGAATATGTGAAAGATGTTCGAGCAGATTGCTCGATTCTTCACATGCATAGGGAAGTATACCCATCTGCACCTTAATCATGTGCACTTCCTCAATCACCTAGTGCATGGGAGGAAATTGAATATACCTTTCTACCTGGCGAGTGCTCTGAAAGATGAAGCGGCTCGGTACCAAAAAGGGGCACCGTCCGCCTTAGCCCACCATGGGCTGATATCGGCATTGGTCCGCCATGCAGAAGCACAAGGACAGAACCACGATGCAGAGGGAGATGGCGGCCAAATAGGGCAACACAATGCGGTTGCCGAATTAGGGCAAGGTGAAGCATCCCCTGTAGAGGAGATAGCAAACATCGGGCAATTGGCATTGCCCTATTTTCTAGGAGGAGCAGAGTAGTCATCGGTGCCCGAAGACATAGAGGATAGAGGGCATTCCCTAGTGCCCGAGTATGAGGAGGAAGGAGCGCCACTCGCTGGTGGTGAGGATGAACCAGTTCCTAGGAGGAAACGTCTATGGTGATTCCTCTCGATAGAGGAAGAACAGAGTGACACAGAGATAGACGTCGCCGCCCAAACCCTCCGCGAATTAACGAACCAGAGCCCACGGAATGAAGGAACTTTTGAGAGCAATGACCAGATCAATGCGGCCTTGGAGGAGGTGCTCGACTGGCAAACTGATTGTTGGATGGCACAGCAGATTCTAGAGGATTGCCAGAACCAGCATCAAAAGGAATTGGAGGAAAAGGATAGAAGAATCGCTCAGCTCGAGCAGCTGGTCCGATAGTTGCAGGAGGAAAATCAAATACTTCAGGACAGAGGAACAGCAAGACAGGAGGCATCCACGCAGACTGATTGGGCAGAAGCAGTGTCGACGAACTCTCCCACATCCATCGAACGAGTATTCTCTTCAGGGGAGATTCGATCGGACGCTCGACAGAGCAGCCCGGAGGCAGGGGAGGATTCCTCTATTTTTAGGGGTGAAAATGAAAGAAGTCCTACGATGCCCCCTGTCATTGTCCTGAGTGACACAGAGCGGGACGAAGGCCTCCAGCAACAGATAAGACCAGAGGATACGGAGGACCTCCCCAGGCCTGAAGAAGGAGAAGAGCCTGAGGGGTCGACACCAGGAAGACAGGAGGATGAAGGATCACCCCCGGAGATAGCAGCACAGCCGATCCTTCGGAGTGAAGAGAAGTCCCCAAAGGAGAAAGAAGAGACCCCTGTCCGAGCCGCCACATTTTCTGTAGAGGCCAAGGCAAAGAGGCCCAGGACGGCTCGACAGAAGGTGAAAGTGACCTTCATCGAGTCAGAGGAGGACGAATGGGATATGCAACCATTCATCGAAAGGCAAAAATATTTTGAGTAGCTACGCAAAGAAATGAAAGCAGCCAAGGCGGCCAGGAAGGCATCCTCGAGGATAAAAGGAGATTCTGGCATCTGCGTCAATCCGACAGAAGACAGCCAGTTTTGGGACATCTATGGTTCATCCCGAGGGTGGCCTTCCATGATGAGGAGGTACTTGGAATGGTGGGGAGTATATGGCCCACAATTGGAGGCCGTTGCAATTGCAAAGGAGAATGCAGGGCTTACCCCTGAAGTGGCCGGATTATACAAGGCCCAAGTAGTGCCTTCCAGAGGGGATAACTCAGATATCCCTCTGGCAGAGGCCAAACCTCCAGACGCCGACCTCTGGCAAGCTGTCGAAGCTGCATTTCAATCGGTAGGAACAACGCTGGCTATACCACCACCAGTAGCGGCCAGAACAAGAAGGGGACAATTAACAGCCATAGTTTCCCATAGGCAGAGGCGAACCACACCTTCACATGCCGGCACGAAAAGATAGACTCGGGCCACAAGGGCAGCCGAATCCTCCAAGAGATGGCGACGATGAAAAGTCCGAGGGCTACCTATAGTTTGGATGCCACGAGGGCATGGCATATGTTAGGCGTGGGGGGATGATGAGCACCAGAAATGCTCATATTTTGTACATATTTCTTGGATCAATATGCGGTTGTATAATAAGGATTGCATACTTTTATGAATGATTATATAGATATTTGATATAATTATGCGTGTTATCTAATTTGTGTGCTTTTAGTATGTTTTGTGGAATTGCAGTTGATTTAGTTAGATTTGGAATAGTCGAGGTCCTTTTGATGGACCTGGCACTTTATTTCATCGGGAGTCAATGTAGAGAACATAGGCGCCTCCCTGCAACCGAAAGGCGCCAAGGGAACAAGCGCCTCCCTACAGTTGGAAGGCGCCGATTGAATACAAGCGCCTCCCTACAGTCGGAAGGCGCCAATTGAATACAAGCGCCTCCCTGCAGTCGAAAGGCACCAATTGAATACAAGCGCCTCCCTACAGTCGAAAGGCACCAACTGAATACAAGCGCCTCCCTGCAATCGAAAGGCGCCAACTAAATACAAGCGCCTCCCTACAATCGAAAGGCGCCAACCAAAGACAAGCGCCTCCCTACAATCAGAAGGTGCCAACCAAAGGCAAGCGCCTCTCCATAGACGAAAGGCGCTAATAGAAGGTAAGCGCCTCCCTACAACCGGAAGGCGCTAATAGGAGGCAAGCGCCTCCCTACAACCGGAAGGCGCCACTGATTCTTTGCCCGTTGACCAGAGTTGAACGACGTGGATGGCAGCGGCTGGTGCAGTTCCAGCTCTGCGTCATGCAGAGCTAATTTGGAGATAGCACCAACGTATCCAAATGTCTTACCGATGCCAGGCAAAGCACGAACCGAAATGAACATGCCGCCTTCAGAACAGAATGCCAGACGTCGATTGCATTCGCCAGACTATTCTAATTTAGTCTGGGAAGAATCGACTATTGTAACCACTTCTGTAATAGAAGTTCTGCGGGTGTGTTATATAAACACACGCAGATCATTCTGAAAGATATATAGAAATAATTAATAAAGATCCATTTTGAATTACAGAAGATAGATTGTAATACGTTGATAAATATATTCCAGTTCCAGAAGTTCTAAGCGCGTGTTCGATCGGGAGGAATCTGCTGGAGCCTGGGCCCACTCCAAGCCAGTATTTCTTCCCCATTTCTTTTCTGTTTATTTATCAGTTTATTGCTTTCATAGAAACGTTCATTAATTTACTAGTTCCAGTATTTGCAGTAGGTTTATTTCCAGGAATGTATACATGATTTATTTCTGTAGATTTATTTATGTTCTTCTTACGTAATTTATTGAGGAGTGCGGGAATGATTGACAACCATCTCAAGAACACCCCCCAAACGTAGGATTAGCAGATTCACCCTCCAGTGGTATTGTAGTAACCTAATTTCGACTCTTCGCAAGTTTACGAAGCTCCCTGGGTTGATAATTAAATGCACGGGCATGTGACAAAAATAGGAAACCATTCACCTTGTTTGGCCCGCAACAATAGAATATAAAATTAACAAATTTATAGTAACCATTGATCTATAAAATGATGCTTGGTTTTTAAATGACTTCCTAATCATATCTGTTGATAAGACCTATCCTAGATAATGTCATATTTTTTATTTCTTTTCAAAATGAAGTCTCCAATGTTCAATATGATGAAAAATATGAAGGTATCATTGGGAACTTCACAGGAGTTGGGTAGTTAGACCAGAGGATTATCAAAATAGAAAAATAAGTAGGGATAGAGAAGATGCATATGGCTCTATCAAAAGAAGAAAAACAACAACATTAGTAAAAAAAAAAAAATTTGGATTCATCAAAAATAAATAACATATCCCAAGCCTTTCAAACAAAAACAAATGAATTTTGAACTTACTTTGCATATAGAGGTTGAAAATTTGTTAGATAGAAAAACAAAATGATGACATATTATCAACAAAAAAAAGAGTATGTCCCTAGTTCTTTTTTTTTTTAGGTGATTAGGTAAAAGTTGTTTTTTTCTTGGTTGCCTTAGTTTGTTAATAGGTTATTAGTAAAAATAGTCAACTATGTTCATCCTTGCAGCAACACTTTCTTTCAGTTTATCATTTTATAGTTTTAGGTGATTAGATAGATGCTTGTTTGTTTATTTAATTTTAGTTTATTTTTAGGTGATTTTAGGTAGAGCTTAACCAGATATTCTAGGGTTCTCAAGTGCTTCAAAGTTTTACATCTTGTCCTAGTCAGAGCTTGTATTGGATCCTCAAAATCCAACTTGAAAATACCCCTAATTTCAAATTTTGAAGTCTTCTAAAGTCCTAAGTATAGGTTTATTTTTGTTAAGTAAAGATAAAATGACTATCGATTTTGTCAAATAAGGCTAAGTAAAAGAACTTCAAGATATCTTTTCTTATGGTAACATCCAAAGTCCCTTGTAGTCTCATATCTCAATTAAAATATGTTTATCCTCAAAAGGGTCCTCAAAATTTTATCCTTTTACAAGGTCATTACTTCATGAGTCCTAGTCCTTCAATTTCATTTTATTTAAGTCCCTAAGGTCGTCGCCAAAAATCCTCAAATATCATCATCCATCCATTGTTTCCCCATGGTCCCTAAGGTTGCATTGAAATATTTCATATCCATCATCTCAATTTCATATTTTCCCTAAGGTCTAAAGAGTTCCCCCTTGAAGAAATATATGCATGATCCCCCCAAAAAAATATTATTAAAACTTCACCTATGGTTTTATAAAAAACAAAGTGTGGTGGGGATGGAAGGGGACGACTTTAGGCACTCAAATCCCATTGATCAATAAATGTGTGGTGGGAATAAAAGAGGGTAACTTTAGGCGCTCTATTCTTATTGGTCGAAAAAATGTATGGTGGGGATGAAAGGGGGTGACTTAAAACGTCTAAATTTCATTGGCTAAAAAATGTGCGATGGGAATGAAAGGGGTTGACTTCAGGCACTCAATTTCCATTGGTCAATATTTTATGACTCCCTTCCCTAATGTTCGATGGTCCTAGGCACATAGAAATAATCCCTTTGACCCTGAAATAATAGAACCTCATATATTTTTTATCTTAGAAAAGGCTATGTTGCATGAAATATTTTAAAATCCTAAGTATAAACCCCCATGTATTAGTATTCAAACCATTAGATTTTTTATATGCCATTTTCCATCTCATCCATCCCATTGTGCTCATTGCCAAAGAAAAACCTGCAATAATATTCCCACCATATACTTTCGAAGGTCCCTAATGTATGTTCCCCCCTTCCACCTCAAGTATTAAGCACCAAAGTCTAACCTTAAGGTCTCCAAGTATAAATTGTGTTCCTCAAAAAAATTTAAAGCATGCCTGTATCACTCCAAATTTTTCACACCCTTACCTTCAGGCTAAAGGATCCACACCCGGAAGGGGGATGTGAAAAGGATGGGACAATACCTCGAACTGAGAGGCCTTGCAAAGGTCCCGCCTCTCAGGGGAGGTGTATTATGGTGATTTTTCGATGGATGGTGGGTTCACCAGGAAACGTTTGAAGGGCAGTTTTCGAGCCTAGGTTGGGAATGTGTTTGATATGTTCGATTTTAGCCTTAAACATCCAAGTCCTAGGTTTGGCCAAATGAATCTAAGTTGTTCTATTATGGAAATGTAGACTAAATGAAATACAACAAACAGATTTGAACGAAAAATAGAGAAAAAAGGCTAAATTAAAGAGTCATACCTGATCCAGATGTCTGATGGAGGTTCTGATTCTTGAAGCAGTCAAGATCGTCTAGAATTTGACGGGATCATCTCCGACCTACAGGATCGTCTGAGATCTGACGAATTTGTTAGAGACCTACAAATAGAGAAATAGACACAAAATACAAAAAAATGCAGCAATGCTAATAAAGGATAATGATGTAAAATGACAATAAGGATGTTAACAGATAATCCCAAATAGAAATGCAAGTAAATTGCAACACTTTAATAGCTAATCATGATTTTATTATGTTATTAAACTACATGGGTGAACTCCAAGATGCAGGATAACAAAAAATAACAATAAAACTGACTAAATACAAAATAAAACAGCAGCAAAGTATAGGAAAAAGTGCAAACTCTAAGCACTGATTGCCCCAATGCAGACTGCAGTAGAAATCGTCTCTAATTTGATAGGATCATCTTCGATCTGAACAAGATCATCTGCGACGATGTAAGCTTGCTCCGGCTAAAAAATGACAAGGTTCCTGCAAGAAAATTGGATGCAACAAATGCAGATGGTAATACAGATTATTCTAATGCGTGTGAAGGTCGATTTATAGGAAAATTCAGCCAAGGGGATGCCAAGGGGGAGTCCTAAGTTTAAATAGGCTTAGGAGGGAGGTTAGGAGGTTGGAGATCATCCCAATTTGGGAGATCTCCAACGGGGAGGTCTCTAACGACATAGACACGCTTTTGCCCGGATTAGAGACACCGTTGGAATAGAGGCTAATTGTGAAAAATCAGTTTTGGAACAAGATCGTCTGGACGTCCTAGCCCAGACGAAATCATCCGATCTGAGGTGATATCGTCTGATCGGCGACGATATCGTCAAACGGTCAAAACAAACTCTAAAAATGGTGCGGGAAAGAAGGAAACGGGTTAAATGACGGTTTGGGAGTGGTTTTGGGGGCTGAAATTTGAATTTGAATATTTACTAGAGTAATTGTAATTATTTAAGGTTTTACTGTGCCAATTTTTGAAGAAAATGTGTTATAGATGAGTTCTTCTCGATCTATGAGAAAGAAAAAATTATTCCCATTTTTAGGCAACGATTCTTGGTCAAATCGTACGATAGCTTACTATGATGCCCCCTCCGTGTTTTTACCCAAATCAAACGTTTGAGGAAAAAACGCGGAAAAGAAAAATTTGAAAATGTTTTAATTTTTTTTTTGAATAAAATTAAGAATAATAGGGTAAAACCCTAATTCATTGTTACTGTTCATTTTCCTAGTTTTTAGAGCTCTGGAGACAAAAATGGTCGAGACAGCACACAGATCAACAAAGGTTCGGTGCGGGCTACGAGTAAGGGTCTAAACTTAGTTTAGAGTGCTTTAATTTAGAATTTCATGCTTTTTAGATCAAATTCTACTGATTTTAGATGACGAGACTATGCGAAGATCCGAGCTTCACCTTGGAGAAGGGCGGAGTGAACATCGAGTCTCTACAGCAGATGCCTGGGGCATCTAGGCTGACACAGGTTTTGGGTGGGGTAGTAGGTGGTCTGCTGCTATGCCATGTGGATGTAGAGTACCATGGCTACTGACAGATGTGGTCTGCGACATGCTAGACCATAGATACAGGTTTGCTTGTGGGATCTTTGTACTATGCCGATTGTATAGGATCCTTCATGGGGTTGTATACAAGGGCGATCGATGTCTAGTTATGAAATCACTACTGTAGGTTTGGTGCTAGGAGCACATTGTGGTGTGGAGGCCGATAGGGCTCCCACTGATAGGGATTGATGGGGAGAGGCCCTGAGTTTTCTATTGGTGGCTCCGGATAGGGGCATAGCGACGGATAGATCTGCCAGCATCCTAGAGACTACTTGACGACCTTGTCTTCGACCAGATTACCAGGAGGCCTTGGAGAGATCATCTAGGGTGGGCCGAGGATGAACAATGTTAGCGTACTAATATGTATTTTGTCTTTATTACATAGTTTAGCTCACTGTTACAACTGCTGTAACAAGTTGCTATTATCGCTGGTTGGTTTGGCAACCTCCGGGATAATTGCTATTGTAATCGCTATTTAATCTACTGCTGAATAATTCAATTGTGTTCGTTGAATCTAACATGGCATCAGAGCCAGCGATGTGCAGGGAGGCGTGACGAGTAGCCGAGGCTGGAGAATCTGGGCGGGTGTGCAGTTAATTTTAAATTTTTTTTTGTCGCGCAGTCGCGATAGGAGGGCCCGGACCCCGTTGCGCGCGGTTGACGGGAAAGACCACTCCCCGCGTGACCAGGAGGGGCCCGCTCCCCCGCGCGACAGAGGAGCTGTCGCAGCAGGCCCGTGCGCTCCCGGAGCTGCCGCAGCAGGCCCGTGCGACAGACTATCGCGCAGGCCGTGCGACAGGAGGGGAGGCCCTCTCCCCCTTGGCCGACGCTGCGGGGGGAAATTCAAATTTCCCGCCCGCCGCGGCAGGAGGGGTATTAACCCCCCCCGGCACGCTTCCCCACCCCCACGTGCGACGCGCAATTTGCGCGCGCGCGCTCCCCGAGGAGGCGCCCCCGGACCGCGGAGTGGGAATTTAAAATCCCCGCCCGCACGGGAACCCCGAGGAGGCGCCCCACCCCCCTCCCCCCGGCCCGCCCGCGGAGCGGGAATTCAAATTCCCGCCCGTGCGGGAAATCGGATGGGGTATAAACCTCCCCCCGGGACTGCGTCCGCGAGACGCAGCGGGACTGCGTTCGCGAGACGCCCCCCCTCCCCACCGCGGGACTGCGTCGCGCCCGTCCGCGCAAACCCTCTAGCGCGCGGGGCTGGAATTTTTTAAAAATTAAAAAAAAAAAAAAAAAAAAAACCCCCGTTCGGAACGCAGGGAGGGACGCGGACGAGAAACAGAAGCAGGCAACGGGAGACAGAAGCCTGCGGAGGACGGGAAACAGAGGCAGCAAGCAACGGAAGAGCTCGACGGAGCAGCATACCGGAACTTGCAGAGGAGGTGGCAGAGGGCTTGGGCAGACCGAGAAGGGACAAAGGAGAGGTGCTCCATTGTTTCTTCCGGATCAGCCCGCTGGCTCACGTGGTCGTGAGCCGTGCGGTAAGGCTCAGGGACCCTACAGGTCGGGGGTTCGAATCCCGCCGACTCCTCCAAGGTATATTTTTTTTTAAAGTTATTTTTTTATTATTATTATTTTTAATTAAAATTTTTAATTTTAATTTTTTAATATAGTTTTTAAACTTTAATAAATTAAATTTAATTTTAATTTATTTTTTCTAAAAGTTTAAAACTATAGAAATTAAAATTTTTTATTTTAATTTTAAAATTGATAATAATTATAAAAATGCTTTGTTAAAGAAAGCCTTTTAAGGAGGGATTTTTTTCAAAAAAAATCAAAGGGGGATTGAGAGTAATTTTTTATGAAAAATAGCAATTTGGCATTGTAAAAGGTGCATTTTCGGCTGTGACCGACACCTAGTGGGTTATTCTAGTGGGCATTTTTTTTGTTGTATGTTGCATATTTCATTTTTGCACTATAACATTAAAAATTAAAATCAAACACTCCCTAAAGTCCCCGGAATATAAAACCCATCTGTGCAATTTATTTGCACTCGCAGCTGTTCGGTATTTGCGATACCTCCGCGACACTTACGAGTAAAGTCGTCGTGATTTGGCTATCGTATCCGCCGCCTAATATAGCCGCTATAACGACGTCTGAGCTTGTTCTCTATAAATCGTCGGGGAGGAATAAGTACGCCATTTTTGCATTTTTTACTCCATCCACTACCCTTTATCGCACTTGTGTTTAGGCGTAAATCCTGACGAAGTATTCTTCATAGTGTTTAGGGGAAGTTACGCCCCACGCATGAGAAGAATCTTCTATGGTAGGTGCCATCAACAAGGCGATTCCCTTTCAGTACCGCTTATGTTCCACGTATCGTATGATCTCTAAAATTCACCTATAGTCTCCCTCACGTAAGGGCGGGTGATTTTTGTTGATCTTTCTAAATACCTATAGTTTCCCTCACGTAAGGGCGGGTATTTTGTACGGTATATTGGCCTAGCAAAAGGTATATCGAAAGGGGGACCAATTTGGTGATATAAGGAACCTTCACTATGGCCGCTGTTGCAAAATTGATGACTGATCCGCATCGGTTATTGAAAGGTCCAAATTATACACCATGGAAACATAAGATGAAGGCTATTCTCCAAATGGAAGATTTGTGGGATATTGTTACTCGGAGTAGCAACAAGGCCTTCACCAACAAAGAAGATCCACGAGTCCTTCAACGAGATCAGATTGCTTTTGACAAGAAAGACAAGAGAGCAAAGGTGCTCATTTTGTTTGTTGTTTCGGATGAAGTGCAACCTCATATAGCTGATAAAGCAAGTGGTAAAGAGGCATGGGATGCCCTTAGAACCATCTATGAGGGGAAGAATGAATCCACCATTCTTCATCTTCAACAACAACTTCATAACCTGAGTTTGAGACAGGGTGAAACAGTTGAACTCTTTCTGTGCAGAGTGTCTGAGTTGAAAGAGAAATTGAGTTCTCTAGGAGATATCGTGGATGAAAAGCTTCTCATTTCACTTGTGATGAGAGCTTTACCTTCTTCATTTGACATGTTGATAACCTCCATCCAGGTGTCCCAACGACAAATTACCTACATCGAGTTGGTCAATCTGCTTCAACAACAGGAGGCACGCCAACTTCACAAGGATGATTCTTCCAATACAGCCCTATACACCAACGAGCGTGGTTCTAGGAAGAAAGGTAATGGGCAAAAAGGAGGCAACTTTCGGAAAGGAGGAAATTCTCAACAGGATACGAAAGGAAAAGGCAAGCAACCTCAACAGAAGAAGAGGTGGTGCAAGATCTGTGAGAAAGACAACCATGACACCAACAGGTGTTGGCATAAGAACAAGCAAAAAGGCCAAAACAAACCACAAAATAAAAACAAGCAACCCCAGGCGAATGTTGCTGTTGAAGAATCTGACTCAGATTCTGAATGGGCACACAAGGTGCTCATGACTACCACAGATTCCACTCAGAGGGATCCTATTTGGTATGTCGATTCTGGAGCTAGTAAACATATGATCGGCGATAGATCGTGGTTTGAATCATTTGTGGCCAAGGAGGGCAAACCTGTCACCATTGCTGATGATAAAACCTACAGGGTTCAGGGAGAGGGTACAGTTTCAGCCACTCTTCCCGATGGCAAGTGTCGATTGACAAGGTCCTCTATGTTCCGGGATTGGCCAACAATTTGTTGTCGGTGACACAAATCCCGGACGAAATATGGTTGTCAACTTTCGTGTTGAGAATGGAAAGAAGTGTTGTACAATTACCGGGAAGGGTAAGCGATTGCAACAGCTTCATATAAGCATGGCTTATTTGCACTAGATGCTATCTCTATTCCACATGTTGCCATGACTGTCTCTACCAAGGAGGCAACTTCCCTATGGCACAAGAGATATGGGCATCTTAGTTCTGGCTACTTACTTGAGCTCAGCAAGTATGAGATGGTAAAGGGTCTTCCTTCCCTTTCTGCCACATTGCCAGTGTGCTCTGATCGCTTGGCAGGAAAGCAGCATAGAGTACCATTTGAGAAGAGCTCTACAAGAGCACGAAAACCTCTGGAGCTAATTCACACCGATCTATGCGGTCCTTTCACACCCAACAGTGTTGGAGGGAAGAGGTACTTTCAGTTATTCGTAGATGACTACTCACGAAAGATGTGGGTTTTCTTTCTCAAACTGAAATCTGAAGCTTTCGCATTCTTCCAACAGTTCAAGAAATCCGTTGAGAAGGAGTCAGGGGCTTCTATTAAAACCCTCCGCTCAGATCGAGGGGGAGAGTTTACCTCTAATGAATTTTCTGCATTCCTAGATAAACATGGGATCAAGAGACAGTTAACAACTGCCTATACTCCTCAGCAGAATGGAGTTGCTGAGAGAAGGAACCGTTCTATCATGGAAATGGTTCGTTGTATGCTCACAGGTGCAACTCTTGGGCAACAATATTGGGCAGAAGCTGTCACCACCGCAGGTGTATCTTTTGAATAGGGCACCCACAAAGGCCCTAAAAGGAATGACTCCACAGGAAGCATGGAGTGGTCGAAAACCCTCCATATCTCATCTACGTATTTTCGGGTGTCAAGCTTTCATGCACATACCGAAAGAAAAAAGGAAGAAGCTAGATGAGAAAACACTGAGATGTATTTTTCTTGGATATTCTCAGCACTCTAAAGGATATCGGTTGATAGATCCTTTGACCAAGAAAATTCATATCAGCAGAGATGTTGTCTTTGATGAAGCTTTCACATCACAGAGCACATCTACAGTACACCAGGATATTGTGGAACCAAAGGAAGAGGAGATTCCTTCGTCAACACGGACAGGAGGTCCTTCTACATCTTCTTCACCACCACCGAAGCAGAATCCTAAATGGTGTACAAATACAATCAGAGATGCAAATTTATCCACTCCTCCCAATTTGAATTTGGATAGACCTCGTACACGCAGTATGGCTCAAAAGGAAAGAGAAGCCAGAGAAACTGGTGAGGTTGATGATCTTTGTCAATCTTTTGAGGAACTTTCCGTGACTCCAAGTAGAGAAGTTGAGGATATGGATATTGATGATGACAGGGCATTCATGTCTACCATAGATAGTCTTGGACCCGCATCGATTGCAAGATGCTCTTAGTGAGCCTCGGTGGAAGGCCGCTATGGATACAGAGTATGAGTCTCCGATGAAGAATAAAACTTGGAAGCTTGTTGATCTCGCCTCATGGAAAGAAACCTATTGGCTGCAAATGGGTATACAAAGTCAAGTACAAGGCAGATGGAACAATTGATAAGCATAAAGCCCGTCTTGTTGCAAAGGGCTATGCTCAAAAGGAAGGCATCGACTATGAAGAAACTTTTGCACCTACAGCTCGGATGACCACAATTCGGGTTATGTGTGCTATGGCAGCACAATATGGGTGGAAAGTTCACCAAATGGATGTCAAAAGTGCCTTTCTTAATGGTGATCTCCAAGAAGAAGTCTATATGACTCACCTGAAGGATTTGAAGTGGAAGGCCAACAGCAGAAAGTTTGCAAATTGGTTAAATCCTTGTATGGTCTGAAACAAGCTCCTCGAGCTTGGTATATAAAAATGGACAATCACCTAATGCAGCATGGATTTAAGAGATGTCCGTCAGATGCAAACCTCTATTTCAAGAAACAGAGTTCTGAGATAGTGTTGCTTGTACTCTATGTGGATGATCTGCTCATTACAGGGAGTTCAGAAGATTTGATCTCTACTGTCAAAAGAAACTTGTGCAAATCTTTTGAGATGACAGATCTTGGACTTCTCCATTACTGTCTTGGTCTGGAATTCAGCCAGAAGGAGCACACCATCAAAGTGTCTCAGAAAAAGTATGCCAAGACATTGCTCGATAAATATCGCATGACTGACTGCAAGCCAATGGCAACTCCTATGGAGAATGGACTTCAGTTATCGCGACATGATGACTCACCCCAGGTAGATGGCACTCTCTATCGACAGTTGATTGGGAGTCTCATATATCTGACCAATACTAGGCCAGATCTCGTATTTGCTGTAAACTATCTTTCGAGGTTCATGCAGGAGCCTAAGATTACTCATTGGAAAGCAAAAAAACGTGTTCTTCACTATGTCCGTGGTACTATAGAATATGGCCTAGAATACAAGAGGAACAACAAATTCTTCTTGCAAGGATACACGGACTCCGACTATGCCGGATCATTTGATGATCGCAAGTCAACTTCTGGATACATTTTTCATCCGGGATCCGGTCCTCGTCTCTTGGCACAGCAAGAAGCAACGGTGGTTGCTATTTCTTCAACAGAGGCAGAATATCGCGCCGCACGTGAAGTCGTGTGCGAAGTGATATGGTTACGTCGCATTCTAACAAGTATGGGCCATCCATCAAAATCTCCAATACACTTGTTTTGCGACAATCGTGGTGTTCGAACCTCGTCAAGAATCCAGTCCATCATGAAAAAACAAAGCACATTGACACACAATGTCATTTCATTCGAGAGGAAGTTCCAAAGCACCGAATTCAGCTTCAAGACATTCCCACCGATGCTCAAGTTGCAGACATTTTCACTAAGGCACTTGGACGTGTCAAATTTGAATTGTTTCGCAACTCACTTTGTATTGCAAAATAATGTAAGGGGATGTTAGTATAGCTATTAATTATTACATTACCCAAATAATGTAATAAAGGGGGATGTTAGCGTACTAATATGTATCCTTTGTCTTTATTACATAGTTTAGCTCATCATTATAACTCGCTGTAACAAGTTGCTATTATCGCTGGTTGGTTTGGCAACCTCCGGGATAATTGCTATTGTAATCGCTATTTAATCTGCTGCTGAATAATTCAATTGTGTTCGTTGAATCTAACAAAAAAGAGCTGGCTTGCATCAGGCGAGTCTGCTGGCTGAGGATGGAGAGGGGAGAGGTGGAGCTCCACCGATATGATCGAGTTTTGAGGCAGTTCGATCTACAGCAGGGGATCTAATCTCTGAGAGACTACGAGTTTTCTCGGACTATCCGGGATAACACTATGGCTAGCGGGGCTCCAGATATGCAGTGATTCTGGAGTCAAGACGTAGATGATGCCCCCATTCAGCCAGTGGATGGGGATGACGTTGGGGTAGCCGACGGCTACGATGCCTGGTACGCAGGCATCCGCCCTCCTCGGATGACGAGGGCTTAGGGTTCGATTCATGCAGTTGTGCGTCGGATGGGGAGGCGATGCCAGGTAGCCATTGAGGCAGCACAAGGTCACGGTGGGAGAGAGCAGAGGAGACCACAGGCACAATAGAGGCCACGACAGTGGGAGAGGAGGGAGGAGAGGCCCCCTTCTCCACGGAGAGAGAGGCCACCATCGCCTGATAAGGGCAAGGGTGTGGACACAGGAGAGAGTAGTGAGATGGCTACTCTTCGGGCGGAGACTGTCCATCTCCAAGCACAGGTGCAGACTTTGCAGGAGGAGGCTGCACGACATCGAGCGGAGGCTACACAGCTCAGAGATGAGGTTGCACGCCTCAGAGCACGGAGCGGAGGAGCGAGCACTCGAGAGCTAGCATGGTCGATTGCTCAGACCGCATTCTATCAGGGTATCTACTTCCAGATGGTGCCAGAGGGCCAGAGGGTATAGCTACCAATCGACATTGCTGACCCTATCAGGATTGGGTCATCGAGGACTTCATCCCGATCGAGGACTAGGACTCGTAGTACCACACATACTGCGATGGGGCCACCTCGTCCACCTCAGGGCGGGGGAGGAGATGAGGCTGAGAGCTCGAGGGGTTCTCGAGACACTACACAGAGGATATATGATTGAGAGGATTGAGTATGCCAAGATGTAGATTGTGGCATACCAATCTAGTTTTGATATGATGTACATACATTGTTGATATATATATATATATATATATATATATATGATATTTTTGATCATATGACTTGTCTTATGATGATATGACTTGTTTATATGTTTTTATGATGCTTTAATGTTTGAAGTGTGATTGATTTGATGATTCATGTAATTATGTCATTGGAAAATATTATGGTTTGAATGTCATGCTTTTAAAATTTAAATGAAATAATCTGATGTAAACAAATTGGTTGTTTGTGATGATAATTTGATAAAAAAAATAAAAGGGACTTTTAACAATAATTTCAAAGGACATTGTCATTGTTATAGACCATTTCATGGAGTCGCCGCTCACTCGGTCGTCAAGCTAATCCCAGTATAGAAATATTGTTAAAAGTAAAAGAGTGCTTAAGAGACTGTCTTAAGACTTTGTTGTGATGATGCAAATGATGATGATGATGATGATTTGTTTTCAGAATTTTCATGAAAATATTATGCATGAAATATTTTTAGAAAATGATTTTTGCTAGGCATAAATTCCTAAGTGTGATAAAATGTTTGAATAATTCCCTAGGAATTATACCATCATTGCAAATTTGCATGTTGACAAAATGACATGAAATAGTAATAATGTTCGTTCTTTTGAAAGCATAATTGTGTAACATAATGATTTAAGTCATATGTTTTTATGATTTTTAAATGAATGGGGAATAAAATTAATACAATGGTTTGCGCTAGGCATAGAATATTTAGGTATAGACTTATACCATCATCGCGAAATCCAAAAGAAGAAAATAAATAATTTTATTGCATGGTTGATTTTTAATTTTTGAAAATAAACAGAAAATATGAAGATGAGGACTTGTGCTAGGCATAAAATTCCACTTTTGGTTTTGGAACTATACCATCGTCGCAAAAGTCAAAAGTTATATGGAACTTTATTGCATTTTTTTTGAAAATGATTTTGATTTTTTGGTAAATACATGTGGTTGTCTTTATACTAAACAACTGTTCTCAGAGAAGAAAATGAAATTATTCCAGACAATTTGCAAAAAATATTTCAAAGTATCTTAAAGACAAAAGTTAGATTTATAAGGAATCCCATGTGCGTATGTGAGTTCATTTCCAATCTTGATTTATCATAATGATACACAAAATCTCTCAAATACAAATGTGTGTGCAATTGCTTTGTGCATTTACCAGGTTTGAGCAAGATACTATGATACAAGTGATTTGAATTAACCAAATAAGTGTTCATTAACCATGATTGAGATGCATATAACCATACCAGACTACTATGTAAGTCGGGTTATCAAGAGCTAGCTAATCCATAAGCAGACATAGGTCTGTACAAAAGAAGGTCGCTAATGTGATAGACATATCACCACGCTAGGAGTTACCCAAGGCCAAGCGGGTTGGGCACAAACCACCTGTTATGGGGCTTACCTCACAGTTTTCGAATAATTGAGAATTCCAGGGATTCAAGCTCATCAACCCTTCTTTTCTTTTCAAGGGGTAGGGAAAGGGATTTTATTGCTTTTGCTTTTGCTTTCTTTGCTTTCTTTTGCTTTTTTTTTTGTATCTTTTGCTTTTTTGTATCTTTTGCTTTGATATTTGAGATAATGCTGAAATAGTGCTAAATGATTTTGCTTGATTTCTCTTTTTCTTTTGCTTCCTATTCTAGGGATACTTGCTCGGATTAGCTGTAGAGCAAGGGATTTTTATTCCGGGTAGGGGTGAGCTTGTCCTTTTGCCAATTCTCAAAGATTCTAGACCATGTGCATGATAGGATAGCAGGGGAAACTTTTCACTCAAGAAACCACTTCTACTATGTAGCATAGCAAGGATATTACAAATATAATCATTTTATTGTGAAAGGATATGCTTGGTTTAAGTAAATAACAAGATCAATTCTCTGTGCTCAAACTTTATTTAATTGAATTTTGTGGACTTTGATATAAGAGAGATTAGTAATCATGCCAGATAAAATCAAGATATTTATTCATGTGAATGTGAAAGTGCGGGATTCCAAATAAATGCTAATTTATCCAAAATAATTTGAAAATATAACTGCACATATGTCACAAATTGAGAAGTACAAAAAATAAAAGATGTTTTTGAAGATTTTGATGATTTTGAATGTTTTTGGTGTTTTTAATTTTAAGTTTTAGATTTTTAAGGTTATGAATTGAAAGAAATACAAGATAGTGGTTTTTTTTTTGAAATATTTTAAACAAATATATACAATGATGAAATGACCAATTTTTTATGCATAGTAACGTTTAAGATGCAAAATGTTCATGGGTTCTTTAAGTTCTTTACCATCTAAGGTAGATAATTTGTATGCTCCCGATTCAAATTTAGCAGATGATAATATATGGTCCAAGCCGCTTGGGCTCAAATTTACCTTTAAGGTCTTTAGTTGCATTAGTATTCTTTTGATTTTCTTTTAAAACAAGGTCGCCGACCTCAAAGGATCGATGACGAACTTTCTTAGCATATGATCTTTTAAGCTTGTTTTGGTAGGCACGAAGATGCTCCAAAGCATTGATGCACTTTTCATCTAGGAGTTCCAACTGATCGAGTTTGCTACACTCGATATTCATCTCCTACTTCGGTATCTTGAAGTAGTAGAGCCAAAGAAGGAACTTCTAATTCAAAGGGAAAAACGGCTTCAGCGCCATAAACCAAAACAAAAGGTGAAGTTCCAGTGGGGGTTCGAACACTAGTTCGATAGGCCCACAAGGCTGGATATAATTGAATGTGCCAGTCGTGGCCAGATTTATTGACCAATCTTTTGAGAATTTTGATTAAGGTTTTGTTTGAAGCTTCTGCTTGGCCATTACCTTGAGGATAATAGGGAGTGGACCAGCGATGTTGAATCTTATATTTTTGGCATAATTTCTTGACATCTTTATTTTTGAAACAAGTTCCATTATCAGAGATGAGATTTGCAAGAATTCCAAACCTACAAATGATTTGATTAAAAATAAATTTAGAGACTTGTGTTCCAGTGCAGGAAGCTAAAGGCATAGCTTCAACCCACTTCGTGAAATACTCAATGGCGGTTATGATGAATTTGTGTCCATCAGATGACACAGGATTGATTTTGCCAATAATGTCTAAGCCCCATTTTGAAAAGGGCCAAGGAGATGAAATAGCCTACAGTTCTTGTGCAGGGGCATGGACAAGGTCAGCATGTTTTTGGCACTTGTCGCAATGGCGCACATAATCATGTGCATCATTCTCCATGGTAGGCCAAAAGTATCCTATCCTAAGGAGCTTTTTAGCAATGACACTACCACTCAAGTGTCCTCCACAAGATCCATCGTGGGCTTCACTCAAGGCTGATTTGGATTCTTCTAGATTCAAACATCTCAATAGGATACCTTCAAAAGATCTCTTATACAAAGTATTGCCAATTATTACAAATCGACTTGCTCGTCTACGTAATAACCGACGCTGGTTTCTATTAGAATTGGTAGGGAAAGTCCCATTTTGAAGAAAATCAAATATATCCGTATACCAAGGTTCAAGAGTAGTTTCATTGATTAGAAACACATCCAAAGGTTCTAAGCATGACTTATTTGAAGCGGGTTCCTGGAGTCGATGAATAATGATAGTGGCATATTCGTCATCTAACTCCAAGGGCAGAAGAGATGCAGCTACGGCCATAGCATCAGCTGCACGGTTGCTAGTTCGAGGAATAGCTTCCAAGGTAACTTGATCAAATAGAGACATTAATTGTAAAACATAGGCTTTATATGGGCGCAGTTTATCATCTCTGGTCTGATAAACTTCATTAATTTGGTTTATAACAAGTTGAGAATCACCAAAAACTAGCAGATGTTTAATTTTTAGAGCCAAGGCAGCTCGTAATCCAAGGATTAGAGCTTCATACTCAGCAATGTTATTAGTGCAAGCAAATGTTAATTTAAAGGACAAAGGTATAATGTGCTTTTGTGGAGATATTAAAATAATACCCGCACTAGCCCCACTCATGCATCGGGCTCCATCAAAGTATAAGGACCATTGTTCAATATGGTCGGCCTCTAATTGAAGGCATTCATCAGGAAACTCAATGATGAGGGGATGGGTAGACTCTAAGGGTGCAGCAGCTAATTGGTCTGCTATGATTTGACCCTTAACAGACTTTTGTCCTATGAACACGAGTTCAAACTCGCTTAGAGCAAGAACCCACTTGGCTGTGCGACCCGATAAATAAGGTCGACTCATAAGATACCGCAAGGGATCATATTTAGCAATGACATACGTTTTCTGGCTAAGCATATAATGGCGTAATTTTTGCATAGAAAAGATGACTGCTAGACATAGTTTTTCTAACGCTGTGTAGCGGGTTTCATAACTAATTAGAGTTCGGCTAATATAATAAGTAGCACGTTCTCTCTTCTCATCATCAAGTTGAGCTAACATAGCTCCTAAAGCAAAATCTGAAGCTGAAATATACAGGATAAACGGACGATCAGGTCTAGGCGGTGAAAGCACAGGTGGGTTAAGGAGGTATTGTTTGAGAAGTTCAAAAGCTTCCTTACATTCGTCGTCCCAATTAAAAGGGACATCCTTCTTAAGGAGCTTAAGAAAGGGACCGGTTTTGTCCGCCAACTTATCGATGAAGCGACGGATAGCTTGAAGCTTACCTTGTAAACTTCGTAATTCAGATATATTGGTAGGTGCGGGCATATCAGTGATAGCCGCAATCTTAAGAGGGTCAATTTTGATGCCACGTAAAGAAACTATAACCCCTAATAGTTTATCGGACTTAACTCCAAATATGCATTTGGCTGGATTTAATCGAATAAGATATTCCCTTAACCGATTAAAAACTTTTCTCAAATCATCTAAATGATTATCTTCATTAATAGAGCGAGCTATAATATCATCTACATAATCATGTAGGATATCATGCATCATATCATGAAAAATATAAGTCATAGCTCGTTGATAGGTTGCACCTGCATTCTTTAAGCCGAATGGCATCACTTTCCAACAAAAGGTACCCCAGGGGGTAATAAAGGTTGTTTTAGCCTGATCTTCAGGAGCTATCCTGATCTGATTATAACCAGAGAATCCATCCATTAGGGACATCATCCCACTCCCAGCAGTAAAATCAATGATTTGATCCATGTTTGGAAGAGGAAAATCATCTTTAGGGCATGCAACGTTAATATCTCTAAAATCTGTGCAAACCCTAACTTTGGTAGCTTCTTTCTTGGTGACTGGAACTACATTCGAGATCCATTCAACATAATCAATAGCTTGTATAAAAACAACATTCAAGAGTTTTTCTAATTCCCCTTTGACTAGTAAAGCCACTTTGGGATGCATTTTTCTAAGTTTTTGTTTAACAGGTTTAGCATCCGGATGGACTACTAGGTGATGCATGACTACAGAAGGGTCTAAACCTGGCATATCTTCATATGTCCAAGCGAAGACATCTTCATATTCTTTAAGAAATGCAATGTATTGCTCTTGTTTTTCTTGACTTAATTCTGACCCAATATTGATTATGTGAGGATTATCCTCAGTTCCAATGTTAACTTTAATGACGTTTTCTACTTCCATGTGTAGATCTCTTTCAAAATTAGGTGGGGCGGGTGAGACGCCCAATTCTTGTAATTCTTTTAAGGTTAACTTAGATAAGTCATCTTGAGGAGTCGTGGCCTCAAGCTGGGCTATAGTTGGTATAGAACCATCAAAATAAAACCCATTGTGTAACATCTCTTCAACGGAGACATCATGGAAAATATCTCCTTCCAACTCATCATCGGATTCAGCAATCATTTCAGGATAAGCTATGGATAGCATATTACATGTAAATGGCTGATTTTGTAGAGGCGAATCATCACGCCCATCCAAATAATCTTGATAACATATGAGTTGATTATCATCTTCAAAAGGGAAGGGTTGACCCTTACTAGGAAATAGACCCACACCACAGTGGGTGGGCCATGGTTCTACCTCGAAAGGTTCTTTCATACCATTTTGGAAAGGTCCCAAGCCTTTCCCTTTATATCCCATTTTAAGCATTATAGGTTTAGCTTTAATATACTCATTAGTAAAATAACATCGAGCATATCCATCATGATGAGTTTTGATATTCCGAGGTATTCTTCCCCAGTCATATCCCTTATAAATGAAGGCACAACTCCCGACTTGGTAAGTACTTCCCATAGGTTGTGGGAGGCCCAAAGTACGAGGAGATGGCGGCAAATTACTTAAGATAATGGAATTTTGCATAGAAGCATTTGTTTTTTCTGATATAAGAATTTGAGATAAATCAGGTAAGAGTTCATCAGAAAGAGCATAAGATGTAGAAGGATCATTCCCTATATCTTTAGATATAGAAGGTATGATAGATGTAGATAATGTGGAGGTGTTAATAGATGGGTCTATAGGTTTTGAAATTATAGGGATGGAACATGAAGGATTGGTTGTGGATTGAAGATCTTTTTGAGGTTCTAGAGTGGTTTGTTTAGAAGATTGTTGATCTATATATGAGGATGAAATTAATGGAGGAGAAATAGATGAAGTTATGGGTGTGTGTTTCATAGTTTTAGATGAAAAATAAGAATTAGGATGTGTGGATGACAGAGCAGGGCAAAATTGAACTCCAACAAGTTCTGCCAAAGCACACATATCAAAGGGTCTAGGATCACCATGGATAGTGACCAACTGATTTTTAAATTCGAATTTAACACATTGGTGTAAAGTTGATGGGACAGCCCGCATTGCATTGATCCAAGGACGACCCAAGAGTATATTGTACGATGCGGGGCAATGTACAATAAACACGGTCGTATCTAAGGTTCTAGGACCAACTTGCAATGGGATGGTAATAACTCCACACGTTTCTTGTGTTTCGTCATTAAAAGCTTTTATGATCATGTCGATTTTCTTCATTTCATCACTTCTAAACCCAAATCTTTGGTAGAAATCAAAAGTGCAAATATTTAAAGATGAACCATTATCAATCAAGACTCTTTTAACGGCTACATCTCCAATTAAGGCAGTAATGTATAAGGGGTTATTCTTATGTAAACTATGTTGTGGTATATCTTTATCTCGAAAGTCAATACAATCGACTTCTCTAGTGATGATAGTATTGGCCATGGCTTCAAGTTGAATATTTTGTGGTACCATCATTTGGCTTAATGTAAGCATTAATTCATCTCTATGGGTAGGAGAAGATCTTAATAGGTCCAAAAGAGAAATTTTGGCTATAGTATTGGATAATTGCTCATTAATATTGTAAGGGGGTTTAGGTTGAACATTAGGAGCATGATTCCCTTTATTGAGATTTTTCAAAACAAATGGAGCTGATCCATCATTCTGATTTGGTTCTTGTTGAGAATTTTGAGCTTGTTGTCTGGTAACGACTCCGATGGTACCTACAATGTTATATTGAGGATGCTGAATAGGTCTTGGTCTAGCATTTATAGCTTGTTCATTAGAAAGGAATTGATCAGAAGAGGGTCGAGTAGTAACTCTTCTAGGAAATGGTTCTTCTGGAATCATAGCATCTGTGATAGGTTGAATAGGATCTGATTCATTTTCAGAACTATTCGATTGGTTTGAAGTGATTTCCATTTCACTTTCAGTATCTGATTCTACATCACTGAGATCCGGTATTTGAATATTATGTAGGGGCCTGGTCGTGACCATGGATAAAGTTGTGTCAAATTTTTGTAAATCATGATTAGGTAAATGTCCGCTAATAGTTCCTACATATCGGGTAGGAGGAGGAACATTATGATGCTCAATTTGATTGGCCACCTCTTTACCATGTCTTGGTAAAGGATGTTGAAATATGTCTAATGATTGATTAGCATTTTGATTTTGATTTTGGGGAATGTTCTTTTGAGCATTATTAGGAGCATTTTGTTTAGGTTGGAAGGCTTGCACCTCCATTTCATTATTATCAATCAGATCTTGTATTTTATGTTTCAACCTTTTACAAGCATTGGTAGAGTGTCCAGGCCCTCTATGGAAATCATAGTGTAAGTCAGCTCTGTATCCGGGTATGGTTGGATCAGGTTCCTGGATAGCTGGTAATTGAATCAAGCCTCTTTCGAGTAATTGAGGTAAAATAGTTGATAATGGTTGATTCAATCTAGTAAATTCTCGAGGAGGTTTATCAGGAGGTTTTAATATAAATTTTTCTGTTGTCTTCGTTGCATTGATATTAGCAACATTCCTGCTGTCAGTGACTCCGTCACCCACAACTTGTTTGTTTTTATATTGATTTCTGGATGTTTTCTCATCATCTTTCTTCCTAAGCTGGCCTCTCCTAATGAGAGCATCTTCTACTCTTCGAGCTAAGTCTATAGCCTGATCGAAGGTAGTCAAAGTAGCAGTTGATAACTCATAAGATATTTGTTCTTGCAAATTATTAATAAAAATGTCCAACATTTCCCTATAAGGTAGCACAAAGTGCAGTTTTCCTATCAACCACCTCCATCTAGCTAAGAAATCAGCAAAACATTCATCTTTGTCTTGTTTTAAGTTGTACAAATCTTTAATGGTGACATGCCTCTCGATGTAGGCACTAAATTGATGGACAAACGATTCAATTGTTTCTTCAAAATTTCTCAAAGAATGAGTGGGCAATTGATAGTACCACTCTAATGCCATTCCTCCTAAACTTTTTGGGAACATTTTTAGTAATAGCAAGTCATCATGTGATATATCATGACATGCTATCCTAAACATGCGAAGATGCTCTATGGGATCTTCGGTTCCTTTATATATAGGCAGGACCGGCATGGGAAAGTGTTTAGGGTACGGTTGTGCTACAACTATGGGATCCAAAGGCTGACTACATATCTCTCGATAATTGTACGAGGGACGGTAGGGATCCATCTGGTCCATGCGGGAAGCTAACTGTTTCACCATGGCTTCCAGATTACTGGTTTGCCCACCATATTGGTTTGGTAGGGCATTAATATGAGATTGGTGAGCATATGATGGAGGGACATGCATATTAGATGCTATATTACTATTGTGTAAATTGTTGGTAGGAAGGGTGTTATGAAGAAGTCTTGAAGTTGTATTGTGTTGTATCCCAGATTGTTGAAAATTGGTGTTTGGCTTCATTTTAGGTTTTTGTCGATTTGAAGCATATTGATCAATAGTTTGGCGAAATAAAGCAGTGAATGAAGGTTTCTTTTGTGTGGGAATGATTTTAGGCTCAATAACAGGTTCCTTAGGAGGTTGGGTAACCTGTTGTTTTTGCATGTTCTGAATCATAGTGGCCATATCCGTATTGGATGGTCCAGCTTTATCACTTTCTTGATCGATAAAAGACAAAGGATTAGTGTGCACGTTAAACACATGTTCCATGGCTGCTTGAGTATCACTAATTTGTCCTTTATCAATACGAACTGCCATATTAAGAGCACCAATGTTATTATTGAAAAATTTCCAGAAATGATCTAAGTTATCAAAAGCAATAGTTCCATCTGGAGCTATTCTAGGGGATGAGGATCCTTCCTCTTTAAGATTTTCTTGTTGTTCATCGTCTTCAACCAGGTCATCTTCTGGTTGTTCTAGAGTTTCTCCTTCTGGAATTGGATCCTCAGGAAGGACATTTGGGTTTTTTGTTTTGTCTCCTAACCAATCTTCTTCTTCTTCATCAGTTTGTTTACCATTCCTAAGTCTAGGCATTGTGCTTAAACTTAGATTTTAGCAAATATATATATATATATATATATATATATATATATATATATATATATGCAACAAGCTTAAGAGGTATATATTTTAATTATATACCTATTATAATATTTAAAAATAAAATGTTTTGGTTTTTGTTATTTGTTATGTTTTTTTTTTTGGTTTTAATAACAATATTATAAAGATAACAAATAGCACACAAAATGCAAGAAATAATAATAATGAAAGCAATGATCTAGTTTTCTATAAACAATTTATAAATATCATTAATGGGCTCAAGTTCTTCAGGAGTCATGAAATGTTCTTCTTCAAATTGAAAATTTTCTTTCAAGAATTTGACAAAAAGTGCTATAGTGATATTATCTATTTCAGACTCTGGTAGGTAGAAGTAAAGCTCATGGCAATACTCTCGATATAACACAGCTCTAGGAACTCTATTCCATCTTTCCCTATTCATAAGAATGACCTCTTGGTCTTCTACATGACCTAGGAATTGGTGTATAGTGGCTGCGTTCTCGAGGTATTCCTCGAAGGTGAACAATTCTGAAGACACAAGAGCTCTCCTATAAGCTAACCATCTATGGCAAGCTCTCTGAAGTTCATGATAAAAGACGAGTTGATGAGGATCCAGGATTCTATCTAGGACAAGCCTCTTGATTTGTTTAAGTTCTGTTGACCTAGATGAAATGACACCTAGTCTCCTATCAAGTTCGTCCCACAAAAGTTGGTTTCTATCTGTTTCAGGCACACTAAGCACAGAATTGATTTCTATGGCTGCTAATTGGTTTTCAACATTTATAGTAACTGCTAGTCTTTTCTTAGGAGCTACCATCTAAACATGATATGCAACTTAGTAGTTTTCTAATGATTTTAAATGCATCTATGTTTTTGTTTTTGTTTTCAAAAGGTTTTAAATGCATTCACGTCGGGTTCACCAAAATGTATCGCTCCAAATTTTTCACACCCTTACCTTCAGGCTATAGGATCCGTGCCCCGGAAGGGGGATGTGAAAAGGATGGGACAATACCTCGGACTGAGAGGCCTTGCGAAGGTCCCGCCTCTCGGGGAGGTGTATTATGGTGATTTTTCGACGGATGGTGGGTTCACCAGGAAACGTTTGAATGGCAGTTTCCAAGCCTAGGTTGGGAATGTGTTTAATATGTTCAATTTTATCTTTAAACATTCAAGTCCTAGGTTTGGCCAAATGAATCTAAGTTGTTCTATTATGAAAATGCAGACTAAATGAAATACAACAAACAGATTTGAACAAAAAAGAGAGAAAAAGCTAAATTAAAGAGCCATACCTGATCCGGATGTCTGATGGAGGTTCTGATTCTTGAAGCAGTCAGGATCATCTAGAATTTGACAAGATCGTCTCCGACCTGCAGGATCGTCTGAGATCTGACGAATTCATCAGACGAATTCGTCAGAGACCTGCAAACAGAGAAATAGACACAAAATACAAAAAATGCAGCAATGCTAATAGAGGATAATGATGTAAAATGACAATAAGGATGTTAACAGATAATCCCAAATAGAAATGCAAGTAAATTGCAACACTTTAATAGCTAATCATGATTTTATTATGCGATTAAACTACATGGGTGAACTCCAAGATGCAGGATAACAAGAAATAATAATAAAACTGACTAAATGCAGAATAAAACAGTAGCAAAGTATAGGAAAAAGTGCAAACTCTGGGCACTGATTGCCCCAATGCAGACTGTAGTCGAAATCATCTCTAATTTGACAGGATCGTCTCCAATCTGAACAGGATCGTCTACGACGATGTAAGCTTGCTCCGGCTGAAAAATGACAAGGTTCCTGCAAGAAAATTGGATGCAACAAATGCAGATGGTAATGCAGATTATTCTAATGCGTGTGAAGGTCGATTTACAGGAAAATTCAGCCAGGGGGATGCCAAGGGGGAGTCCTAAGTTTAAATAGGCTTAGGAGGGAGGTTAGGAGGTTGGAGATCATCCCAATTTGGGAGATCTCCAATGGGGGAGGTCTCTAACGGCGCAGACACGCTTCTGCCCGGATTAGAGACGTCGTTGGAATAGAGGCTAATTATGAAAAATCAGTTTTGGGACAAGATCGTCTGGACGTCCTAGCCTAGATGAAATCGTTCGATCTGAGGCGATATCGTCTGATCGGCGACGATATCATCAAACGGTCAAAACAAACTCTAAAAATGGCGCGGGAAAGGAGGAAACGGGTTAAACGACGGTTTGGGAGCGGTTTTGGGGGTTGAAATTTGAATTTGAATATTTACTAGAGTAATTGTAATTATTTAAGGTTTTACTGCGCCAATTTTAGGGTGCTACTTCTTATGGTAACGTCCAAAGTCTCTTGTAGTCTCGTATCTCAATTAAAATATGTTTATCGTCAAAAGGGTCCTCAAAATTTTATCCTTTTACAAGGTCATTACTTCATGAGTCCTAGTCCTTCAATTTCATTTTATTTAAGTCCCTAAGGTCGTCGCCAAAAATCCTCAAATATCATCATCCATCCATTGTTTCCCCATGGTCCCTAAGGGTGCATTGAAATATTTCATATCCATCATCTCAATTTCATATTTTCCCTAAGGTCTAAAGAGTTACCCCTTGAAGAAATATATGCATGATCCCCCCCAAAAAATATTATTAAAACTTCACCTATGGTTTTATAAAAAACAAAGTGTGGTGGGGATGGAAGGGGACGACTTTAGGCACTCAAATCCCATTGATCAATAAATGTGTGGTGCAAATAAAAGGGGGTGACTTCAGGCGCTCTATTCTTATTGGTCGGAAAAATGTATGGTGGGGATGAAAGGGAGCGACTTAAAACGTCTAAATTTCATTGGCTAAAAAATGTGCGATGGGAATGAAAGTGGTTGACTTCAGGCACTCAATTTCCATTGGTCAATATTTTATGACTCCCTTCCCTAATGTTTGATGGTCCTAGGCACATAGAAATAATCCCTTTGACCCTGAAATAATAGAACCTCATATATTTTTTATCTTAGAAAAGGCTATGTTGCATGGAATATTTTAAAATCCTAAGTATAAACCCCCATGTATTAGTATTCAAACCATTAGATTTTTTATATGCCATTTTCCCTCTCATCCATCCCATTGTGCTCATTGCCAAAGAAAAACCTGCAATAATATTCCCACCATATACTTTCGAAGGTCCCTAATGTATGTTCCCCCCTTCCGCCTCAAATATTAAGAACCAAAGTCTAACCTTAAGGTATCCAAATAAAAATTGTGTTCCTCAAAAAAATTTAAAGCATGCCTAAGGTTTTATTGAAATAAAATATGTGGTGAGAATGAAAGGGGGTGAACTTGGGTGCTTTATCCTCATTGGCCAAAAAAAATATGTGGCAGGAATGAAAGAGGGTGAACTTGGGTGCTTTATCCTCATTGAAAAAAATAATGTGTGGTGGGGGTGAAAGGGGATAAGCTCAAGCACTAAGTTATCATTGGCCAAGAAATGTGTGGTAGGGATGAAAGGGGACCAACTCAAGCACCATGACTTGATTGGTCAAAGCATTTGTGGCTTAGAATAGAGTGGGTGAGTTCAAGAACCCCTCTTTGATTGCTTACAATTAGAATTAGTTCATTTCCTAAGGTCTAAGGCCCCCATTTCATAAATTCAATTTCCTATTTTTTGGTCCTGATCCTAATCAAAAGCATTTTACAAGGTTTTATCCTATAGAGTTTCCTATATTATTAAACTCTGAAATCCATACACATTAGGTCTTTCCCAGTAATTTTACATATAAGACTAAGTCCTAACCTAGATCTTTTTCACAAAAAATATATCCACCAATATAAGCCTAAGGTTTTTGATATGTCTATGTTTTCCCCTCTTTCTCCAAAATAATTGCATGAAAAATACCATGGTCATAAACAATTATTAGAGGGTATTGTTCCAAATGGGTCTATATTTTTAGCCTACTTTGATTTTTCACCGAAGCTATGTGGTGCCTTCAAATTTGAGTGGATTACTTCAAACAGTGAAATCTGATTGGCCCGAAGATGAACAATGTGGATGATCTCTCTACAAAGAAAGTGAATGGTCCAAATCTGCCTACTTGAGATGAAGCACTATTTTATGATTGATTCGATATGGATGTTGCAGATGGTCTTTCCCATAGAGAAGTGCATGATTAATATTTGTTCTAGGATTGTGACCAACATTTATACCCCAATACAAAACTATGGATCAAAATTAATTTCTAAAGGATCAATGATCAAAATTTAAACAAGTATATAGTTCACTAGCCAATTATAAGATATGGATGATATTTCCTAATATTTAAGGTAGTTATCAATGTTTGGTCAAGTCACAAGCTCCATATTAAGTAACCACAGTTGAAATCCTATACATGAAAAATCAAGTACTAACATCCAAAATGATAAACTATAAGCAAAAAAATAAAGGTTATAGGTAAAAGTCAACAAAATTTAGGGAAAAACACCACAAACACAAACAAGAAAGTAGTTTGATAAAAAATGCTTTGTTAAAAATACAAGGAAGAATTGGTTTCATAATTAAGAACAAGAGTAAAAGCACTAGCCAAAGTACTCAATGACTTGGCTAGTATCATGGCTATGACACAAAGTATGAAGACCCTATTCCAAAATTTAGATCAAAAGGTAGCCAATCTAAAACTTGTTTAGAAAAGTGCAGAGAAGAATATGTCCAGATAAGCAACAAACAAGTGATCATATCATATGGCACAAGTTACGAATTCCAAGTAGAGTTTCTCAAGTTGAACACTTATCTCAATGAGAATCCATACTGGGAAAACTTTCTTCAAGATATGGAGACCTAGGTAAGTGGGATGGATAGAAAAAGTGAAGAGGTTGGTATTTTACATGAAGAACTCACAATAATAGATAAAGTTGAGGGCCTGATATCCAAAAGAATACAAGAGTTCAAGTGTGATAAAAAATATGAACAAAAATTTTCTCAATAAATCAATGAATTATCTAAAATGGTGCAGTTGATAGTCAAATTCATCCAAGAGAATGAATTTTCTACTAAATACAATGATAACAATTCATTGAACATGAAATATACAATTACATTTGATACCTCTTTTTATGATGAAGCTTAGGGATAAATAAAAAATCTATTGGGGATGATTCAACCAGGACAGGACAAAACTAAAGTGGGATCTAGTATAGAAAAATATAAATATACAAGATCATGTCAATCATGAAATCTAAATGACATGTAGTTGTACCCCCTTTTGAATATTTAGAATATGAAGGTAACCATTTAGTGATTTTCTTATAAAAAAATAAAGATAGCTATTTTTTCTAAAATAGATAAATATAGTTATTTTTGTGTTGTAGTACACTCATCCAATCAAGGACAAGATATGGTTACAAGAGGAGGACTCATATGGGGGTATTTATGATAGAATATGGCTCCTTAAAGTTATAAAAAGGACTGCTACAGCTAGAAAATAGGATCAAGATTTTGCATAGCATATTTTTGCTAAGAGGTATGCTTGAGTACCCTTGTCCATGCTATTGTAATTCCCTTTGTTTCTTATTCTCTATGTCATCCCTTATTCTTCCCATTTCTGTGTAACTTTTGATAATTTCTGTGTAACTTTTGATAGGGGAAAATTTAGGAGATGAGATTATGTCCAGCTACTAAATCAGAGGTGTGGAGGACTTGTTTTTACTAGTTGGAATAGATGGGTGAATAATCCTTATTACATAATTTAAATGAATATTATTATTGTATTAATCTGAAAGAGCTTTTGGTAATTCAAGCCAACTCCTCTTGTAAATTGATCAATATTAATACAATTATCGACTTCTTACCTTATCAAATATTTATGTCTTAGCTTTGTGTATTGTCTCTCTTGCATATTACATAATTTGAATGTTCAATAGATGCCTTCCCTCATTAATAAATAGTTATGTTTGTTACATTATTTGAACGAACTTAATTGAATAATTGTTTTCTTTCTTTCTTTCTTTTGTCACATTAAAGTGTTTTAAATCTAGCTACTATGGCACAATGGATAAGGCATCGGTAATACACATAGGCATAATGGAACTGTTAAAGCAATCTTGATCAATAATAATAAATTTTACATATTTTCTTTATCTAGATGAGCATGAACTTATACTGTTAAATATTTAAGTTTACCTCAAGGGTATCCTAACCCTTTTTGGTCTATGTAGAGTCTATTAAGACAAATCTATTCATAAATTAAAGAGGTAGGTCCACTAGATCTTGTAACACATTTTGGATTTATACATTTCTTTCAATGTGACACAATATTAAGGATATAAGAAAATCTCCAACAGGACCCCTATATATAAGAGGTATGATCAATGGAAAATCCTTGAGCGGTTTACTAGGAATGCATATTTTCTAGTTATAAGGTTTACTACTAACATCAATTCTACCTATGCTAGAAGTCATATAGATAGGTGGGTGAATATGTTATATGAACTTGTGTCTAGAGTGCTCATAGGAGATGTCATCCTAAGGATGATACATTGGTATTGGGGAGACGTAATATACATGATTGATTATCAAATAGTATTTTTCTTGTGGACATATCATTTTGACTAGATTGTACCACTCGTTACATTGGATAGTGTGCTAAGGAGGAAGGGGGCTATAGTGCTACATGCTACTATAGATCTAGGAATGGGAGCACATAACTATATTATGGTCACTAGGAATGCTAAGACAGGTTGGGGAATCATAGGCATAGGAAACATATTACTAGGCCCACTATTTGGAGGTAAAACAAGGGATGCTAGATAGAGGTTATTTGGGGTAATCCAAATGGCTAATGAATGATCTAAGTTTGAAGTAGGTGACATGGAACCCATATAAGAAACATCCAAGGTTGGCGAAGGATGAATACTAGTTGGCCTAGGCTAGGATATTCATATGGTTAGTTAGATCATGGAGAGAGCATGAGCTCTTCCATTTTGATAGGGTGGTTTGACAATTTAGGCTATAATAGGGGATTTCAGTCAGGGTTATGCATAGCGATGAATCATCATTAATTCATAAAAATTAGGATTTTCAAAATTTAAAATTGGCTAATCTTGGGACCTTTCACTAGGGTCTAATCACTGAGGTGCAATTTTTTTTGGGGCAGGTTCACCCCAACATGATAATAATTTTTTTATTTTTATTTTAATTCACCAACTACTTTATCCCAAATCCATGGACCTTATCACCTTCAAATTGTAAATACTATTTTTTACCACTAATATATATATCTAACATGAAAACAATACTCATATACCTAAAAAATGACCCGTAGCATAAAAAAATCTGCAACAACAAAAAAGGATTTGAAGTAGTGAAAAAACACCTCTATCTGCAAAAAACCATCATAAACATAAAAAAATAACCTCTGGTGCCTATTTAAAGTAAAGAAAAGTTAGGTAGTGAACATCCATGTTCCATAGCAATTTTTATAGTGCTTGAATTGATATCTTATAGTTTACAGATAACACTAAAGGTGTTGATGGTTTCTTGGGCTATCGGCTTTATGATAAGTTGGTAGATTACAAATAATACCAGTGCCACAACCATACGTCAGTAGTCAATACAAACTACCAGTGTATTGTGGCATTGATAGTCTTTTATGGCTATAAGCAACATTAACCTGCATCAATAGATTTTGATGGCTGTCAACTCCATGATAAGATGGTAGCTTGCAAAGACTACCGATACCACCACCATACATTGGTATTTAATGTAGGCTATCTATGTATTATGAAATAGATAGACTATAATGGTTATAAATATCATTAATCTATGTCGATAGCTTCTGTAGGCTACCAATTCTAGGATATTCTAGTAGCTTCTATAGGCTACCAATTCTAGGATAGGTCAGTAGCATCTGTAGGCTATCGATGTCATAATATGAAGGTATCCTACAAATAGCTACCATCGTATTATGGAATCAGTAGCCTATAGAGGCTATCGGTATATCCTGGTACTTGTAGCCTATAGAAGTTGTTGGTGCATGTAATGGTACCAATATTCTACAAGCTACTGATGGAGAAACTTTTAGAGTACTCTGATGTTTCATGTTTTGAATAATAATATGTTGTGATTATTCAATGATTATCAATTATAAAATGCTACAATTGTTGTGATCTTTCATGTTGTGATCTTAGTTCTCTCCTAGTGTGATATTTCATGTTGTGAATAATAAAATGCTACAATTTTTCAATGATTGTCAATTATAAGAGTTAAGCACAATACAAAAATCTTAAAGTGCTTGAGATTCATTTTCTGACATGAAACACATTTTCATATACAGATACAATGGCATCTACACCAAATCTAAGTAAGCAAAATAAATCTTCTAAAATAAAAAGTATCCTAAAATAATTTAGCCAAATATTCAAATCCAAGGAGGCATCGACATCTATACAACTTCAAATTACATATCTATATTCTATACAAAAGAGTAATTTTTTTATGTAATTTAAAAATTGATGTAAAACCCATTTGTAACCAATTGACCCTAACATGCCTCCACTTGAAGATATTCCCGAGGAAGAGATACCTCAACCTGACAATTTTATTAACAATTATATTCAACAACTTGAATATAATCCTCAATATGAAACACAAATCGACAAATAAATTGACCATTCTAAAAAAATAACAACTTTGGGAGAATCGTCTACTCAAAAATCTAAATGTAGAAAGTTAACTAGGTGGACTATTGGAAGGACATTTAAGCTTTAATGGTCATCCAAATATCCATTTATTGAACTAGTGCAACCAGATAACAAGAATGACTTACCAACAGAATGTAGATGCATTATTTGTAGTTGCAAACTAGGGAAGGATCACAAATTACAACTTAAGTTGGATACAATAGAAAAATATTGTGGGAAATTTTATCATAAAAAAATTATGGAATAGTCAATAAAATAGATAGGTGGAAGAATTCATCGAAATTCATTCATGTAAGGTATACATAAGACTATGATAGAGATAAAACAAAAACAAAAAACTTTTTCAGAAAGGTGGAACGATCGCAACACAATTTGAAAAAAATCATAAAATAACTTTAGTGTCTAAAAGTTTATAGTGTGTTGTTGTATATACTATTCTTAAGAAGGGAATGCCAATGTTTGATTTTATTGATTATAAATATTTGTTTCAACTTGTTGATGTACAAAACCTTCCCTGTTTCCATTAGTCAGATCAAAGTGGTGGGGAAATGGTAAAATGTCTCTCTTTCATTAAGAAAAAAGACTTGATAGAGAAATTTAACAATTTAAAATTTATATTACTTTCAATTGATGAAGTAATTGTTGTTGACAACACATCTTGAATTTGCATGCATGTTTACACATTTGAGAATCGTGTGAGGAGACCTCATTTGCTAGCATTACATAAAATAATGGAAAATTGTAATACATAAAATATTTACAATTTTATTTTAACCACCTTAAAGGAAATTGCGGGAGTGGATGATACAACAATAGCTAATAAAATAATATGTGTTGGAGTTAATGGTGTTTTTGTGATGCAAGGTCATAGGAATGGGCCTTGTGTTCAACTATAGATAACAGTTACCCCATATTTGATTCCCATTCATTGCATGGATCAAAAAATTAATCTTGCATAAAAAATTGTGAGCACATTTGAAAATGGTGCTAGAGTTGAAGAACTCGTTTGTGAAATACATGCTTATTTTTCATCTGGTTACAAAGGTTTGCAGAGTTTCAAATGTTTACACTTGGAGTTATTAAAGGTAAAAAATTGTTAAAAGATGTAGATACTAGATGGATTTCATTTTTCATCCCACATGTAGATTTTTCAAATAATATCAATCCTTAGTATATTTTATGAATGCTAATAAGATGGTAGTTGATAAGGTAAAATATTTGTTGTATAGAATGATAGACTTGGAGACACTACTCACTTTATGTGGTTTTTTTCCAATGTTGCATGAAATGAATACTTTGACAAAACTTTTCCAAGAAAGATCAATTTTTATTATTGATTTTATCAAAAATATAAAACAAATATGTATGCGTATTGATAATTTATATTTTTCCACCAAAATTTATAAGGATTATTTTTTTGATGGTTGGAGAACTCTTACGAACGTCAATGATTTGAATAGTTTTTTGAAGTTCAAAATAAATGATCATATTTACATTAAAGTGAATGGAAAATAGATATTATTATATTACTTTGAAAAATAAATGGGAATAATTACATATGATCTTGAACAACCACCCATAACACATAACAAATTTGATGTAGTTTTGTAGGATACAAGGATTAAAACGAGAAGAACAATAGAAATATTGAAAAAATAAATAAGAGACTATATTCAAAGAGACAATTTGCTTGAGGCCATGGTCATGGTTAATCCCATGTTTTAACCAAAATATTATAAATAAACTATTCATTAAATATATGCGTATCATTATTACATATTTTTGAAGACGTGGAAGTTAATGGTATAAAGATCAATGGTATTCTCAATAAATAAAATTTGACAAATCAATCCAATTATTTCGGATCAACTATGGTCGATCAAATTTATCATATGACTAATCTGATGAAGCAAGTTCAATTACACGTTTATTGAAAAAAGTTTATCCCAGTAGTGTTTTGCAGTCTAACATGAGTGAATATTTTTGCTTATATGAATTATGTCAAACAATTATTTTGGGATCAAAAAAATATGAAAGGGTGTTTAGTGCATTATCTTAAATGAAATATAAAGTTCATAATATCTTGGATAAAAATTTAGAACATTGTTTGAGATTATGTGTCAACATATGAAGTGGATAATTTTCCTTACGAAAGAGTGTTGACATACTAGAAATATCTTGCATACATAAGAGGTATCACTAATATCCAAGATGACAAAGATAATTATAGCCACATTGATTAGAGTGTGGAGCTACAACATTCAACTTTGCATACTATTGATTTTGGAAGGGCCGAGAACTATTTATTTCAGCTTCCACCATTTTGATTTGTGATTGTCCATACTTATATTTTGGCAATAATGATTTTTATGGAATATTGATTTTATAAAAAATTATGTTGATAACTATTTATTTTAGCTTCCACCATTTTGTTTCATGATTGTCCATACTTCTATTTTGGCAATAATTATTTTTATGGTTATAAAAAAATATGTTGGTGTATTTTTACGAAATGTTGATTTTTACATTGTATATTATTGTCTTCTTTGTAAAATGATGTAACTTCGTATAGAATTTTTTTTATTACATTATAGCCTTGTGTTATTTTCACACCATAGCCTTTGTAGAGAGCATTATAAATATTGGTTATTTACTTGTTAAACATATTTTATGATTAAATTATAATACAAGTTTGAGTAGAAAGTAATAAATCATTGGGTCCAAGGGCTTGGTTCAATAGTCAAAACACTTCTGTAGGAGCGTAGAGACCAAGGTTGCAATCCCTCAGGCCTCGTAGTACTAGTGGGTGTGTTGTGTCAGGTAGCCAACTACATAAAAGGTTTACCCAATGCAACTGGAGTTTATAGTGGCGATAAGGAGTGAGATTTGAACCCACGAAGAGGCGTTGAAAATTGTAACGAGTTATCAATTCCTCTAGTATAATAAAAAAAATGTAATAAATCATTTGACATTACTTTAGAAACTATTGATAAATAGAATAGGAAGAAATTTTGATTGATTATATGAATCATTCAACATTTATTTAAAAAATAACGTTCATTCAAATTTACATAAAAACAAAAAAGAGAATTATATTTGCAAAAGCATTTTTCATTAATAAAAATAACGTCTCATTACATAATTCTTACAAAATTAGTGAACTATAAGTCCACTTAGTCACTATTCTGCTACATTACCCAAACTAGTTCCTATCTCCAGTGGATGTTGAGGAACTACTGAAACTCTCTAAAGGAGGATCTTCAAAAGCTATCTCCAATAATTGAACTGGTGCATCAAACTACTACATAGAAATTGTTGCTAATACACTAGCTCTAACCAACCCCTATATCATTTCCTTAAAGCTCTTTATCATTTCCTAGCTTTACATGTTGAGGCCAATTCTTTTTCTTTGAGCTTTAGAAACTTTTTTGGATCCATCTTATGTTCCACAGTAATCCTCCTAGAAAACTTATTCTCAACAATGACTTGAGCTCATATCTCTTTCAAATTTATGGCACTAAATAAATTCTTCATCACCATCTCCAAAAACACTTGCAAACTGTCCACTTGATTCTTCAAATTCACAAAATTTGACTACAAAATAGAAAAGTAAAAATTATTAGTTTCATATATTATTACAAATAAATATAATGATAATAAATTATTACTATAATTTACCTCTACTATTATTTTTGCTACCTCTATAGCTTTAAAAATTTTCTTATCTTTAGTCCATTGATTGTAATAGGTTTACGCTTCAACATTTAGATTTTCTAATCTATTCAAAACAATATATAAAATTTCATCATCATAAAAATTTGTGGACTTAACATTTTTAAATTTGGCTTGATCTAACAAAGCTTTAATTTTTTCTGGTTCATGTTTCACCAAAGAAAATAAATTATCACTTTAATCAATATTTTTGTATCGTGCACTTATTTCTTCTATAAAAAAATTTTCATGATACTTCCAGTATCTCAATTTAGAAAAATCAACAAGGACCAAGTATTTTATTTTTGCCTCAATACTATCATAAAAAATAACAGTTGATGATAATTTTAACTTTTCATCATCATAAAGAGGAACAACAGTAGCACCACCGAAATGATGAGGGGACCTCCCACCAATTTTTGGTACCTCTACAGCCTTTGTTTGTTGTTGTGGTATTTGTAGCATTTTAGAAGCTTTAAAATGTCGAGGAACACTACCTTGATAAAGATAATCCTCTTCAAGAGGTGCTTCCTCCATGTCTGTGAGACCATGCATATTTGAAATATTACCAATCAAAAAATCATGAAGGCCTTTAAGAGTTAGGATTTGCAGTATTCCCCAACTCCTTGTAGTAAATAATTGTTTTCTAGCCATGTGTTTTTGATCCCTCATATTTGGTGAGCATGGTGGAGGTGGTGGAGGCATCATTCACTTTCTAACATAAGCTTTTTGTACTAATGCCACTAAAAAAATAGTAAATTTGTTGACAAATGCATAAAAAAATAAAAATCTAACTAGTTGCACATACCAGATTGATTTTTTGATCCCAACTCTATCTAATTGATATTTTGTTGCCATAAAAAATAAAAGAAAAAAAATAACTAAAGTGAAATGAAAATTAATTAAAACATTTGAAGCAAATCTCACTAACAGTGAATTTCACATAAAGTTATGAAAGATAAACATTACATGTGGTTGTTGAGGGGTCCAATTGGGAAACTTTATTTTTAAGATTTATTTGTACTCTTTGTGCAACTCTTGATTGAGTTTCATGAGGATAAAATGATGTGGCTACATGAGTAGTAGGATATGCATGTGAAATAATTATAGGAGATGCATGTGAACAAATGGAAGGAGATGCAGCCGCAAAGGTCTTCAAATATTTAGATCTCTAAAAAACTAGGGGTTGGTTAGATTCAAATGGACCTTTAGAATCTCTTGTTTTCTATGGAAGCATTCCCCTAACCATAACCTCTTTTCTAGATGATACTAAAGAAGCTTTTTTCTATATTCACATATAAGTCAAAATTAAATTTAGTAAAAAATATTTTGAAAATTTAATTACCAAAAAACATTTAGTAAATTTATTTTAATTTTACTAAAAATTGTAATTTACCTACAAATATTCATTTGTCAAGCCAAGTGACATCAGTTTTGGGGTGGAGAGAGGTTGGAACCGAGGATTTTTGAACATTTAAAAATGATTCATGATAAAATGCAAGAATAAAATTTGTGGTACAAAGAGTGCCACCAACGTTTGACTTGGAAACGATTAGTTTAGTTCTAATTGTGTTCGACAAGTATGTGCACCTATTGAACTTGTTAGAACAGGGGTAGCAAATCAAGTAATTGATCCCCCACAAATGGAATTTCTATTGAATTTCCTTGAAAAATAATGCGGGTTTGGAAGAACTCGATCACTGCCCAAAGAAACTTGTTAACATTTTTCAAGGTGAGACCCTTCTTGGATGGATTTGCATGAACTACAAAAAATAACATAAAATTAATACTTTACATCAAATTAATAACTTAAAACTAATAATATATAATTAGAAAAAATTAGATGTACCTAACAATCATTTTGATGATAGTTCGTAATTCATCTCGAGGTAATATTTCTCTTTCTTCATTAAAGAGAACTTGGATGTGATAGTTGGGTAACCCATGTATGAGAGCCTAGTCAATCTCTCTATGTCTCAAGGGTTCACTATGAAGGACAAATTCTTGTTGTTGTCAGTGTCCATTTGGAATACACCTATGTCACTATTGTAATATCTGATAATATTTAAGAGCAAATTTATGTTTGGGCTGAAT
Source organism: Wollemia nobilis (assembly GCA_028583015.1). Taxonomy (NCBI): domain Eukaryota; kingdom Viridiplantae; phylum Streptophyta; class Pinopsida; order Araucariales; family Araucariaceae; genus Wollemia; species Wollemia nobilis. Next base: position 458,172 of record JAQPPZ010016941.1, read on the forward strand.
TGCGATATTGAAACCAACCCAAAAAGGCCTACATTTTTCACTTATGTAATATCATATCCCAAAATGATGAGAATATTTGAGATGGTTGTGCAATACATGTTCTTGAATTGAATTTTTGATAAGAGAGTGGAGGTTGAGGTGGCTATTACTACAATAGATCTAGCGTTTGGAAGATTTTGTGAGGATTTGTAAGGTTCTAAAAGTGTCTATTGTAATAGATCTACCATTTGAAAGGTTCTGTGAGGATTTGGAAGGCTTTCGTGCAATAGATATGGCATTTAGATGGGTTTGTGAGGCTTTGAAAGGCTCTAGAAGTCTCTACTACAACAAATATAGCATTTGGAAGGGTTTTCAAGGCTCTAGAAGGCTTTGGTAGGATTTAGAAGGCTTTGAGAATGCGATTGTAAAGTTGAAAATGAGATGATTTTGGTCTTTATAGAAAATTTGGAGCCTCTACTAGCTATTGGTGACAGTGATAAGTTAGTGGCCTGTATTGGTTACTACTATCATTGACACTATGATAGCCTATAGATTTTACCATCACCATTGACACTCTAATGGCCTATATATTCTACCATCACCACTGACACTCTAATGGCCTATAGATTCTACCATCAACACTAACATTTGGTAGCCTAGAGAGGCTACCATCACCATTAACACTCTGGTAGCCTACAGAGGCTATCATCACCACTAACACTCTCATAGCCTATAAAGTCTACCATCACCACTAAAACTTGGATATCCTACAAAGGCTACCATCACCACTAACACTTTGATAGCTTATAGAGGCCACTGTCACAACATATAGTCGGTAGCCTCTTTGGCTATCGGTGCCACACATAAGCCGATATACTATACTAGATACCATCTCCATTGACACTTTGATAGTCTTCAAAGGCTACCGATGCCACACAATCACTTATAACCTCTACATACTACCGATCCACACAAAAATTGTCTTACTAATAGTCTTTTACTATTTTTTAATATTCTTTCCAAATATTAACAAAAATTTACCCCATTATTATAATTTTTGGTGGAAAAAAAAATTAATTTTCCATTACTTCTACATGATTTTGGACTCTATTCGCCTTGGTTTCAAAACTGATTCACCTCATTTTTTATAAATACATTTTTGGGTTGATCTCTTATGCATAACCTCAATTTAAATGATGCCAATGTTGATGACTAGTAACATTATTTATTCTATTGTGCCTATTTGTGCAACCCATTATTTTTGTTTTACCCACTTGGGAAATTTGTTATGCCCACCTGGGGTAGTTCAAAGTGTTTCTAATGTTTCACTTCATTGCTTTTTTTGGTTTTCTATAACCACCCAATCCACATAATAATTGGTCTAAAATTTGCTTATGTGGATGAGATGCACCCTTAAGATCTTGGCCAATATTAGAAGGTCCATAATAGCTTCTAATTCATCTCTAGAGAATGTTGTTTCTATTATGCTAATATAAATGAAATGGGGTTGAGACAAAACTAAGGAATGTAATACAGGTGCAAAGGTGCAAGTATAGCTATTAAAACAAAGCTAGTTGAGATTCAACAATAAGAATAAGCATACTATAAGTGAGCCTTGGACTCTCAACTCAATTCAAGGTCTAATAGACCAAATACCATATGATATTGCACAATATTATTTAGATCAACACATACACAAATAAGCATTTCAAATATTAAATAAACAACAATCCAAGTTATCCATTTTAGCATAATAACTTTAACATAATCCACCATCCATTTAATATATATATAAATGCGTATTAATTGGACTCACATTCATACATGTCCTACAACATATTCTTCTAGAGGCCAAACAACACTCCAATGTTAATTAAAAGCCACAAAGTATAGTCATAATAAAACCTATGCAAATTATAAATTCCAAAGAGATAACCTTCATTTTGATCTATCTTGAGCTATTTATAGATTTGCATTACACTATGTTAGTTTAGAATTATTGTGTACAAAACTAACTATAGGCCTGAGAGGGGTAAGTGCGGAAAGTGGGTATCCCTTTCTAGCTTAGTTTGGTATAATTACCATGATGTGGTTGTGCTAACATAAATGGTTTTGATCTCTTTCATTAGCATGATATCCATGTGCCTCTATTTTATCTAGAGTATCCTTTTATAGGTTTGCTTTTTACCACTTTACATGATATCTAGGCTAGTTGTGTAGGAATAAATATGTGATGGAGAATCATCTAGCCATCGGGATTCTCTAATAGAGCTGATTTTGCCTAAAGGGGATAAATCTAGGTTCCTTTCATTGCTATTGGGTTCTTGATGCCTTATTGGACTCTTTCCCTTAGCCAAAATTTAGGTCTAGACTAACTATGTGTTGGACTTTTTTGTTTCTTGGAGTGATGTCATCTTTCTTAAAAGTCTAACTACTTTTCTTTATACTTAGCCACTTTTAAAATATGCAACATGGAACACTCACAGAAGCCAGGAATAAGCCATATTAAAATCTAACCCTTTCTCATGCCAAGCTCTATGCCATAGCTAAATTTTTAATGTAACCTCTTTCGATGCCAGAATTTTTATGTGCCCTATGATAATGTTGGCATCATAAAATTCTAGCCTCCACTTTTATACTTAGCTCATTTTTTAGTCTATCATATTGTTGTAGAAAAAATTTTTGCTCTTCATAGTGATGTCAACACTCCAAAAATTCTAACCACCTTTCTTTAGACATAGCCAAATTTTGAGTTTGATGTTACAAAAATGCTAAAGTCTCTTACCTTAACCATTTTGTAGGTTTAGCCATGCTAAATTTTAGACTCTTTTCACATCCTATGATGACTTCAACTTCATAAAATCCCAATCTCCATTTTCATACTTAGCCAAAACTTTATTTTGATGCTATGATAAAATAATAGACTCTTCTTACTTAGCTAGATTATGTCTGATAACTGTCTTGTGTATCTAATTATCCTTCTATATTCTAACTTGGTATTTATTGTTTACTTAGTAAAATTTTCTCTTAGAGCAATGCTATATACATATGTGGGTTAATATTTTGACCCACATTATTGGTTCCTCCTAGGGGGTTTCAACTTGCAAAAATACACAACCCATATAGCCTTGTCTGTTGGGCATGGAGTCAAAAAATAAAAGAAGCTAATATAGAAGCAAACATCTCATCTCTCTACTTTGTATCTCCATAGTACCAATTATTGTTGTACCATCAAACTCATCTTGTCCTTCCTAACCTATCTTTGTTAGTGCCAAATGTTTCACCCTATTATTCTCCACTAGTTATCTAGTTGATTAAAGGGGTTGTTATAAGCTTGAATACTTTGCAAATCTTGTTCCAAGATATTTGGGTAGGAATGAAAACTCCTTGGAGCTTATACTAGATATCCCTCAACTCAAAGTATTTTTTGTAGGATGGATTGTTATACCTTCGAGCTAGATCTAGATCCTATAATTTTGAAATTAATATGGATATATTATTCATTAAAATTTTTTATGTCATGAAAAAAACTTGATTTCATCATTAATCATAAGCTGCAGTTGTTATTTGACCTACTCTTGAGTATAAAATTTATCGACTTGATCCAAAAAATCTGGAAAATTAAGGCTTATAAGTTACTTAATTATTACCCTTATATTCTCTATTTTCTTACCCAATGTAGTGATCACATCACCTCCTTGATAACCATATACTATTTGCTTTGAGTGAAATTTTACTTCATCCAAGTATCTATCTGTGAAAGTTTCTAGATGTGGATGTTTTTTTTAATTCATATTTATGATCACTACTCGTGCTTGCTCCACCTTATCAGCTATACCTATTGCTTATCTTGATTTATTAAGTTTAACATAGGAATATTGGATGAGCTTCACATTATATATCATTTTCTTTATGAGTGGAACAGCCTATTCCAATATTTCCCTCTAACTTGAACTAGTGATTTTCAAGAAAATTTAAGGTTTTGAGGCTTCTTTCCTTCTTCTAGATCTAATTGCATGGCTACCAATTTCTCTTCATAACCATAAAGTATTTATATAAACTCCTATAATTTATTATCTTATTCTTGGGTTTTTGTTTCCCCTTCTTGCAGTTTATCCTCTAGGGCTTGAATCTTCTAATTTATTTATTGTAGTTTCTCTAGAGTTGGAGTTCTACTTAATTTTTGTTGTATATTCTTTAACTCTTGTTTTAAAGCCTTATTTTACACTCCCTTATTATCCAAAAAATTTTGTAGGCTATCATCTCTATTTTTTGCAACATTTTATTTTAGTTCCAATTTTTTTCCATGGAGATACAATGTGTCTACCTTAGCCTAAAGAGCTCTAATTGTATCATCCCTCAAGATTCTTGAGATTTCAAACTCTTGCAACTTAATATCATAACCTACTATTATCATTTTTGAAGCAATCTTGTTGACCTTTTGGATAGAAATTTATTTGATCCACTTGTTAGTAGTTGGATCTACAACATCATGTGTTTGGGGTATTGCCTTTTTCTTTTTTCTTTTGATTTGGTTGCTATTTTTTCCATTTTTGAACTTTGACCTCAATTTCTTGGATCAAAAAAAAGGGTTTCAACAATTTACAACTAGAAATAGAGGATGCAACAACAACATATTTAAAAGACAAGAATGATTATAAAGGAGATTTCAAAGATAAAATACTAGTATTTATAGTGGAATGAGGATTTGAGCTTTTAGGATTTTTTTGGTTTTCATTTATAGGAGTAGTAGAAGTTATAGTTTTGGCTAGCAAGGGACTCTAAGAAGGAAATATTTCTTATGGACGGGAAGGTGGCAAAGGTGGTTGTTATGGAGGAGAACACAAAGGTGGAGGTGATTGACAGAGACAATAAAGGGTAGATGTCATACTTGGTCCTCACACTTTTGGGTGTTGCTTTTGAGTTTTTACTTCAAACTCTTAAATTATTACATAAATTATTTGTGCTTCTAGATGTACCTACTACATCCTAGTATTTTTGGTGATTTCCATCTATTGACTTATTGGAGCATCCTTCCTTTTTTCATTCTCTTTAGATCATTTGTACTGAAATAGTTTCTCATTTTGGGCTGAGGTTCATTCCTATCAGAAGCTACTAGAGCAATGGATTATTCTATATATTCTATTATCTTCATTATCTCTACACCCACTATGTACTCTATTTTTCCTTCTCAAATTCTCATTGGTAGACCTTCTACTATCAAATGGTGCTCAAGAGTACTCACCTTTTTTGGGTTTCTCTTTTGTATCCTACATCCCACCATTTCCTCTAAAGCTAAGTCTTCCTCTAGATCGAATTTTATAATAAGGGTTTGATCTTGTATAGGACTCTATTTTTAGTCTCTTCTTCTTCTTCAAATTAGACCAAGAAAATTTTATCCTTGATGTGCAACCATACATTTAACATATTCATTCTTAAATTCTAATTCAAACTAGGCATCTAAGGTGTGGGGAAAAAGATTCGTATGTTTGTTCCACTCACACTTGGACATCCATTATTCCCTAATTTTTCAAGGGTCCACTTCAACTCAATTTCAATCCTTTCTATAAGCTTGTCAGGTATCCACCGATCTTTGTTTCTTACTAGATCATAAGGTTGTACATAAGAATAACATTTTCTCCTTAGGTTCATCCTTGAAATTCATTTACATCTATATCAAACACTTGATCCTCTAAATTATTTTTGAATGCTTCTATGCTTGATCAAGAGAAATGCTTGAACGTTGAAGCCTTAGTGTTTATAGTTTCTATTTTGACTTTAAACCTTACTTTTGGATCATAGTTACACAAATGAAACACTATTGGCAGATAGAGGCCACTAAGCTTATCATATAAAAATTTTCCTTGGCATTGAGTTATCATGGTGATATCACCAAACTTAAATAAAAACTGGTAAGTACTAATCTTTTTTATTTTGGCTCCAATGTTATTGTCTTCTCCATAAATTTTTAAATATAATTGCATCACAAAAATATAATTGATTACGTAATAAGGGACCATATATAGATTTTTTATAAAACCATAAACCCTAATAAAAGTGTTGCTTTACAAAAAATACCAATCTTCTAGCTCGTGTTTGTAGTCATGTAGCTTATATTTAGCTTCTAGAGTCACCATGGGAATTTTCCCATATATGTAAGCTAATGCAAATCCCAAAAATAGTCTGTTGAAGTCCAAATAAGATTTGGTTTCCCTAGGCATATGATTCCAATTGACTATAGAGAGGGTTGCTTCGTTGTATACGTGCATTCTAATTTATAGGCCAGACATGGTACCCACCATGAAATATAAGAATAACTAGACTAAATATGAGGGGTAACAAAACCTCCCACTCTCCTTTAGCTTTAGGGAAACTAATTGAACATGAATTTGAGAGCTCAAAAGCTCAACCCAATAAAATAAGAGGGGGGTTTTTTTTCTAGTACCATCATAATTATGTACATTAGTTACAACAGATGGACAAGTTAGGGCAAATCACTTGTGAGTGCAAAAAACACATTACTTGTGAGAGAAATGGTTGTATAAATGTTAAATGCAAATGGTATTTTAAATATCATCGATATTTATTTTGGGAATAGAGCATAGCAATAATAGTATCAAGATGTAACTATAATTATGTTACATTATGCACTAAATTTTTAGTGGAAATATTTAGTTTTTTAAATAAATTCAGAGCTAAAGTTTATAGAAACGAGGAATAAGATTTAAGTGGTGATTTAATTTTTTAAAACTTTGAAATTAATAAAGCAAGATTTATAAGTAGGTAATATTTTAAGTGATATTATAAATTGGTGATTTTTTAAAAGTTTTAAAGTTTTATAAAAATAAAAATAAAAAAACTTTTAAAACTTTAAATTTTTTAAATCCCAGTTTTTGAATTTTTTTGAAGTATTTAAATTTGAAAATCAAATTAGGGAGTTCAAAGGTTTTCAACATCAAAGGATTAGAAAATTAGAATTTGAAATTTTTTTATTTGAATTTGGGAGACATAAGGTTTTCAACTTCAAAGGAAATTATTATGGATTATTGGTACATTGAATCCAGAGCAAGTAGACATATGACTGGAAATAAACAATGGTTTAATACTCTTCAAGAGAAATATGAAAAACCAGTTGTTATAGAAAATAGTATGACCTATGAATTTAAAGGAGTAGAAAATGTTTTAATTGATTTATCAAATAGAAAAATAATAATTAGAGATGTACTATATGTACCTGGATTAACTACTAATATTCTTTCAGTATCTCAGCATATGGATCAAAATATAGCAGTTGAATTCAAAACTATTACAGGCAAAAATATGGCTTATTATCAAACAACGAAAAGTTAGTACTTAAGGTTTATATAAGGATAGTTTATTCACTCTAGATAAATTTTCTAAAAAGGCTCTATCAGTGAGTATTTTAGAAACTAGAGAACTTTGGCACAAAATACTAGGATATATAAGTACATCTTCATTAAATGAAATGAGTAAACATCAAATGGTAAAAGGATTGTATAAAAGTTATTGGAAATCTACTATATTTCTATAATATCTAGTAAGAAAAACACATAGAATTCCCTTTTGAACACATTCAACATAGAACTCAAGAGCCATTGGAATTAGTATGTATTGATTTATGTGGTCCAATGAATGTCACTAGTATTGTAGGACATAAATATTTTCAATTGTTTGTTGATGATTACTCCAAAAACATGTGGTTGTATTTTATGAAATCTAAATTTGAAGCATTCAGTTGTTTCAAACAATTCAAATTGCTAGTAGAAAAAGAAACATGTAAAATAATTAAGAATCTTCAATTAGATAGAGTGAGATTTTTTATCAAATTTTATTTATCTCTTTATAGAAACCAATGGTATAAAAAGACAACTTACCACAACATATTCACCACAAAAAAATGGTATTGTAGAAAGAAGAAATAGATCAATTATAGAAATGGTTTGTAGTATGCTAAAAGAAGCACATCTTGATCATCAATATTGGGCAGAAGTAGTTAAAACAACTATATATTTACAAAATAGATCACCTACAAGAATATTGAAAAATATCACTCCTGAAGAAGTATGGACATAACAAAAACCTATAGTAGAACAATTAAGAATCTTTGGTTGTAAAGCATATATGCATATTCCAAAGCAAAGAAGAACTAAACTAGATGACAAAACTATATGTGGAATATTTCTTGATTATGATGATGATTCAATATGTTACAAAATATTTGATCCAATAACAAAGAAAATCCATATAAGTAGAGATGTAGTATTTGATGAAGGAAACAACATGTTATTAAAGAATAAAAATTTGATTCAGAAGCAATTATAAGTTTTTAAGAGACTTATCAAGAGAAGATTTAAAATAAAATAGACATGATGAACATATTGAAAACATAGAGACTGCTACAATCCTAAAAAGGAAAGAATCAATATGGCTTAGAGATACACTTAAGGATTCAAAACTAGAGCAAATGCCAAATCTTACTCCTATAATACCCCAAACTTATAGTTTAATGAGAATGAATAGGGAATTTATAAGTTATGTAGTAGAACATACAATGACACTAAGTGCTTTAGAACATCCAAAAGGGAAGGTAGCTATAAAATCAAAATATGAAATATTGATAAAAGTAAAATAAAATGTGGAATCTAGTTGATTTACCTTAGGGAAATAAAATAGTCAGATGTAAATGGATCTACAAGATCAAATATAAAGCATATGGTTCACTTGGAAAATATAAAACTTGACTAGTAGTGAAAGGATATACTCAAACAAAAGGAATTATTTACAAATGAACTTTTAAACCAATAGTTTGAATGATTACTATTCGAACAGGGCAGTACATCATGGATGGAAACTACATCAAATGGATGTAAAAATTTTATTATTAATAGAGATATTGAATAAGAAGTATATATGTCACAACCAAAAGGGTTTGTGATTAAAGCGCAAGAACATAAAGTTTACAAATTAAACAAAGCCTTATATGGTAAGCAAGCACCAAGAACACGGTACATAAAGATTAATAATCATTTATTGTAGCATAATTTTAAAGGAAGTAAGTCAAATCGAAATCTCTATACAAAAATTTGGACATGACATAATAATGCTTGTGGTATACATTGGTGATATAGTGATTAAAGGAAGCTCAAAAAATTTGATAAATGAAGTTAAGAAGGGCCTAGAGACGGATTTTGAGATGACAAATTTGGGACTTCTTCATTATTGTCTTGGTTTAGAAATTCATCAAAATGAAAACAATATCACAATAACATAGACAAAATATGCAAAAATATTACTTGAAAAATATAGGATGCAAACATGTAAATCCAAGGATACTCCTATGGAACAAGGATTACAATTGTCCAAATATGATGAGACACCTCTAGTATTAGCTACTATTTATCGTCAATTAATTGGAAGTCTTCTATATCTAACAAATACCAAACCAAATATAGTTTTTTTTTAAATTATCTTTCGAGATTTATGCAAGAACCTAGGGAAAGTCATTGGAAAGCTATAAATTGTTTTTTACAATATATTAGCAAAACTATAGAATATGGACTAACATATAAAAGGGATGATGGCAAATTCTATTTATAGGTATATTCATATTTTGAATATGCAAGATATATAGATGAAATAAAATCTACATTGGGGTATGTTTTCTATCTTGGCTCAAGACCTATTTCATGGTAGAGTAAAAAACAACATGTAGTGGCACTCTCATCTACAAAAGTAGAATATTGTGCAGCAAAATATGAAGTCTATAAATGATGCAGGAGCATCCAGCAAAAGGCAAAACACCGCCAAGTAGAAAAAATGTCGCGATATCGCGACATGTCGACAAAGAAGAAAAGTGTCACGATATCGCGACATGTCGTATTTTTATGACTCAAGAAGGAGGGAGAGAGACGCGGAGTAGAAATGTCACAATTTCATGACATGTCACGAAATCGTGAACAGAAGCTGAGAGAAGCAAGAAAGAAAAGTGGCACGATATCGCGACACGTCGCATTTTCGCGACCAGAAGACAAGAGGAGGTGCAAGAGAGAAAAGTGTCGCGATATCGCAACATGTCGCATTATCGTGACCAGAGGATGAGAGAAAACGTAAAGGAGAAAAAGTGTCACGATATCACGACAGGTCGCATTTTCGTGACTCAGGGAGGAGAGAGAAGGCACAGAATAAAATTGTCGTGAAATCGCGACATATCACGAAATCATGACCGAAACAGGGGAGAGAAAGCATCCAAAGAAAATTTTCACGAAATTGTGATCGAAACAGGGGAGAGAGGGCATCCGAAGAAAAATGTCGTGATATCGCGACATGTCGTGAAATCATGACCAAAATAGGAGAGAGAGGGCGTCCAAGGAAAATGTCACAAAATCGTGACATGTCATGAAATCATGACCGAACAAATACAGGAAAGTCCAGAGAAGGAAACTATCGCGATATCGCGACATGTCACAAAATCACGATCGAAGGAGCAGAAAGAAACTAAGGAAGGAAATTGTCACGATATTACGACATGTCACGATTTCGTGACCTGAAGCAGAGAGTGAAGGCGAAAGGCAAATCTGTCGTGATATCATGACATGTCACAATTTTGCAACCCAAAGCAGAGAGCGAAGGCAGAAAGTAAAGTTGTCATGATTTTGTGACCCGAAGTAGAGAGCGAAGGTGGAAGGCAAAGTTGTCATGATATCACGACATGTCACGATTTCATGACCCGAAGCAGAGAGCAAATGCAAAAAGCAAAGCTATCGCAATATCGCGACATGTCACGATCTCATGACTCGAAGCAGAGAGCGAAGGTGGAAGGCAAAGTTGTCATGATATCATGACATGTCATGATTTCATGACCCAAAGAGGCGAGAAGGAAGCAGAAAGGAAGAATGTCATGATATCGTGACATGTCATGATTTCGCGACCCGAGAGGCGAGGAGGAAGTAGAAAGGAAAGATGTCACGATATCGTGACATGTCACGATATCGTGACCGCAAAGGAGAAAGGATATCCAAAATGGAAATATGTCATGATATCATGACATGTCGCGATATCGTGACCCGAAGAAGAGAAAGGTAGCGAGGAAGAGAAATGTTGTGATATTGTGACATACTACTAGTTCATGATTTGAGAAGGCACGCATTACCAGACGATGTTTCCTAAGGCGGTCAAAGGCCTCATTAATGCATGATTTCTTGCCCGATAAGCTTGCTGAGCATGGCGACCACTCGACTGCTACGCCTAAAGGTCAGAGACGTTTAGATGGCTCATCAATGCGTGTTTTCATGGCTAACCCGATGGCAGTTGCCAGTTAAGATAAAAATATGTGAAGGTTCAGTGAGGAAGGAGGAGGAGGAGCCAAGTTTTGAGATTGGGAGGATGTATAGTTCCTGAGTGGTGAGTAGATCATTGAAAGGGAGGGAGGAAAGAAGAAAACTACTTTGGGTAGTGTGTAATTGGTTTTTTCTCAAGTTGTTTAAGAAAAAAAAAGGATAGGTGTAGAAATTGGTTCCTACATCAGGTGGTATCAGCAGATCATCGAAAGGGAGGCAATTGCACCAGGAAAAGAAAACTACACCTATGGGCTAGTGTTGTAATTGGTTTTTTTCTTCAAGTTGTTTAATGAAAAAAAAAAATTTGTGGTATTGAGGTGTGAGAAATTGGCTCCTACATCAGTGGTATCAGAGTGGGAGTTCCTGAGTGTGTGAGCAGATCATCGAAAGTGAGGCAACTTGCACCAGGATCTATGGAAGGGTTGTGAGAAGAGAGCGAAGAAGAATGCCTCCATGAAGAAACCATGGTGGTGGAAGAAATATGGTGCTAGCAGAAGATTTCAGAGCTTTGTAGAGGCAAGTTCAAGCCCTGCAAGAGGATATGCACAGAGGGATTGAACCCAGAGGAGAAGAAGGAAGTGAAGATGAAGTTGAGGAAGAAGAGGACCAGTTTGAGGAAGAAGAAGAGGTAGTAGATCCTGCACAAGCCAGGTTATACACAGCCATCTCTCATATTGGAAAGAAACCAAAGATGGAGGTTTCTACGTATTCTAGAAATCTTGATCCAGAGGAGTTGATTGACTGGATCAATGATTTGGAAGAATACTTTGAGTATGAGGAGGTTGAAGATCCTGATAGGGTTAAGTTTTCTAAGACCAAGCTGAAGGGTCATGCCAGCATATGGTGGAAGGGAGTGCAGCTGGAAAGAAATAGAAGAGGAAATGAGAGAATAACCAGATGGGATAGAATGGTAGAGAAGTTGAAGAGATAGTTTATTCTTGTAGATTACGAATTGGATCTGCTAAGAAAAATGCAGAGCTTGAGACAGTCAAGCAAAACTGTCAAGGAATACACAAAGGAGTTTTATAAGATCTCCATCAAAACTGGCCATTCAGAGGCTAACAAGGAGAAGGTGGCCTATTACATCAATGGGTTGAGAACCAGTATTCAAGAAGAGTTGAGTCTGGTTAGGATGAGCACCATTGAGGATGCTTACCAGTTTGCTCTAAAAGTTGAAGAGAAGCTGAATAGAAGGTTTGAGGGTAAGCAAAGAGGAAGAGGTCATGGAGAAAGGACTGGTGGAAGAATATATGGAGGAAGAGATGAGAAGAAAGAAGAAGCTAGTAGCAGTCAGGATCCAGAAGGGAGATAATGATTACAGACCCCATGATTAGAACAATGGCTACCCAAGAGGAAGAGGTAGATCTGGACATGGGTATGGAAGAGGAGGATTTCGTGGAACCTATTTCCACTGTGGTGAAGAAGGACATCGAGCATACGAGTGTCCACAACATCGAGAAAGGATGAATAAGAGACCTGAGGGTCCTTCTAGAGTTGTTGTAGCAGATGAAGGTGCTGAATCAAAACATTCTGAGGAAGCAGAGAGAGGAGAAGTTATGGTCACAAGGAGAACCTTGTTGAATGAGGAGAAAGGACCAGACCAGAGGAGGAGCCTGTTTCGCACAAGGTGCAAATGTTTAGGCAAGGTCTGTAATGTTATTATAGATAATGGTAGTACTGATAACTTGGTCTTTGAAGAAATGGTTACTAAGTTACAACTAGAGAGGAGGAGACACCCGCATCCATATCGGATTGCATGGTTGCAGAAGGACCATAGGGCATTGGTCAGTGAACAGTCCTTAGTCAAGTTCAATATTGGGAGATACCAGGATGAGGTCCTGTGTGATGTTTTGCCTATGGATGCTTGCCATATGCTATTGGGAAGGCCATGGTAGTTTGATCGCCGTGTAGTCCATGATGGACATGCCAACACTTACTCCCTAACAAACGAAGGAGTGCACCATAAACTAAAGCCACTAAAGGGGATGAATGAAAAGAGGTTGCTAACAACAATGAGAGTGGAAGTTGTGGGGTTTGAAGAACTTAAGGGTTTGCACCCTGAAGACCCAAATTTTTCTTAAGCTTGGAGAGTTTGTACAGCCCCAGTTGAAAGGAAGGTGATAGAATAGTGCAAAAGTGAAGGTCACTTCTCAATCCACCTCGATTGTCTGATGCAGGAGCATCCAACGAAAAGAAAAATACCACCAAGTAGAAAAAAATGTCGCGATATCGTGACATGTCGGCAAAGAAGAAAAGTGTCGAGATATCGCGACATGTCATATTTTCACGACTCAGGAAGGAGAGAGAGAGACGTGGAGCAAAAATGTCATGATATCGCGACATGTCACATTTTCACGACTAGAAGACAAGAGGAGGCGCAAGAGAGAAAAGTGTCGTGATATCGTGACATGTCACATTATCATGACCAGAGGACGAGAGAAAATGCAAAGGAGGAAAAGTGTCACGATATTGTGATAGGTCACATTTTCATGACTTAGGGATGAGAGAGAAGGCGCGGAAGAAAATTGTCTCGACATGTCGTGAAATCACGATCGAAATAGGGGAGAGAAGGCATCTGAAAAAAAGTGTCACAAAATCATGACATGTCACGAAATCGCGATCGAAACAGGGGAGAGAGGGCATCCGAAGAAAAATGTCACGATATCGCGACATGTCGTGAAATCGCAACCAAAACAATAGAGAGAGGGCATCCAAGGAAAATGTCATGAAATCGTGACATGTCATGAAATCGTGACCGAACAAAGACAGGAAAGGCCAGAGAAGGAAACTGTCGTGATACCGCAACATGTCACGAAATCATGACCGAAGGAGCAGAAAGAAACCAAGGAAGGAAACTATCCCGATATCGTGACATGTCAGGATTTTGTGACCCAAAGCAGAGAGCGAAGGCAAAAGACAAAGCTATCGCAATATCGTGACATGTCATGATTTTGTGAATCGAAGCAGAGAGAAAATGCAAAAAGCAAAGTTGTCACGATATCATGACATGTCATGATTTCACGACCCAAAGCAGAGAGCGAAGGCGAAAGGTAAAGCTGTCATGATATCGCGACATGTCACGATTTTGTGACCTGAAGTAGAGAGCGAAGGCAAAAAGCAAAGCTATCATGATATCGTGACATGTCATGATTTTACGACCCGAAGCAGAGAGCGAAGGCGAAAGGCAAAGCTGTCACGATATCATGACATGTCACAATTTCATGACCCGAAGAGGTGAGAAGGCAGCAGAAAAGAAGAATGTCATGATATCATGACATTTCGTGATTTCACGACCCAAGAGGCAAGGAGGAAGCAGAAAGGAAATATTTCATGATATTACGACATGTCATAATTTCACGACCGCAAAGGAGAAAGGAGAGCCAAAAGGGAAAGATGTCATGATATCATGACATGTCGTGATATCGCAACCTAAAGAAGAGAAAGGCAACGAGGAAGAGAAATATTATGATATCCATGTCACGATATCACGACATACTGCTGGTTCATGATTCAAGAAGGCACGCATTACTAGACAATGTTTCCTAAGGTGGTCAAAGGCCTCATTAATGCATGATTGCTTGCCCGATAAGCTTGTTGAGCATGGCAGCCAGTCGACTATTGCACCCAAAGGTCAGAGACATTCATAGAACTCATCAATACGTGTTTCTGTAGTTGACCCGATGGTAGTTGTGAGATAAGATAAAAATTTGTGAAGGTTCAGTGAGGAAGGAGGAGGAGGAGCCAAGTTTTGAGATC
The DNA here is from genome assembly GCA_028583015.1 of Wollemia nobilis. Lineage (NCBI taxonomy): Eukaryota > Viridiplantae > Streptophyta > Pinopsida > Araucariales > Araucariaceae > Wollemia > Wollemia nobilis. Next base: position 473,264 of record JAQPPZ010016941.1, read on the forward strand.
AGGAGGAGGTATAGTTCCTGAGTGGTGAGCAGATCACCGAAATGGAGGCAGCTTGCACCAGGAAAAGAAAACTACGCCTGCGGGCTAGTGTTGTAATTGGTTTTTTCTTCAAGTTGTTTAATGAAAAAAAAAAATTGTGGTATTGAGGTGTGAGAAATTGGTTCCTACATCAAGTGGTATCAGCAGATCGTCGAAAGGGAGGCAATTGCACCTGGAAAAGAAAACTACATCTGCGGGCTAGTGTTGTAATTGGTTTTTTTTTTTAAGTTGTTTAATGAAAAAAAAAAATTGTGGTATTAAGGTGTGAGAAATTGGTTCCTACATCAATAAAGCACTATGGTTACAATATATACTATTAGATATGGGCATCAAAAGAACTCCTATATAGATAAATGGTGATAATCAAGTACTTAATTTAATAAAAAATCAAATTATTGATGAAAGAAAAAACATATTGAATATCAATGTTATTTTATCAAGGATCATGTTCAAAATCATCATATTAAATTTTAACATGTTTCTACTAAAGATCATATTGCAAATATTTTTACAAAATCACTTGGTAGAAACAAATTTCAAATATTTTAGAATCTACTATGTATATCACAGAATATCAAATAATGTAATACAAGGGGATGTTAAATGACATTATATTAGTTGATAAAGTAGGATGTGCAGGATATGTACATGTGTCATGAAATAAAGCTAAGAGTGTTCTATACAAGTGGCAAGTTAAGAATCAAAAGGTCACAATCAAGAATGTGAAGAGTTGTTTTGTAAATCTATATTATGAAGACAAAGCTCCACAAACTTTATATTCTCTATTTTTCAAGAAGAAATAAAGTGATATTGTATTTGCTTCATTCTTGTTATTTAAGAGTAGCTTTATCATTGTTTAATATTTATTATTGTGGCTATTTTATATTTAGGACCTACGTGATATTGTGAGATATTCTATAATATTTTGTGGTAGCAAGGCTTAAAAATAAAATAATCTCTTCCCATAACTTGTGTGGTTAGTTATATAGATATTGGCATCTCTCTTGTAATTCTAAGGATGCTCATGGTCTAGACATCAATATCTCCCCATGTCGACCATTATCTGCTCATCTACTTGAGTGTTTGTATGATCATGTGCAAATTGAGAATGGTCCAATGGTTCCCCCATCTTATATATAGAAGTCCCATTATATGTGTGTGTATCCTTCATAGGATGATGCAATCTAGTAATCGTATTGGTGGTCTACTTCTTGAGCACATCATGCATAATAAATCCATGCGATAAGTGTACAATATAACTAATATACTATAAATCTCACAAGATTATGCAAGCAATATGGATAAGTTAATCCCTATCAAAATAATGTGGATTAATATGCTCCTCTAAAATTCCTATGGTTGATTGTAATTCCTCATAAGGAATCTCAAGGAGGGGTGGGTCACGAGGAGGAGAACTAGAAATGATGTAATTATAGATGACCTAGCATAATTTCTTGAGAGGTCTTATGATTCAACTCATGTGATCAAAAAGTGATGAGTATATATTATTGACAACATCCTTCACGTAAAGATACCTAACTAGCTTAGTGTATCGCTCCAAATTTTTCACACCCTTACCTTCAGGCTATAGGATCCGTTCTCGGAAGGGGGATGTGAAAAGGATGGCGCGGTACCTTGGACTGAGAGGCCTTGCGAAGGTCCCGCCTCTCAAGGGAGGTTTATTATGGTGATTTTTCGACGGATGGTGGGTTCACTAGGAAACATTTAATGGTAGTTTCTACGCCTAGGTTGGGAATGTGTTTTATATGTTTAGTTTTAGCTTTAATCATCCAAGTCCTAGGTTTGGCCAAAATGCATCTAAGCTATTATATATGAAGATGCAAATTAAATGAATACAGAAAAGTAGATTTAGGACAGAAAACAGAGAAATTAAACAGTACTAAAAAAAAATCATACCTGATCCAGATGGCTGATGAAGATTCTAATTCTTGAAGCAGTTAGGATCACCTCTAATTTGACAGGATCATCTGAGATCAGACAAGATCATCTGAGATCTGACGAGTTCATCAGACGAATTCGTTAGAGACCTACAAATCGATAAATAGGTGCAAAACACAAAAAATACATCAATGCTAACATAGGGAAACAATGTAAAATGACAATAACAATATCAAACTGAAACTTATAAACAGAAACATGAATGCATTATACCGATTTAATGACAATTATAACTTAATTATGCATTTGATCTAGATGGGTGAACTCCAAGATGCAAGATAGCATAAAATAATAAATGAACTAGCTAATTGCAGAATAAAACAATAGATTGAAAGGAGGAAAATGCAAACTCTGGGCACTGATTGCCTTAATGTTGACTGCAGTCGAAATCGTCTCGCATTGGTATGAAATCATCTCTGATTCGACAGGATCACCTCCGATCTAAACAAGATTGTCTGCGACGATGTAAGCTTGCTCCGGCTGAAAAATACTAAGGTACCTGCAACAAAATTTGTATAGAACTAATGCAAATAGCAATTTAGGATGTCTTAATGCATATGAAGTCAATTTACAAGGAATTTCATCCAAGGGGATGCTAAGGGGAGGGCTTAGTATTAAATAGGATTAGGAGGGAGGTTAGGAGGTTGGAGATCATCCCTATTTGGGAGATATCCAACGAGGGAGGGTCTCTAACGGTGTAGACACGCTTCTGCCCGGATTAGAGACGTCATTGGAACAGAAGCTAATTGTGAAAAATTAGTTTTGGGACAAGATCATCTGGACGTCCTAGCCCAGACGAAATTGTCCGATCTAAGGTGATATCGTCTGATCGGCGACGATATCGTCAAATGATCAAAACAAACTCTAAAAATGGCATGGGAAACGAGGAAATAGATTAAGCGGCGATTTGGGAGCGATTTTGGAGGTTAAAATTTGAATTTGAATTATTTACTAGAGTAAGTGTAATTATTAAGATTTCACTGCACCAATTTTAGGGTGCTACATTTTGCCCCCTCTTTAGCAAATTTTTTGAAAAAAATGCATTAAAGATGAGTTCTTCTCGATTTATGAGAAAGCAAAAAATTATTCCCATTTTTAGGCAATGATTCTTGGTCGAATCGTATGATAGCTTTACTATGGTGACCCCTCCGTGTTTTTACCCAAATCGAACGTTTGAGGTAAAAACGTGGAAAAGCAAAATTTTAAAATGTTTTTAATTATGTTTTGAATAAAATTAAGAAAAATAGGGTAAAACCCTAATTCATTTTTACTTTTCATTTTCTGGTTTTCTAGAGCTCTACAAGCAAAAATGGTGGAGACGACGCACAGATCGACAAAGGTCCGGTGCGGGCTATGTGTAAGAGTCTAAACTTAGTTTAGAATGGTTTAAGTTGAATTTACATGCTTTTTAGGTGAATTTTGATCAATTTTTGAGCATCGCGGTCATTTTTGGGCCGTCGACGTCGTCGGGACAAAATCGTCCCGATTTTGACGAAATCATCTCAATTTCGCTGATTTCGTCTAAGGGCAAAATCGACGAAAGGGGGATGATTTCGTCAAATTAGGGACGATTTCGGCTTGCGAAATCGGAGACGATTGTGCTCAAATTGGGGACGATATCATCCAATAGTGGACGATATCATCATTTGTATAAAATTGAACTGATTTTACTTGCATTATTAATTACTTGAGTTTTATTAATGATTTTTATTGTTTTGTTGTTTATGTTGTAGAGAGGTTTACTAAAGAGCAGAGAATGGAAATACGAGGGGTTGAGAGATGACTTGGCCACTCTATCACAGGCAGAGTAGGATCAACTGGCTCAAGCCAGCTTATAGCATGTGGCAGAAATGCCACAAGTTTCTACAGACATGGAGCTACTAACAGCCCTGGCAGAGAGGTGGTATCCGAGTTTTTCTTGTTTCTGGTTACCTATAGGGGAGATGAATCCCACTTTAGAGGATGTATGGAGGATTCTGAGAATCCCCATACAAGGACGGTTGATCACTCCTGTAGCCAATCAGGGCCATGCTATGATGCGATTGTGTGGTGACTCGAGCTTCGCCTTGGAGAAGGGTGCAGTGAACATCGAGGCACTACGTCAGATGCCTAGGGCATTCAAACTCACATCATTTTTGGCCAGAGTGGTAGGTGGATTTCTGCTGTGCCACCAGAGTGGGTGCAAGGTACCATGGGTGCTAGCAGATGTGATCTACGACATGCGAGACCATGGTTACAGATTCTCTTGGGGTAGTTTTGTTCTATTTCGGCTGTACAGGATCCTGCATAGGGTCGTGTATAAGGGCGGTCGATGTCTGGTTATGACATCACTTCTACAAGTTTGGTGCTAGGAGCACATTGCAATGTGGATGCTGGTAGGGCTTCCTTTGATAGGGGTTGACGGGGAGAGGCCCCGAGCTTTCTACTGGTGGCTCCGAAGAGGGTCACAGCGGTGGATTGATCTATCGATGTCCCAGAGACTGCTGGATGACCTTGTCCTATATGAGATCACCTGGAGGCCTTGGAGGGAGCATCTAGGGTGGGTCGAGGATGGACAGGAGCTATCTCACATCAGGCGAGTCTACTATTTGTGGATGGAGAGGGGAGAGGTGGAGCTCCATCGCTATGACCAAGTTTTACGATAGTTTGTTCTACAGTAGGGGATCCCATCTCTCAGGGATTATGAGTTTTCCTAAACTATCTGGGATAACACTATGATCAGCGAGGTTCCAAATATGCAGTGCTTTTGGAGTCAGGACTCGAATGATGCCCCCATTCAGCCAATGGATGGGGACGACATAGGGGTAGTCGATGGCTATGATGCCTGGTATGCAGGCATTCGCCCTCCTCAGATGACAAGGGCTTAGGGTCTGATTCACGTAGTTATGCGTCGGATGGGGAGGTAGTGCCAAGCAGCTATGGAGGCGACCCAGGGTCATGGCAAGAGAGGGCAGAGGAGGCCACAGGTGTAGGAGAGGCCGTGACAGTAAGAGAGGAGGGCGGAGAGACCCCCTTCTCCATAGAGAGAGAGGCCACCATCGCCCAAAAAGGGCAAGGGTGTTGACACTGGGGAGAGTAGCGAGACAACGACTCTCTGAGCAAAGACAGTTCATCTCCAAGCACAAGTGCAGACCCTATAGGAGGAGGTTGCACGACACCGAGCTGAGGTGACACAGCTCAGAGATGAGATTGCATGCCTCAGAGCACGGGGTAGAGGGGCGAGCACTGGGGAGCTAGCACGGGCTGTTGCCCAAATCACTTTCTATCAGACATTATACTATCAGATGGTGCTAAAGGAGGATAGACTACCACTACCAGCTAACATTGTAGATCTGATTAGGATCGGGTCATCAAGGACTTCGTCTTGATCGATGACTAGGACTCGCAGTACTACACATACTACGATAGGGCCACCTCGTCCACCTCAGGGCGGGGGAGGAGATGAGGCTAAGAGCTCGAGGGGTTCTTGAGGCTAGACTACTGCACTACATTGTATAGATTGATATATAGTTTTTATGATTTTTGATAGAGGATTGAGTATGCCGAGGTACAAATTGTGGCATACCAATCTAGTTTTGAGATGATGTATAAATTGTTGATATATATATGAGATATTTTGGATCATATGACTTGTGTCATGTATTTTTATGATGCTTTTATGTTTGATTGATTGATTTGATGATTGGATTTGAGGATTTATGTAATTATGTCTTTGGAAATATTATAATTTTGATGTCATGCTGTAAGATTTTAAATGAAATAATCTGATGTAACAAATTGGTTGTTTGTGATGTAATGTGATAAAAAATAAAAAGATACTTCTAACAATAATTTCAAAGGACATTGTCACTATTATAGACCATTTCATGGAGTCGCCGCTCACTCGGTCGTCAAGCTAATCCCAGTATAGAAATATTGTTAAAAGTAAAAGAGTGCTTAAGAGACTGTCTTAAGAATTTGGTGCAATGGTGCAAATGATGGTGATGATGGTTTGTTTTCAGAGTTTCATAAAAATAGTATGCATGAAATAATGTTAGAATGATTTTTGCTAGGCATAAATTCCTAAGTGTGATAAATTTTTTGGATAATCCCCTAGGAATAATACCATCATTGCAAAATAAAAGGTTGACATAATGAAATAGTGATAATGTGCATGTTTTTTGTTTAAAAAAACATAATTGTATAATAGAATGATTTAAGTCATATGGTTTTCATGATTTTTAAATAAATGGGGAATACAAATTGTTACAATGGTTTGCACTAGGCATAGAATATGTAGGTATAGACTTATATCATCATCGCGAAATCCAAAAAGAGAGTTTTATTGCATGGTTGATTTTTTAAATAAATAGAAAATATGAAGATGAGGACTTGCGCTAGGCATAAAATTTTAATTTTGGTTTTAGAACTATACCATCATCGTGAAAGTCAATAATATATATATATATATATATATATATATATGTGTGTGTGTGTGTGTGTGTGTGTGTGTGTGTGTGTGTGTGTGTGTGTTTTTATTGTATGGTTTTGAAAGAAATTTTGATCTTTTTGATTATGCATGTAGTTGTATTTATGCTAAACAACTGTACTTGAAAGAAGAAAATGAATTATTCTAAACAATTTGCAAAAAAAATATTTCAAAGTACTTTAAAGACAAAAGTTAGATTTATAAGGAATCCCATGTGCATCTGTGAATTCATTTTCAATCTTGATTTATCATAATGATACACAAAATCTCTCAAATATAAAATGTATGTGCAATTGCTATGTTCATTTACCAGTTTTGAGCAAGATAATATGATACAAGTGATTTGAATGAACCAAATAAGTGTTCATTAACCATGATGTAGGTGCATATAACCATACTAGACTACTATGTAAGTTAGATTATCAAGAGCTAGCTAATCCATAAGCAGACATAGGTCTATACAAAAAATGTCGCTAATGTGATAGACATTTTGCCACGCTAGGAGTTACCTAAGTCCAAGCAGGTTGGGCACAAACCACCTGTTATGGGGCTTACCTCACAGTTTTCGAATAATTGAGAATTCCAGGGATTCAAGCTCATCAACCCTTCTTTTCTTTTCAAAGGGTAGGGAAAGGGATTTTATTGCTTTTGCTTTTTGCTTTCTTTTGCTTTCCTTTTGCTTTTCTTTTGTATTTTTGCTTGATTTTTGAAATAATGCTGAAATAACTTGTTTCTTTTTTTTTTTCTTTTTCTTTTGAAATTTTCTTTTCTTTCTATGCTAGGGATACTTGCTTGGATTAGCTGTAGAGCAAGGGATTTTTATTCTGGGTAGGTGTGAGCTTGTCCTTTTGCCAATTCTCAAAGATTCTAGACCATGTGCATGATAAGATAGCAGGGGAAACTTTTCTCTCAAGAAACCACTTCTACTATGTAGCAAAGCATGGAAATTACAAATATAATCATTTTATTTTGAAAATATGTGCTTGGTTTAAGTAAATAACAAGATCAATTCTCTGTGCTCAAACTTTATTTAATTGAATTTTGTGGACTTTGATATAAGAGAGATTAGTAATCATGCCAGATAAAATCAAGATATTTATTTTTGTGTTTGTGAAAGTGAGGGATTCCAAATAAATTCTAATTTATCCAAAATAATTTGAAACATATAACTGCAATATTTGTAAGAAGATATATATATAAATACCTTTTGAGAAGTTTTGAGAATGTTGACTCTCTCTTTCTTCTTTATATTGTTTTGGTTTCGAAAGAGTCAAGAATATTGTTGTTTTTATTTTTATTATTTTTGTTTGTTTTTGAAAAAATTAACAAGTGCCATAAATAAATACAACAAATAGTTTTGAATATTTTGATGATTATGAATGTTTTTGGTGTTTTTGAATTTATAAATTGAAAGAAATACAAGATAGTGATTTTGAAATATTTTAAACAAATATATACAAGGATGAAATGACCAAATTTATACATAGTAACGTTTAAGATGCAAAATTTTCATGGGTTCTTTAAGTTCTTTTCCAGCTAAGGTAGATAATTTGTATGCTCCTGATTCAAATTTAGCAGTGATAATGTACGGTCCAAGCCAGTTGGGCTCAAATTTACCTTTAAGGTCCTTAGTTGCATTAGTATTTTTTTTATTTTCTTTTAAAACGAGGTCGCGATCTCAAAGGATCGATGACGAACTTTTTTAGCATATGATATTTTAAGCTTGTTTTGGTAGGCACGGAGATGCTCCAAAGCATTGATGCGTTTTTCATCTAGGAGTTCCAGCTGACTGAGTCTGCCAGCTCGATATTCATCTCCTACTTCAATATCTTGAAGTAGTAGAGCCAAAGAAGGAACTTCTAATTCAAAGGGAAAAACTACTTTAGCACCATAAACCAAAACAAAAGGTGAAGTTCCAGTGGGAGTTCGAACACTGGTTCGATATGCCCACAAGGCTGGATATAACTGAATGTGTCAGTCGTGGCCAATTTTATTGACCAATCTTTTGAGAATTTTGATTAAGGTTTTGTTAGATGCTTCTGCTTTACCATTACCCTAAGGATAATAGGGAGTGGACCAACGATGTTGAATCTTATATTTTTGGCATAATTTTTTAACATCTTTATTTTTTAAACAAGTTCCATTGTCAGAGATGAGATTTGCAGGAATTTCAAACCTACAAATGATTTGATTAAAAATAAATTTAGAGACTTGTGTGCCAGTGCAGGAAGCTAAAGGCATAGCTTCAACCCACTTCGTGAAATGCTTAGTGGCGATTATGATGAATTTGTGTCCATCAGATGACACAAGATTGATTTTGCCAATAATATCTAAACCCCATTTTGAAAAGGGCCAAGGAGATGAAATAGCCTACAGTTCTTGTGTAGGCGCATGGACAAGGTCAGCATGTTTTTGGCACTTGTCGCAATGGCGCACATAATCATGTGCGTCATTATCCATGGTAGGCCAAAAGTATCCTATCCTAAGGAGCTTTTTAGCAATGACACTACCACTGAAGCGTCCTCCACAAGATCCATCGTGGGCTTCACTCAAGGCTGATTTGGATTCTTCTGAATTCAAACATTTTAATAGGATACCTTCAAAAGATCTCCTATATAAAGTATTGCCAATTATTACAAATCGACTTGCTCATCTACGTAATAACCGATGCTGGTTTCTATTAGAATTGGCAGGGAAAGTCCCATTTTGGAGAAAATCAAATATATCCGTATACCAAGGTTCAGGAGTAGTTTCATTGATTAGAAACACATCCAAAGGTTCTAAGCATGACTTATTTGAAGAGGGTTCTTGGAGTCGATGAATAATGATAGTGGCATATTCGTCATCTAACTCCAAGGGCAGGAGAGATGCAGCTGCGGCCATAGCATTAGCTGCACGGTTGCAAGTTCGAGGAATAGCTTCCAAGGTAACTTGATCAAATAGAGACATTAATTGTTAAACATAGTCTTTATATGGGCACAGTTTATCATCTCTGGTCTGATAAACTTCAATAATTTGGTTTATAAAAAGCTAAGAATAACGAAAAACTAATAGATGTTTATTTTTTAGCATCAAGGCAGCTCGTAATCCAAGGATTAGAGCTTCATATTCAGTAGTATTGTTGGTGCAAGCAAATGTTAATTTGAAGGACAGAGGAATAAGATGTTTTTGTGGGGATATTAAAATAATACCCGCACCAGCCCCACTCATGCATCGGGATCCATCAAAGTATAAGGACCATTTTTCAATATGGTCTACCTCTAATTGAAGGCATTCATCAGGAAACTCAATGATGAGGGGATGGGTAGACTCTAAGGGTGTAGCAGCTAATTGATTTGCTATGATTTGACCCTTAACATACTTCTATCCTATGAATGTGAGATCAAACTCGCTTAGAGCAAGAACCCACTTGGCTGTGCGACCCGATAAATAAGGTCGACTCATGAGATACCTTAAGGGATCGTATTTAGCAATGACATAAGTTTTTTGACTAAGCATATAATGGCATAATTTTTGCGTAGCAAAAATGACTTCTAGACATAGTTTCTCTAATGCTATGTAGCGGGTTTCATAACTGATGAAGGTGCGACTAATATAATAATTAGCACGTTCTCACTTCGCATCATCAAGCTAAGCTAACATAGCTCCTAAGGCAGAATCTGAAGCTAAAATATACAGGAGAAATGGGCGATCAGGTTTAGGCGGTGAAAGCACAGGTGGATTAAGGAGGTATTGTTTGAGAAGTTCAAAAGCTTCTCTACATTCGTCGTCCCAATTAAAAGGGACATCCTTCTTAAGAAGTTTAAGAAAGGGACCAGTTTTGTCCACCAGCTTATCGATGAAGCGACAGATGGCTTGAAGCTTACCTTGTAAACTTCGTAACTCAGATATATTAGTAGGAGTGGGCATATCATTAATGGCCGCAATATTAAGAGGGTCAATTTTGATACCACGTAAAGAAACTAAAACCCCTAATAGTATACCAGACTTAACTCTAAATATGCATTTGGCTGGATTTAATCGAATAAGATATTCTCATAATCGATTAAAAAATTTTCTCAAATCATCTAAATGATTATCTTTATTAATAGAGCGAGCTATAATATCATCTACATAATCATGTAGGATATCATGCATCATATCATGAAAAATATAATTCATAGCTCGTTGATAGGTTGCACCTACGTTCTTTAAGCCAAATGGCATCACTTCCCAACAAAAAGTACCCCAGGGGGTAATAAAGGTTGTTTTAGCCTAATCTTCAGAAGCTATCCTGATCTGATTATAACCGGAGAATCCATCCATTAAGGACATCATCCCACTCCCGACAATAAAGTCAATGATTTGATCCATTTTTGGAAGAGGAAAATCATCTTTAGGGCATGCAGTGTTAATATCTCTAAAATCTATGCAAACCCTAACTTTGGTAGCTTCTTTCTTGGTAACTGGAACTACATTTGAGATCCATTCAGCATAATAAATAGCTTGTATAAAAACAACATTCAAGAGTTTTTCTAACTCCCCTTTGACTAGTAGAGCTACTTTGGGATGCATTTTTCTAAGTTTTTGTTTAACAGGTTTAGCATCCGGATGCACCACTAGGTGATGCATGACTATAGAAGGGTCTAGACCTATCTTCATATGTCCAAGCGAAGACATCTTCATATTATTTAAGGAATGCAATGTATTTCTCTTGTTTTTTAGTTGTATAAATATTTAATGGTTACATGCCTCTTGATGTAGGCACTAAATTGATAGACAAAATATTCAGCTATTTCTTCAAAGTTTCTCAAAGAATGAGTGGGTAATTGATAGTACCACTCTAATGCCATTCCACCTAAACTTTTTGGGAACATTTTTAGTAATAGCAAATCATCATGTGATATATCATGACATGCTATCCTAAACATGCGAAGATGCTCTATGGGATCTTCGGTTCCTTTATATATAGGCAGGATGGGCATGGTAAAATGCTTAGGGTATGGTTGTGCTACAACTATAGGATCCAAAGGTTGACTACATATCTCTCGATAATTGTACGAGGGACGGTAAGGATCTATCTGGTCCATACGCGAAGCTAACTGTTTCACCATGGCTTCCAGATTACTAGTTTGCCCACCATATTGGTTCGGTAGGGCATTGATATGGGATTTGTGAGCATATGATGGAGGGACATGAAGATTAGATGTTATGTTGCTATTGTGTAAATTTTTGGTAGGAAAGGTGTTATGAAGGAATTTTGAAGTTGTATTATGATGTATTCCAAATTGTTGAAAATTGGTGTTTGGCTTTGTTTTAGGTTTTTGTTTACTTGAAGCATATTGATCAATAGTTTGGTGAAGTAAAGTAGTGAAGGAAGTTTTCTTTTGTGTGGGAATGATTTTAAGTTGAATAACAGGTTCCTTAGGAGCTTGGGTAACCTGTTGTTTTGACATGTTTTGAATCATAGTGACCATATCTGTATTGGATGGTCCAGCCTTATCACTTTCTTGATCAATGAAAGACAAGGGATTAGTGTGCACATCAAACATATGTTCCATGGCTGCTTGAGTGTCACTAATTTTCCCTTTATCCATACGAACTGCCATATTAAGAACACCAATGTTATTATGGAAAAATTTCTAGAAATGATCTACGTTGTCAAAAGCAATAGTTCCATCTGGAGCTACTCTAGGGGATGAGGATCCATCCTCTTTAACATTTTCTTCTTGTTCATTGTCTTAACCTAGGTCATCTTCTGGTTGATCTATAGTTTCTCCTTCCGAATTGGATCTTCGGGAAGGACATTTGGGTCTCTAGTTTTATATTCTAACCAATCTTCTTCTTCTCCTTCAGTTTGTTTACCATTCCTAAGTTTAGGCATTGTGCCTTAATTTTAGATTTCAGCAAATATATATATATATATATATATATATATATTTATTTATTTATTTATTTATATATATATATATGCAACAAGCTTAAGAGGTATATATTAATTATATACCTACTACAATATTTAAAATAAAATGTTTTGGTTTTTGTTATGTTTTTTTTAGTTTTTCTTTGTTTTTGTAATAATATTGTAAAGATAACAAACAACACAATAAATGCAATAAATAAGACTGAAAGTAATGATCTAGTTTTCTATAAACAATTTATAAATATCATTAATGGGCTCGAGTTCTTCAGGAGTCATGAAGTGTTCTTCAAATTGAAAATTTTCTTTCAAAAATTTAATGAAAAGAGCTATAGTAATATTATCCTGTCTCAGATTTTGGTTGATAGAAGTAAAGCTCATGGCAATACTCTCGATATAACACAGCTCGAGGAACTCTATTCCATCTTTCCCTATCCATAAGAACAACCTCTTGGTCTTCTACACGACCTAGGAACTGGTGTATAATGGCTACGTTCTTGAGGTATTCCTATAAGGTGAACAATTCTGAAGACACAAGAGCTCTCCTATAAGCTAACCATCTATGGCAGGCTCTCTGAAGTTCATGATAAAAGACGAGTTGATGATGATCCAAGATTCTATCTAGGACAAGCCTCTTGATTTGTTTAAGTTTTGTTGACCTAGATGAAATGACACTAAGTCTTCTATCATGTTCGTCCCACAAAATTTGATTTCTATCTGTTTCAGGCACACTAAGCACAAAATCAATTTCTATGGCTGTCAATTGGTTTTCAACATTTATAGTAACTGCTAATATTTTCTTAGGAGCTACCATCTAAAAATGATATGCAACTTAAATGAATTCTATGGTTTTCAATTGATTTTAAATGATTTGAAATGCATCTATGTTTTAGTTGTTTTATTTTTTGTTTTGTTTTCAAAAGGTTTAAAATGCATTCACGTCGGGTTCACCAAAATGTATCGCTCCAAATTTTTCACACCCTTACCTTTAGGCTATAGGATCCATGCCCGGAAGGGGGATGTGAAAAGGATGGCATGGTACCTTAGACTAAGAGGCCTTGCGAAGGTCCCGCCTCTCGGGGGAGGTGTATTATGGTGATTTTTTGACGAATGGTGGGTTCACCAGGAAACATTTAATGGCAGTTTCCATGCCTAGGTTGGGAATGTGTTTTATGTGTTCAATTTTAGCTTTAATCATCCAAGTCCTAGGTTTTGCAAAAATGCGTCTAAGCTATTCTATATGAATATGCAGATTAAATGAATACAAAAAAGTAGATTAGGACAGAAAATAGAGAAATTAAACAATACTAAAAAAATCATACCTGATCCGGATGTCTGATGAAGATTTTGATTCTTGAAGTAGTCAGGATCGCCTTTGATTTGACAAGATCGTCTGAGATCAGACAAGATCATCTGAGATTTGACGAGTTCATCAGATGAATTCATCAGAGACCTGCAAACCAAGAAATAGGTGCAAAACATAGAAAATACAGCAATGCTAACATAGGGAAACAATGTAAAATGACAGTAACAATATCAAACTAAAACTTATAAATAGAAACATAAATGCATTATATTGATTTAATGACAATTATAACTTAATTATGCATTTGATATAGATGGGTGAACTCCAAGATGCAAGATAGCATAAAATAATAAATGAACTAGCTAATTGTAGAATAAAACAACAAATTGAAAGGAGGAAAATGCAAACTCTAGGCACTGATTGCCTCAATGTTGACTATAGTCAAAATCGTCTCGCATTGGTATGAAATCATCTCTGATTCGACAGAATCACCTCCGATCTGAACAGGATCATCTGCGATGATGTAAGCTTGCTTCGACTGAAAAATACTAAGGTACCTGCAACAAAATTTGTATAGAGCTAATGCAAATAGCAATTTAAGATGTCTTAATGCATATGAAGTCAATTTACAGGGAATTTCAGCCAGGGGGATGCTAAGGGGAGGGCTTAGGATTAAATAGGCTTAGGAGAGAGGTTAGGAGGTTGGAGATCATCCCTATTTGGGAGATCTCCAAATGGGGAGGGTCTCTAACGGCACAGACATGCTTCTGCCCGGATTAGAGATGTCGTTGGAACAGAAGCTAATTGTGAAAAATTAGTTTTTGGACAAGATCGTCTGGACGTCCTAGCCCAGACAAAATCGTCCGATCTAAGGAGATATCGTCAAACGGTCAAAACAAACTCTTAAAATGGCATGGAAAACGAGAAAACAAATTAAGCAACGGTTTGGGACCGATTTTGGAGGTTAAAATTTGAATTTTAATTATTTACTAGAGTAAGTGTAATTATTAAGATTTCACTGCGCCAATTTTAGGGTGCTACACTTAGAAGTTTCAAAGGATAATGGATTATTACCACATAATTCCCTAGGTTACTCATCATCTCCCAAGACTTTCCTCGTAAACTCTAGGTTATCATGAAAATAAGCTTAAACCATGCTCTCCAGATTGTCATGTGGATGTATAGTCAATACTATTATTATAATAAAACTTATAATTAAGCATCAAGATAAAATATCATGGTATGTCAATATTTTTAGGTAATTTTCCTTATGCATAAATAAACTACAGATAAGAAGTTGAAGAGGATCGAGATTAGGTTTTTTATTTTGGATTAGATTAAGGTTTTTGACATCTATGAAGCTTTGTCATGGTGATAAAAAACCCACACTTTGCCCACATGTATGGTAGAATATCTTAGATCTCAAGGAGCAAAGTGTGGGATCTCTTATATATGGGTAACAAAGGAATTTGTGGTGCATGTGGCTATGGAAAGCTATGGCATCCTTGGAATTTAGGCAAAATAAAGGTAAAAGGACTAGTAATTCCTATGTATTAACACATATGTTATCACTACCTATAGTTCTCCAATGACCATATTATTCTATGAGGGGATTTTAACACCATTCTCCTCTTAGATGAAAATATGGGAGGGATGATAATACTAGATACTTTAACGAATTTAATGCATGAACACTTGAAGCATCTCCACCTAATTGATGCCAAGCCCTGTTGGCAAATATAATTACAAAATAATTGAGAGTGAAGCATTAGATATTATTGAAATAACAAAAGGTAATTTATACAAAGTGACATAGGCTAAAGATAGACTCATGCGGTGCATAAAATAAAAATCCCTAGTTCATAGCTAACCATATGCAATATGGTGCTAACAACTTACAACTAATGCTAACAAATATTGAGAATATGCTAACAATAATAACTTAGATATTTGCAATATGAATAATGCAAATATCCTAAGGTAAATAATAAAGTGCTAAACTAATCTACCCTAATATAGGAATATAGGTAATATCCCAAGTAATGGAATATTTACCCTAACATCCCCCCTTATTACATTATTTGGGTAATGTATATAACTATCCCAATACAGTAAAAAAAAGATGCTAATATGCTGGCTCTTACTCCGGCTCAGGCTTTGTCATAGTTCTCTGGGTACTCTAAGCAAATAGGTGGGTCATTCCTCACTTTGTCTTCACATCAACGAATGTTCTTATTGTAATCTTTCCATCCAACCAGATTGTATGAGTAACCCACTACTGCAATCGCTAGGTGTAATAGAGTAGATCACTACATACGAGGTTCATTTGGTTTACAATATGATTTTGCAAAAAAAAATTATAAGGTAGCTAAGGTGTTGATCACAGTCGAAAATGCACTTTTATAAGTTTCCCCCATTGTTGCAAAAACATGTTGTAATGAAATTTTTGTAAGAAGTGTGACTAAGGTGTCGGTCGCTGCCAAAAGTGCACCCTTATAAGTCTTCCTCCCTTTTTACATAAATTGTATGAAGTAGGAAAGAAATGTTTATCCCCCCTTAATTACAAAAAGAAATGCAACTCATGAAGCTTTTTAAGGCTTTTACAAAGATTACATCCTAGGAAAATTTTACACTAGAAAATCCCCCTTTTTTATTACAAGTACTTCAAACAAGAATAGTTTACTATTTATAAATCCTAAAAAAGGTACAATAACCCCTTTATTGCAAGTACTTCAAACAAAAACTTATGTTATTTATGAAGCCTAAAAAAAAAGTGTAAATGGTGTTTGCCTAATGTGACAATTTTTTTTCCCTTTACAATGATGTTTTAGCCATGAACACTTTGTGTGCTCTTTATGAACTAGAATAAAAATTGGAATCAAAAACTTCACTAGCAACATTGCCTCTTTGTGATGTGCCTTGCCATTTTTGTTTTATTTTTTTTAAACCAACACCGATTGGTGTCATGGTTGTCCTTTTTACAATTTGTGCAAAACTTCTTATGAAGTTGCTTTCTCTTATCTTTTGAAGATGATCCTCCCTTTTGAAATTTTCCTTTCTTCTTTCCCCCCCGATTGTTTGAGTAAAGTGCATTGTTCGACACTTCATCGCTTTAGAGTTTATTTGCTTCCTTCATTTGAAGTAAATTGACTAACTCCACAAAGGTGATTTTTCTTTGAGATACATTAAGGGATGTTATTAAAATCTTGTAGAATTATGGAAGATCCCTCAATATTACTAATTTCAGGATAGTATCTTCTAGTTTTGCTCCTAAAGCATTCATCTTTGACTTCAGTTCTGCCACTCTATAGAGGAATAGTTCTACTAATTCTCCTAACTTCATATGGAGTGTATGAAGTTGTGTTTGAAGCTTTAGAATAGTTGATTTATTCTTGCCTTCAAAAATGGTACAAAGTGCATCCCATGCATCTTTACCATTTTTAGCTTCACTTATGTGAAGCTGGATCTCATTAGTAGTAGCTAGGAGAATCAACATGAGAAGACGATTGTTCTTTTTATCCCATGATTTCTTATCTATTCTTGTTGATGTGGGTCTTGTTTCAGTGCCATCCACTAAACCCCAAATTTCCTCTATAGTAAGGATGGCTTTCATCTTAGTTTTCCATGTTGAATAGTTAGGACCCTTAAGCAATTGTGTATCATTTAGGTATTTGTTGATAGTTGTCATGATTAAAGGTTCTAAAATTTGCACCAAGATGATCTTTATTTCACTCTTAATTGGTATTTAATGGCACCTACCTGAAAACTCTCTTTGAAGAAAGATGATCAGTTTGAGGATATTTAAGCCAAACAAATAAGAAGTGAAAAAAAAATCACTCAAAAAGATATTTAATGGCACCTGCCTGAAAATCCTCTTGAAGAGAGATAATCAGTTTGAAGAATTTGATCCAAACAAATAAGAGTGAATTTTTAGGGTTGTATGGAGAGAATATCAATTTAAAAAATGGATTATACTTGGGCAATGAATTACACAAATTATTGTGAATTTTTGGGGTTTTGAGTGCTCTTGATTTTGATGACTCATAATTGCAAAGAATAAGAATTTAAATGCAATAATCAATCAAAGAGTGCCCACAAAATTTTTATCACTTAGGTGTCGGATGCAACCGAAAATGCACCTAATTTACTAATTTGTAATAAAGGTGTTGAGTAATATCGAAAATGCACCTTTATCACCAACTTTTACAACAAAATCTTGATTTGTGTTGTGAAAAAATTTTATATTCAAAGTCTCCTCTTGTTTTTCAATTTTGCAAAGAATGTGGCATAAAACAATTGCCTTTCCTTTTGATTTTGTAAAAT
Source organism: Wollemia nobilis (assembly GCA_028583015.1). Taxonomy (NCBI): domain Eukaryota; kingdom Viridiplantae; phylum Streptophyta; class Pinopsida; order Araucariales; family Araucariaceae; genus Wollemia; species Wollemia nobilis. The sequence goes on from JAQPPZ010016941.1 coordinate 491,258, forward strand.
AAACAAGGTTTGATTTTTAAGTGCTCCTCACTTTGTGTTACAATTTTGCAAAGAAATATAATTTCTTGTCTTCCCCCCTTTGATTTATAAAATTAACAAAGTAGCACTCCTTTCAAGTCAATTCGACACACGACCTATGTTTGAAAGGCTTCCAGAACCAGTCGACACACGACTTGGTTTTTATGGACCCAAGGTCTTCAATATCTTCTCGGTTTTGCAAAAAAAGAATGTGCAATTTCTTTTGTTGTATTCCTCTTTGGAGAAAACAAATGAACATTTTGCTTTTGAATTTTACAAATTTTTGTGTCTCCTTATGTTACCATTTGGCAAAAAAAAATCAAGTTTGATACTTTATTGTATGCAAAATTAACAAGGTTTGAGAAGATTTTAGGTTCCCTATTTTTGCAAGAAAAAATAGTGCTATTAAATGTCTTATATCCCTCTTTGAGGAGAAAACAAAAATATAATTTTGTTGATGTTGCAAAAAAAAATGGACCTTCAATTTTGAATTTTCTTTTTTTTGAGTTTAATTTACAAAATTTTAAAATAAAGTTAATTAAAAATAATTTAATTTAATAATAAAAAATATGTATTTTTAAAAAATTTATTGAAATTTTTAAAACAAAATTGAATTTAGAAAAAATAATATATAAGTTTAAATTATTAAAATATATATTTAAAAAAAAAACTTTAATTTTTTTTAAATAATGCAAATAAAAACAAAAACAAAAAATATATACCTTAGCCATGCCTTTGAGCAAATAAAAAAGGGGCCTTGTGGCCTCGACAGGAATCGACCCACGGTTGGGTGGGCGGAAGCGCTCTAGCTACTAGCCCCCCGACCAGCTCGACTGAAGAGATGGATGTGAATAGTAATTCATGGTTTTTCTTTTGTTTCCTTGCTCCACATTTAAGCGAAATAAATGTGAAACTTGGGACTCTTTAGTCCCACATGAATGTCGTGAGAGGTTTTTTGTTGTTTAAAATCAGCAACTCGTCGATATTTAGTCAATTACCTTGGGGTAATTGGCCACCTACGCTCAATATTTTATCATGCATGCCAAATAAGAAGATTGCTTTCCCAACATGTGGAATGTTATGGAGACCAATCATCTACCACGTGGACTAGTTTGCTTCCATCTCAGAACTGCCATGTCAACACCACTAGCTCAGCATTGTATTGCATACCTGAGCCATGTCAAATGTTAGGTCACCCACCACATTAGCTGCTAGCTCCTCAATCCTATCGTCTGTTGTATGTCTACCTCAATTTATGTGTCCACCAATTCAACATCCAACTGGATTGCCACATTAGCTTCGTGTCTCCATCACTTATTACCTTGATTTTAGCACCAAATAAGTCATATGTGTCAAATAGTTTTGAACTACCTCAGGATCTGTGCGGTTAGAGATCGAGGTTAGTGAAGAGGATCATCAATCAAATCATCGTTGCTCAGAGTTACTGGTTGTCATAATCCAATATGTTGGTGGGGTTGCATTCTTCAGCTCTGATGTAGGTAGTGGTCTGCACCTGATGTGCACCCATGTCATGTTCAATCAGGTGACATGTTTCAGGAGTTAGCAGGTTACTTGCCCTATGGGATCGTTTACCTGGAGCTAAAAACACTTCAAGGTGTCAGTGTTGACAACAATTCACTATTAGCCCTGTCAGATTCAGCACTGGTGGGGAGATCTATGTAGTGCATGCCCAATGGTCCATAACTTCTACCCAATTATCCACAGTAGACCACATAGAATTTTATGCAAGGGCATATTGTAGTGAGCATCAAAATACACAATGTTAGATTTGTGTTAGTAGATCTAGTATTCAACGTCATATCCACCTCAAGATCTATACCAAGACTTAGAACATTGAGCTACCTTAGGATGCAGGACCTATCCAGGGGGGTCCCATGTGTCAAGATTTGGGCCTCATTGTCTAGTCCTCTAGAGTGAGATTTCTCTCACCTTGTCCAGATATGCTTACCTCTCCCATCACTTCGTAGCTCTGATGCCATTGTTGGCAAATATAATTGCAAAATAATTGAGCGTGAAGCATTAGATATTATTGAAATAACCAAAGGTAGTTTATACAAAGTGATATAGGCTAAATATAGCCTCACACGGTGCATAAAATAACAATCCCTAGTTCATAGCTAACCATATGCAATATGGCGCTAACAACTTACAACTAATGCTAACAAATATTGAGAAGATGCTAACAATAATAACTTAGATATTTGTGATATGAATAATGCAAATATCCTAAGGTAAATAATAAACTAATAAACTAATCTATCCTAACATAGGAATATAGGTAATATCCCAAGTAATGGAATATTTACCCTAACAAGCCCAACAATAGATTGATGACATGGATGAATAGATGACAAGGACCCATATGCATCTAAAAGTTATTGGATAGGTTTGTAATTGTAGATGATCTTCACTCTCTAGAAATAATTTTGAAATCTCTTATCTTTAATAATGCATGTTCAGACCAATAGTGTACTTTGTTAGATCTCTAAGAATATTCTAGAAATTACTTGTCCTTTAAATTCTAGCTTATGTGGTTTAAAGATACTTTCTTTAGGCCTTTAGTTATTTAGTTATGGAGGTAAGGAAATCTAAGATACAACACCTAGATGTATTGATTTATCAAGAGATTACAGTTCATCAAACCTAGAATCAAGGAATGCAATTGGTAGGATTTTTGGGGATGTGAGGGCTAAAATGATAGGTCTGGCTTTCCAACTATATCAAGTGAATGCTCAAATTCACTCCTTGGGACTTATAAAATATCTTATCAAATAGTAAATTCATGTCTCTTCCAATTTAGAAAAATGGGAAAGAAGGAATGAGCTCTTATGGAAATAAAAATCCATGATCAAGTGGTTGAAGTAAGGGGACATAAACTCTACTTTTTTCCATAAGTCTCTATTTTCTAAATGAGACTCAATATTTATGCCCTCCCTATAGACCAACACTAATGATCCAGTTTGCTCTTGGGATGGGATGAAGAAAATTACTACTAACTACTTTGAGAACATTTCGTTGCAATCCCTCTAGACCCTAGGTTCAAGATAAAATTCTATAGGGAATCCCTTTCCTTATTGAAGAAGAGGATAGTTAGGTATGGAATAAGAAAAAGAAGCTTTTTTAATGATGAAAAGGAGAAAAAATACCAATATTGGATGGCTTCCCTATCAAGTTCTTTAAATAATTTGGGACTTCATCAAATATGATCTACTTGTGGTGGTAGGCACAAGTGGAAAACTCAATTCAAAAGAAATAAAAAATACCTACATTGTGTTCATACCTAAGTCCCAAGAGGTGAATCAATTTTTGACTTTAGATTGATATCCATTTGTAATGTTCTCCTCAAAATAATTATGGCGGTGATAGCTCAAAGGTTGAAACCCTTCATGCCTATGATAATCTTACCAAAGCAAGGAGCATTTATGAGAATATGATAAATTATAAAATAAAAGTTCTTTCCTATGAGGCCCTTCACTCCATGTAGGCATAAATATTCCCCTCCATGTTTATCCATTCAGACCTCTCCAAGGCTTATGATAAGGAAAACCAAGATTTCTCCTATAGGTCTTGAGGAAGTTTGGCTTCCACCAAGATTGTGTGGATTGGATTAGAGGCACTATTTCCTCAATCTCTTATGTTATGATGATAAGGGATATTCTATCTCCTTTTTTTACTACTTCCATGGGACTATACCAAGAGGATCCTCTTTCCCCTTATATTTTCATTATTTTGGTAGAATGTTTAGGTTGTCTTATCTCCAAGGAAAGGAATAATAGATCCATTCAAGGAATAAGATGTCCATTGGTAGCCCCTTTGCTCCCTCATATACAATTTATAGATGACTCAACCTTGATGGTTCATGCTACTACATCAAAAGCATCTAGATTCAAAAGAATTATAAACCTCTTTTCGATAACAATAGGACAACTTATTAATGAGAAAAAAGTCTAAGATCATATTCTTTCATTGCACTACTAGAGTGGAGATCATGATTCTAAATATTTTGAATTTTAGTCAAGATTCTTTTCCAATCTCTTATTTAAGAGTCTAATTAAAGGTGACCAAACAAAAAAGAGAGGAATGGGGGTAGTTGATAAAGAAGCTATAGAGTAGGTTGAATAACTAGACCAATTGGTGGCTTTCCCTTGGAGGTAGGTTCACTTTTGTTAAATCAGTTTATAATATATTCTCATCTATGTATCCTCAATCTTAAGTATTCCTAATAATGTATTGAGAAAGTTGAACAAGATTAATCAAAGGTTCTTATGGAGTGGGGTAAAAGCAAAACATAAGTGGGCTTTAGTGAAGTGGGATCAGTTATGTCTTCCAAAAAAATAGGGAGTTTTGGGCCTTCGATCAACAATTAAAAATATCTTAGCCTTGGTAACACAATTATATTAATAATTATGAGTTATGGGTGCAAATCCTAAGATCCAAGTAAGTAGAAAATCAACTTCTAGAAGTTTTTTACTAGATATTAGCTTCCTAGATGAATATCTCTAGTTCTTGAGGTACTTAGGATAATGGTAGAGAATTATAAAACTATAACTATTTTAAATAGTGAGGAATGGTGATCAAGAAAATTTCTAGATAGACACTTGGGGTGTTTTGCCTCCATTGTCTCACTAATTTTTATAATAGTGAGACCTTGTGGAACAACTCCAGAGTCAATGATGGATAAAGATATAATACTTTTATAGAAACTATGTAAAATGAGTGCAGAGAATAGAGACTAGATTTTGATGAGGGACTAACCAATCTTTGACTAGGAGGTTTTCAAGAAGGCTATTCATCAGGTTCTTAAAACTTAGTTTCTATCTTGGTTGAAATACAAAGACAAACTATGATGGGGCACACATTCTAATGATGTGTATACTACAACTCTAGGATACTCATCCTTCACTCATCATAGGGAAAATCCACTCAATGATATCTTCAACTAGATTTGGCAACTTTGAACTTGGACTAAAATAAGATTTTATCTGGATCCTTTCCAAGAGGGTTCTTATAGGAGACCAATTGATGAAACCTGGTTTTTATTATTTTTTTAGATGTTAGCTATGTTGTGCATAAAACATGACTAGGACCACCTTTTTTTTCTTTTATCCCTTGGTCATTCAATTATAGAAATGGCTGCAAAAAAATTTATATCTAAGACTCCTTCAATTCACTTCCCTCAAGTAGGCATGGAGGACTTGGTCCAAGGTGAATGAATTGGAAAAATCGATGAAAGAATTGGCCTTGGTTAGCATATCTCTAATACTTTAGAATATTTATAAATAAAATAATAACAAATATTTAAAACGACTCACCATAATGTCCAACATATTTGGGAAAATACTATAGCCACTATAAAATAAACTACGTTGCATACTTTAAAGTCCCCTCCATGGTATCTTAGTAATGACACAATATACTCTTTAATCTTTAACTCATGGATGAATGGAGACATATGCACCGGCAAGGTTTCTAGCCTACTATTTAGAGAGATGGACCATATAAATACTCTCCTGGAGGTATGGGAAATATTGACATTACTGGTGGATCAATAGATAACCCAAGAAGGGCAAATATGGAAGGCATAAGAATAATCTTATATGGTACTCATATTTTTATTTTTGTGGAGAATTTTGGCATCTTACCTAAAAATATAATGGAAGCATATGCTATCCTTTATGGCATTCAATAAGTTGCTACGATCGACTGGTTTGCAATACAAGTATAATTAGACTCACAAGTAACCATTAATCAACTAAAGGTACCCACCAAGATCTCCTTCTAGGATTAGAAGTTATATAGGGTGATTAACAAGATACATGTGCTTTAGTCTAGATTTAGAATAATAGAGTTGCTCCATGCACCCCAAGAGTAGAATTAGATAAAAGATGTTATAATGAATTTGGTTTTAGACCATAGGGATCTAACTTGTTATGGAGATACTCCATGATGGTGGATGTAGAAAACCGGGTAAAGTATACACCAAATACTCCATATCAATGTCATCAACTCTGATGCCTATATGTAGTGACTTAGAATAAAGTCATAGATTTCTCATTACTTGTATGCACTTAAGACATAATTGTTGCTCTTTTGTAGAAGTTTCGATGAAAGCCCTATCTATAGGGCCAACAATGTAGCTTCTTTATATGCTTGCAAGTAATATAAAATCCTTTAAAAAAAAATTATTATAGATAAATCATAGTAATCATTTATGCGTGTACACACATAGTCACCTTGTAACCTCAATTTCTTTTTAAACCTCTATAACATGGAAATTCCTCTAGTAGAAACAACTTATGAAACACCTCATAAATATCCTCAAAGGTTGTGTCCTCACACATGTTATATCTCGTTGTCTTTCTAATTATGGGATATATTTTTTTTTAAAGAGTGTTAAATTTATTTATAGTTTCAACAAATTTAACAATACTATCATAGATTAAATTTAGGTTTTCATGCATTGTAGAGTTTCTCATGTTTTCTATGGTTTAAAAAATTTTGGATACTTGTACTTGTAATGCAATCCACTCTATGATTGGATGTCTACATTTAATATTATAAAATAAAAATTCTAACTTTTCAAACCTCCTTTCAAAGAATTTTGTAATCCTCTTTTTTGAAGAAAAAAATATTTATTTTTCTGATGAAAACCTTCTCCTCACATATTTTTGAACAAACCCACACTTGCCCTGTTAAAAAAAAAGCCATTTTTTTAGGGGAAATAATAAACCCCTTTTTCAAAATAAAATACCCCTCCTAAATTTGGCACATACTTGTTAAATAGGAAATGGTTATGGATGTTGATGTGGATAATATTGATGTGAATGTGGATAGGTTTGGTGAGGTTTTGGAGTTTTTTTGGCATTTGTACAAAGATATTTCTATCCATGAATCCATGTTGTTATCTTAACAATGAAGAATGGGGTTGTTGTGGCCCATGCAATCTCTTTCATAGTGGATTTTTTTGTATGAATAGAAATTTGTGTGAAGGAATGTTCATGTGAATTTTTTTTTACATGAAAGTCTATTTCCTCACTTCCATCCTCTAACATGATGTCTATGACAAGGATAACCAAGTTTGAGCATGAATTCTACTTGAATTATTGTTTACATGAAAATTGGTTTAGATGAAGGCCCGAATTTGGATTTAGAAACACAAAAATACCTTCACATAAAGGTCTTTTTTTATGATTTACAAAATATTTGTGATATTAAAATAAGTCACAACAACATGCACTTACCCCTTTCTATTTAGAGTTCTAAAATATTCATGTTTTTCGATCCACTTAATTTAACCAACCTATTTACCTTTTAAAAATTTTAAACTCTTAAAAAAATTCATAGAAAATAACCACTTAATTTAAAAATTTGAAGATTGAATAACCAATATATTTATAGGTTAAAACTTTATTAAAAATAAAAAAATTAGTAAATAAAAATAATTACATTAAAAAATGCAATCAATATGCCAATAGATTTAACTTTAAAAAAATAGAAAAACTATAATGTTATTCTATAATTTCAATACTATACATTTAAATATGTATTTAGATCATTAATAAATTATTGCATATAATTCAAATTTTCAAGCGAAAATATTATATTCATCTTCCACGTGCAATTCCAAGACTTTTTTGCTTCTTTTGCAACTTTATATTTCACACACTTTTTCAATCAATCAATCTATCTATCCATATATCTATCAATATCGATAGATAGATAGATAGACAAATAGATATATATATAGATAGATAGATAGATAGATAGATAGATGCATGTTTGGTAAAAAAGGATTATTAAATTAATTTATTTGAAAACTAGATTACATCTCCTAAATTTATAGGATTTAAGGGTTTTAAGCCAAGTTTTTACAAAGGATGTGGGACTATTCTCCCTCACATCTAGTATACTACATCTATCTATGGAAAAAAAGAGTAACCATGTAAATTAATTATATATAAATCTAGATACAATAGACTATACTATCATCAATGGTAAGAATAGAAAAAGGAGCTTCCCTGGTCTATTGAATCCATCATTTGGAAGGATATCCATAGCAAGTGATGTCTCCTTAATCAAGAGCCCATTTATCCATAACATATGCCACCTTGTTCTTATATCTAAAGATGTATATGAAATCCAATGTCTCAAATCATTGTTGGATCATTTGTATTTGCTCAATTATTCTTTTTATTCTCTAGTCTATGTTCTTTTGCTTGACTAGTTCTCTTAACTAGTTAATCATAATTTGGGAGTTTGAATCCACCTAGATTTTCCTCCACCCCACTTTTAGAGCCTATTGTAATCCCTTAAGATAGCATATCCCTCAACCAGGTCATTAGAAAACTTACCTAGATTTTTTACAAATATAAAAGTAGGGGCATCATTCAAGAGGTGGCATGTTGCCCTATACTCACTTTTCCTAGATTTCCTCTTCAGGATTCATTCGTATTAATCTTACCCATTCCCTTTGTAGGGGGTTTCCAATTTTTAGTTTGGATACTTGTACAAAATTTGAGGATACCCTTTTTTATGTGACCATTTTTGGAGTGACTTATAATCTGTATCTTATTTGAATCCACTTATGCTTAGGATTCTAGGGCACTTCAATAGGTATTGGATTGACTCCCTAATATTTTTTGTGATTCTTTGCTAGACAAAGTGGTTGTCTTTATACTCATGGTTGAGGATGAGATTATTTATCTCATTCCACAAATTACACAAAAGGAGGGTCATCCCCCAAAAAAATATCTACCGAGTGAGTTGGTTTATTTTCTTCCATTTGGGAAACTCCTTCCAAAGTTTTTCTATAGAAGAAATTTTTGACCAACAGATGCCTAGCAGAGCTACCATCTATTTCTATAATTTCAATGTGATGGGATATTCTATAAAGAGGTGAGAGATTGTTTCCTCATTCTTCCAACACATCTCATATTTAAAAGGTCTATGCATCCCTCTTTTAATCAAGTGTTCCTCTATCAACACCCTTCTATGAATTAGAATCCAAATAAAGAATCTTAATTTGGACCAAGGTTTTGTATCCACAATTGTGTGAATATATCTCTTATCAAACTTAAGGTAATCTTTAAAAGGGCTAAGTATCCAGAGATAATTATATATTCACTATGATTTTTCTTTCCTCATCCAAGAGTATTCTTCTCTTGAGACCATAAGAGTAATCTCATCTAGATGGTCCTGTATGTTATGATTCTATGAAAATTGGATTGGCCAATTATCTATTAGAATCCATTTCCTTCATACCTCTAACTATTGCTTTGAGGCTTACAATAATTAGCTACATTGACCCAGTTGTTTCTATGTAGGTTCTCCATCAACCATCTCCAAGTCGAGAATTGAGTTATTAGAGGATGACAACCATCCTACGAATCTATATAGAAGTTAGTCTTTTATCTATTATGATAATCCAAAATAATATTTTCTTGATCATATCCTCTCCTTAATAATTATAAATATAATTATTAATAATTGAGACATAATGATAGGATTATAATCACCCATCATCGTCCTAGGGAGGACAATGCAATAGTTTAGGCTTTGGCTCTTTTTCGAGAGGTTCAAGGTTCAAACCGTGGCGTAGGTGAGTGTGTGATGGGTGTGGTGTGTGGTGGTTGTGTGTTAAATTCTCTATTGATAAGTAGAGATCTTAGATTTAGGAAGGGTCATGGTTGGAGGGAGCCTGCTCAGTCCTATGTCTTGGTCGTAGGGATTTCTCACACTAACCAAATAAAAATATTAATAATAATAATAATAATAATAATCAATCATCCTTAATATAATAATAAATATAGAACTATTTTAACAAAATTAATGGATCAACCTTAAATAATATAAAATATTTGAATGTTATTGTAATTAAAAAATCATCAACGACTATAATTTATAAATTAGGTACAATATGTTGAGATGATCACTACATATAAGTCACCAAAATTTATATTTATAATTTTTTATTAAAAAATGATAAATAATATAACTTAAAAGTAAGTAAAAATAGGGGAGTGATGAGGGGCCATCGGTAGGGAATTTCTTGGCTAAGTTTTCATTAACAACTTCCATATGAGGGCCATTAGTTGGGATTTTTTTTTGTAATTTTTTAGTAGTTGCTTCCATTTGTTCCTTTTAGACTATTTTTAGGACAATTTCTGATCAAATGCCCAACTTTTCTATAGTAAAAACATGCATTAGGTAAGTTTAAATAGACAAAAGGCTAACTTACTTGGAAACCTGGATCATTGAGTAAGTTTAGATAGATAAGAGACTGACTTATTTGTTCCTCCCAAGAACCCTTTTGCCGCTTCCATGGCTCAGACTAAGTACTCATATACACCTAAAGGGAATGTTTTCATAATCATCTTCTTGATCTTAATTTTCTTCTTCAAATTGCCACTTGATATTTTTTGGTAGAGGGTTATTAAATTCTATGACCACCCGATACAAGCATAAATAAAATGATCAAACTATATTGTGCTATCTGATGTCATCATTTAGGTGCCTAAAATGTTACCAATGGCTGAGAAGACTATATGATTATAGAATTTAGTTGGTAAACCAAAATATATAACCCAAACAGGTCCTACTAAAGGCATTTTGTATTCAACCTTAAATAAAGCATGCTAGGATTTCATGAACAAACCAGCTCGACCAAAAATCAAAAACCACTTGGAATATTAATTGCCTATCCTCATCATTAGTAAATAACACTAAAAAATACCCATTAGGATAATTTGAGATACTAAACTCACTTGGAGTTCACCATTGCTACAAAGCCCAACTTTTAAAAGCAGGTAAGGATGGTCGCAAGCCCAAGAATTAACAGATCAACCCTCGTTGCTCCACTATAGCAATTCCATATTGAATGTCAATTTGGTTGCTCATATGCAACCAAATTCTATTTTCTTGGGATCAATCCTTGGCATACTAAGAGGTTGATGCAAAAAACCCTATCGACTATTTTGAGTTATTGGAGGTTGAGCACCCCTTACAGCATCTTTGAAATTCATTCTATCCATAGTTCCACCTAATCCCTTCCTTGCATCCTCTATCCTTCTATGGCTCTTGCTCTTCAAACCCTTATGTGGCTCTTGCTCTTCAAACCCTCAAATTAATTAACATCTATAAGTTATTCTTATAAAATAATAAAATATTTTATATTTGTTACCAAACCAATCAAATTATATTTAAATGTTTATAATTTCTCTTTTATCTCACATATCCTTCATCTTCTTTAATTTAAATGAAAATCACATCTTTATAAATTATTTTACATAAGAAAGAAAATTTATAATTATAATTTATGAATTCCACATATTATAAAATATTTTTATTATTTTGTAATTTTATTTTAATTATTTTAATTTATATTGTATAAAAATGCACATTTCAAATAATTAAATATTTAATAGTTTATATTTTCTAATAATTATTCTTAAATTAAAACAAGTAAATAAAGAAAATATCGTTATCTATAATTACATAGTGATATATAATATAAAGATACATATTTATTCAATAATATTTAGTCAATCAAGTGTCATATATTTAGGATTAACTACCTCAATTTTTAAAGAGAAGATTTGTATTTAAATCTTGTTGCATGAATTCTATATAACTAATTAAAAATAATATATATATATATATATATATATATATTCAAATGATATCGAGACCTAGGTTTGAATATTGTAATATATACATAGTTTTCAAGTGTTATAACACTTTTATACCATTGTCAATTTATTTTCCCTCTATGTATGTGGTTTTCAAGGTTGTTTATATATAAATTATATTATATCATATTTTAAAATTATATTTTAATTATTAAACAAGAAAAAAAAATTATTTTAATAATAACTTATATGTCTCTTCTATTAAATTTTCATTAGAATACCAAAATATTACATCAATTAAACCATATCGAGCATACCTTTTTATCAAATATATATTCTATTTATTTTTTTATCAAATATATTCTTTATCTTCTTCAAAGTTCCATATTTCCATAATCAAGTTCTTGACATCATTTTCATTAAGAGCTAAAACATCTCTTGATTGCTTGTCTTCTAAATTTTGAATTTCACCAAAAGAAGATCTTGTAAAAAAAGCCCATGTAATTTCATTCCTTGATTTCCATATTGTTATGCTAAAATTATTTGTTCTCTATTTTGATAACACATTAAAAAAGTTTTAAATTTAAGTATTAGGATTTATCATTAAATTGCATGTCAAGGAAATATGATCTTTTGCATCTAGGCACTAAAAAGTTGAATTGCATGTAGTACTTGCACATTTAAGTTAAAAATTGTTTGTGAATTCCTCCTTGTGCCCTTGCTCAAAAGAGAAAAATATGTTTTACTTTTAGTTTATAATATTTACCTTAGGTTTTGTAGCATTGCAAGGAAATAAAAAAAATTATACGAGTTAAGAATCTTATTTTATACGCATTTTTTTCATTAAAAATGCACAATCATCCTTTTGCATCATAGCTATCGAGACAAAAACCATAGGTGTATGCAAATTGAACAAATAAAATAGATTTAGAGTAATCTATAAAAACCTTTGGTGAACCCAAAACTTTCCCATCAAAGAACTCGATAAAAATGACAAGGATCAACTGAGAACCCTTATCCAAGTGTAGAAGTCAATTTCGGATTTCGGAGGCTAGTGTCATTGGATCCAAAAATCCATGTCTATATGAGCTAACTATCAAAATGACATTGAATGGAGGATTATGTTGACCTTATTTATTCAAGGATGCCATGATACGTAACCACATGGACAGAAGTTATGCTTGTTAGAGATTATACTAGCTACAAAGCCATTGTATAAGCACACATCATGAGAGTGAGAGACTCTTATATCCTCATTAGTGGTCAAGAAAAACATCTGGTAAATGAGATAAAAAAAATTACTAAAATGTTGTATGATTCAACATCAAATAATTTCCTCTTCTTATTCACAAATGAATGGTACAATCAAGCCCTTCAACAAAATTATAGAAAATATCATCATCAAGGTGTACAAGGTTGGAAAGAGTAATTGAGATGAAAGTACCCCTTACACAAATAAGACTACCTACAAAATATCAAATAAGATGGAACTTTTCTAATTATTTATGGTTTGGAAGCCCTTCTACTCATTGAGTCTGCAATCCCAACTTGAAGATAGCTATAGCCACTAGAATGAAAGACAAGAAGTCACTCAAAAAAATATTCCATGAGAAAATTCAATGGATGAGCAAAGGGTGGAAGAATTCTTCAAGTAGCTATAAGAAAGAGGCACCAAAATATCTCACATGACAAAAATATCAAAATCAAGGTGTTGTAGGAATGGGAATTTAGAACTTGTATATGATAACAAACAACATCTTAGTAAGTTAAATATAAGATGGTAAGGACCCCTATGGAATCACCAAACTCATACCAAATAGAGAAGTGGTGCCAAAAAATTGGATGTTCAGTTATGTTCCAAGAAGTTTTGGGGAGGAGGATGATGCACAGTGACAAGATACCTTTCTAGGACAATGAGATGCATTTTTGAGACATTAAGACAAATTTCTAAGACAATGGAACAAATATCTATGATGGCTTTTGAATCCTATGATGTGTTCACATGAAATTTTGATGGCTAGCCACTAACAATAGTTGTTAATGAGGTAAATTTGAATTCCTAACACCCCAAGGAGACATTTTGAAAAGTTTAAGTAGGATAGGCATTGACTTAGGAACAAAAATTTAGCATCTAGTGCCAATGAGATAATTTGAATCTCAATAAATAAGTAGTAAAAGGATAAATACAAATTTCAAAAAGGCATAAATAAAGTCATAGGATAAAATAATCAAATCTCTTTAAGACTTAATTAAAATAGAAAGGAGGGATTACCCTAAATTGTACAACTAGATTCAAGACATGGCCTTCAAATAAAAAACCAACCACTTTAAATAAAACTAACCCTTGCAAGGTGATGGAAAAAACCATAAAAAGACAAGGATAAACAAGTTCAATTATTACAGTTCAAAGTGAAGATTGGATATAATGAGAAAATAGAGGACTAAAGATATCAAGTAACATAGAGAAGGTTTTTCTTTTTAAGATTTGAGTTGTAGAGTAGTGCAACAAAGTGATTAGAACTTACACCTAAAGAGAAGAAAGTGGTTTATAGGGAAAAGTAGAAACTCAAATATGTTATCAAAGAGAGCTATAAGAGATGTCAAATCGTCAACATAATAGTTGATTGTTGTAACTTCTCTTACAATTGAACCTCCAATGAGAGAGGATTCAAGGATGACATGTTTATCCTAGGCCAAAGTTTCCCTTGAGATTGAAGATATATTAGGTTGTGTGCATATTCCAAGGGGAAGATCAATCACACTATTTTTATATCCTACAAGGATATAAAATAGATGATTGATGAACATGGATGCTATAGGAGACTGCTCTTTAGTAGGTAAAAACCTTATATTTCCATTTGTTTTAGTTTTCTCTATATTACTTTTGATCATATATCATAATGGGGGTCCATGAATGGGTAAATTTTATCCCATCAATCAACATGTTGTACGTCAAGTTATAATGTTTCTAAATTTTTTGGAAGACCATAACAAACATATTGAGGCAACACCCCTCATGTCTATGGACCACATCATAAGCACTTTAGGTACTCACAAGAACTCTAAGGTCATAATCATCCAAGCCATCCATCATTGGGTATGAGGTGGATAGAGGAAGGGATCCATCATTAAAATAGATGCTCAAATGGCTTATAAAATGATGAAGAGATGGCACATCTATTGAAGACAATGCATTAGCTTTTTCAAGAAAATATAGAGAAAAGCAAGACAAAAGGAGATAAGTTCTATCATGTTACTCTCCTCATAATGGGGAAAAAGTATGGCATCCTCACACACTTTAGTGACAACCAAGCTTATTGTTGGCACATTACTGGTATGACTTTGAAGGCCTCAAAATTAGGTCATATCATATCCTTTGTAATGAAAATTTGTAGAGTGGAAGGTATTGGAATGTAAGTTTTATCCTAACAAGGTTGTTAACACAACTTTGGAGGCCTCAATTAGGTATTATCGTATCATTTTACAAATAAATCTATGTAAAGATATATATTGAACCACATGTTCTAAGCATATAAATTTTATTTAGTTTCATTATTGTTACATCTTTTCTGTTTAATGATTATGAAAGGTTTGTTTGAAAGTAAAAATAAACTCTTAACTTTAGGCAAGTATAAAAATTTATAAAAACATAAAAAAAATTATAAATCATTTCTGTGTATTAGATCTATTTGTCTATTGTCATTATATATATAAATTGTGGAAACTTATTGTTGTTTGGTGCCCCAACATGTCTACTCACAACAATTTATTGAAAACTTTATGTTTTTTATGTTGAAATTAAATACTAATTTTAATAGTGTCTCTTATGATCTAAGGTTCCCATGTTTGTGTGTAACATCTCCCAAAATTTAAATCTCCTAGCATGCTTGATCGTAGAAAAGGACTATAATTGTAACCAATTCCTTTATGTATATAAAAGAATTAAAAATAGAAAAAGCATGGTACAAAGAAAGTCATCTGTCGACCAATTTTTTTATTCGAGCTATGTACGTAACGGATAGAAAACATTGACAAGTTTTTATTCGAGCAGCTATATTAATTATGAAAGGTGATAACCCTATAGGGAGACACTTCACGTAGCCCAAAATGAAAATTTTGCATTCGTGCGGTTTATATTGATTATGAAAGGTTACAACTCCACGGGCTCACAGTTTACATAGTCAAAAATGACAATTTTTTATTCGAGCAGCTACATTGACTATGAAAGGTGACAATCCCACGGGGACACACTTTACATAGTGAAAACGACTATTTTTCATTGAAAGCAGCTATATGGAGTATGAAAGGGGACAATCCCACGGGGACACGGTTTACATAGTCAAAATAAAATGACAAATTTTCAATCGAGTAGATATACTGACCATGAGAGGTGACGACTCCACGGGGACATACTTTATATATTAAATTTTTTATTTCACACATTTTTAATTCTATTGGGCGGCTTAACCGTCAACCTGATTTTATTGTGAAGTCCGCACACGTGGGGAGGACGCTTACGGCCTCAGAGAAAAGCCATATAAGCGAATGAGCGGCTGATGTTCCGCCGCGTGTTTGCCTGAAAAGGCGGCGGAAGGGACCACTAGTCCCGCCTAACCAGGGAAACGCAGTCGTTTCACCCACGGGTACGGTTATAGCGCTCTATTGATTTCTATGTTGGAATTTGGTTTCACTTTAATATATTGTTTTATTTGATTAGTATAGTGTGTGGCTTTGTTAATAATCTAAGTGGGTAGTGGGACATGAGTGGTTTATGAACATCAACACTTTGTCAAACTCTTTGCCAATAGGTTAGCAGGCTTAAAGGTGAAAGCCCCTAGTACCATTTATTAACATGAGTTGATTTCTATGTTGGAATTTTGTTCCACTTTAATACCTCTTCTTTGTTAGTAATCCCACATTAACCATTGATCGGTAGAGGAACATGAATGGTTTATGAACTCATTGCCAATAGGTTAGTTGACCCACATACTTTCTTTGCGTGTGTAGGATAGTTGACCTCATACTTTCTAACAACAAATTATTTATTTTCAATAATGTATTCTTATATTAAAATTTCTTTCCACCTTTGTGGGTGTGTTGGAGAAGAGAATGCGTGGAAAGAGGGGGAAAAGCAATTGTTTAGTGAGATGAAAGCACACGGAATTTCTTTCCACCTTTGTGGGTGTGTTGGAGAAGAGAATGCGTGGAAAGAGGGGGAAAAGCCATTGTTTAGTGAGATGAAAGCACACGGAGTTTTGGGATTTTCTTCGGCTTTTTATTATAAAAGGATGTCAGGAGAGGGGCATCAACAACAGAAGCAAGTGAGCGACGTGGACAGTGAGTGAGCAGCAGCCTCTACTTCAGCATCAACAACAGAAGCAAGTGAGCGACGTGGACAGTGAGTGAGCAGCAGCCTCTACTTCAGCCTTGGTGAAAATGTTTATCGAAAGCTTCCGCGTGCAGAGCCCGAATGTGATAGCTTCCGCTTGCAAAGCCCGAATCTCATTTACACACAGGAGAGCATCGAGTTGGTGTATGACTATGCAACGACCGACCTTGTCCACTACAACAGGAACGACAAGTAAGAGGGGGTCGTCAAGCCCAAGTTCAAGACTGATCGGCGGATTCCCAAGCTCTGGTGAGATTGAATTATATATATATATATATATTTTAGATACATAGGGGAGTTGGTTACAGTGAGACTGCATTATTATGCCTTTTCATGGTTTAGTGACGTCCAATGAAAAGCGTTACTCTTTTTTGTTATAATTTCTTTTCTTTTAAGGAAAAGGTGGATGTGCTTCTTAGGGACACGAAGTTTTTGAATTCGTGTAGCTGAGAAGCGATTTTGACTATAGGATAAGTAGGAACAATAATTAAAAAGCGTTACAGAGGTTAGCTATGTGGTGCACCGTGCAACTAAGCCGGCTATGGAATAGAGTAGATAAATGTTGTTGTATAGAGAAGGAAAAATTATGCAAAAACAGAAGATAAAAGTAGAAGCGATTTTGATTAATTCGTTACAAAAATTAAAGTGTGTTATTAGCTGTGATGCAACTAAGTCGTCGAATAGAGTAAGTCAATGTTGGTTTACAGAGAAGAAAATATTATGCAGAAAAGACACAATTGCTGCTACAAAAGACCCAAATTATTGTTACAATGGAACCAGAAGCTTCTTTCCATCTTCCTAGATGATCAAACAGGTAAAATAAGTCAACACTTGAATACTATCTTTTAAATAAATGGACAAATATACCCATCTTTATTACCATGATGCCTGATTAGATCTTTTAAGGTTCATCTGACTGATCCTGCATGTCTGAAGTCCAGAGGGTGAGATTATCCCCAAGCAACTGCAAGATCAGTGTGCTATCCTTGTAAGACTCTTCACCCAGTGTGTCCAGTTCAGCGATTGCCTTATCAAAAGACTGTTTAGCAAGAGTTCATACTTTGTCCGATGAATTCATGATTTCATAGTAAAACACCGAAAAGTTGAGAGCAAGTCCAAGTCTTATAGGATGTGTCAATGGCATTTGAGCAAGAGCAATATCCTGCGCAGCTTTATAGGCCTCCATTGTGTGATCCACCACCTCTTTTCTCTCCTCTCCGGTCTTATTCTCCGCCAAATATGGATAATAATCGCCTTTCATCTTCATATAGAAGACTTTTGCCTCGCCGGAGCCGGCATTTGGAATGAGAAATCCGTCGAGAAGCTTCAGAACCCCGTTGCAGATCCCCACGAGTTCGGCTTCGACCTTGGCTCTGTAATCTCTGACAGCTGCGAGCCTGCCGTGTTGCCCTTGATCTCCTCCGTCTCCTCGATCGACGGCGTTCTTGCAGGCCACCGACAGCAGGTTGCGCTCGTACGCGTCCGCCGCCCTCACCAACTTCTCCCTGTACTCCACCATGTCATCGTAGCGCTCCGCCTGGTCCTCCACCTTCGACATGTACAGGCTCTCCGCGCGCACCGGATCCTCCATTTCCGACGCAGATTGCGCTCCTCCAACGCACTCACCACCTTCTCCTGTACTCCACCATGTCATCGTAGAGCATTACCTGCTCTGTCGCGTGCTCTACACCTTCGACATGCACACGCTAACCGCTTGCACCCAATTTTTTTTTATTATATAGAAGAGTTGGTGACAACAACATTATTTTTATTAATTGATAAGTGAAAAGTTCAAACTTTAAAAGTTATTTCTATCAAACTTAACTTATTTTTAGTAATTGATAAGTGCAGAGTTCAAACCCCAAGGGCTGCTTCTACCAAAATTATTTTTAGTAACCGATAAGTGCAGGATTCAAATTCCAAGGGCTGCTTCCATCAAACTTATTTCATCTAAATACTGTTAATCTGATGTAAAGACGATCACCTGTAGATAGTTGTTGGACACCTCAAATTTACTCATCCTTAAAATTTGTTATTTATGTAGATATATTTAATCTTTGAAAATAATTTTATTTTTATTTTTTAATCATAAAAGGATCTATAATAGATTATTTTTTGTTTCATAAAATAAAAATAAAAAATAGTATAATGTTTAAAATAAATAATAAAAATTTAATTAAGGAATAACATTACGTGCAAATAATATTACGTTTATAGGAAAAATACTCTCAAGGGTTGGGTACTTATCAAAAACAGATATAGGTTTAAATTTTGGACAAGCCAATTTTTTGCAAAGTTAGTAGTCTCTTCTGAATCTTTTGAGTGCAGGCCAAACGATGATGATACTAGGAAGATGATGATACTAGGAAGTCTCACGCAGGATTAACAAGACGGATAAGTTTGTTGAAATAGTCCTTGTAGTTTGAAACTTACTACGGTAACTAACTCTTCTATGTAATTAAAAAATTATAAAAAAATAAAAATAACCAAAAATAAAGCCATCTTTTCTAAGGACATAATGAACATATATTCCCAGTTCTAAAGGACGGTGACACTTTTATGAAAAAATTGTCCTAAAAATCTATACGCCGCACTTCAGCGCATGTGCGCTTCGGTCCCGAGAAATAACGATTCCGTTACATGTGATTTACACGGAAGTACCTGTCACGAAGACGTGACTGAGTTGTTAGTGGCCGGTGGAGTTGTCTTCTGTCGTGTTGCGATTCGGGGAACCTCAAACTTTTCTTTAGAAAGCACCGCCCATGTTTTTTTTTTTTGTTCCAAATAGAGGATGTTTCATCTAATCCGCGAAGCACGGAGACCTACCCCTTGCGGTCCACGTACATATAAGATAGTGTTTGTTGGTGTTGTTACCTTGAAGGATTAAATTTTATGGATTTTATTTTTATTTTTTTATTTAATAAATTAAAGATTATAAGAGTTTTTACATTAAAAATTATATTTGTTAGATAGTGTTTGTTAATGTGTTATCTGACAAGCTTAAATTTTATGGATTTTATTTTTATTTAATAAATTAAAGATTATAAAAGTTTTTACACTAAAAATTATATGAACTAAATAATATTTGTTAATGTATTACCTCAAATATTTTAAAAGATAAAATTTTATAAATTTTAATTTTATTTTATTTAATAAATTAAAATTTATAAAAAAATTATATGAGCTCTTAATATAACGACTGTAGATAAGTAGAAAGTATTCATTATTTTTTAAAATAGGAGTAAATAATTATTATATCTCTTCATAATTTTATAATTTTAAATTTTATTGGTTATATAAAATTTAAAAGGTTTTTTATTTTAATTTTTTTATATATTATTAGTAAAATTATAGGCTCAAATCTATATTTAATTAGTTGAATTTATACAATCTAATTATATTTAATTTAAATTATAAAATTTTATTTTCTTTGATTAAAAATATTTTTATTTTTATTTTTTTTTTAGTAATATGTTTTTATACATACCTACATCATCCATAATGCAAGTGGCATAGGTAAACCACATTCACTGGAATTTTATTTTTATTTTTATTAATTAATTAAAATCTATTTATTTTTTATTTTTTGATTGGTTGATAAAAAGTTTTGAAAAGTCCCAAAACTTTTTACACAAAACTTATCTATTCTTAATAATATAATAATTTGATAATATTATATATTTTTATATATAACTTTATAATTTACATCTCCTTCTTTTCTATTTAAGCTTATTAAAGTAAAAAGGCAAAAATGCAATTGCTGATTGCCTGGTTATGCTCATGTAAATAAAAAATAAAAACAATATAAAGAATAAAAGCAATATGTATAATTTTTTATGGTGTTACTGAGGTATTTGTTTTCCTTATGATTTTGAAAAATATTGCTGTTTAATGGTCGTGATGAGTATTAAGAGGAACGTGATGGGTTAACGAACGCAGGGATGAGAAATGCAATAAGCCGTGTGTTTCGCGCTATATCCCCAACAACTGGGTTTGACATTTTCATCAATCACAGAGGCAGCGACGTGAAGGAAGACGAAGCGAGCCTTCTTTATTATCATCTCCAACAAAAGGGGCGAAAGGTCTTCCTCGACAAGTATTCCATCCAAGTTGGAGAGAGAATAGCTGAATCCATAGAGCATGCCATACGCACAGCCTCCGTGCATATAGCCATTTTTTCACCTAATTACGCAGAGTCGGAGTGGTGCTTGAATGAATTGGTTCTGATGTTTGAAACCGGAGCTCCCATCATACCTGTCTTCTGTGGAGTTAGCCCCTCCGAAGTTTGCATTGAAGAAGAGAATGGAAGGTATGCTCTAGCTTTTCTGAAGCATAAAGAGTCAGGAAAAGTCAATCCTCAGACACTCCAAAAATGGCAGGACAGCCTGTGCCAGGCTTCAAATATAAAAGGCATCTTATTTACTGGGTAAAACTTCATCTACCCAATATATATACATCGATTGTAGCTGTGAATTATTTCCATCATTAGTTTCCCATTGCTGAAATCGTTTTTCCTTTTCTTTCTTCTGGTTGTTTAATGTAGGAACAAAGGAGAGCTGCTAGAGCAAATCGAAAAGTGTGTAAGTGCACATATTGAGAATGCAAAAACGTATGCCTTGTCCGTTGCAATAAAAAATGTGAGCCAGTGCCGATAAGAAGCACTTGGATCCTTTGATAAAATGTAGAGTCGAAAGATTCCAACCATCCTAAGAAACTAAATAGGGTAAGTTCTGCCGTGATAGTACGTTAATGTCATGGACTTGATCTGGTTACTTATCTACTGATGTATGCTTCTGTGTTTGGATATTGTTTTGTATTAAATTTTCAACTTTCTGCAATGTTTATAGATATAATGTAGACTCAGCCGTAAATAAGGCAGAGTTTGTATATGTCATTTTTTACTGCGTGTTGCTTCAAGCATTGTTCTTCAGCGGATTTTGCAATTTGTTGAAGGGCTTTCAATGAGATGTATATATGGCCGAGAAAGATATCCTCTATGGCCAGTTTCTTTATTGTAGACGGAAATTTCAGGTGTTCCTTGCGTGTTTTCAAAAAAAAAAAAATCATCACATTCTAAATTTTAGTTGAATTTTATATATATATATATATATATATATATATATAAACAACCATATATATATTAACAACCATATGTTCTTAATAAATTATATTTAGTTTTTATTAAGTTATTCTTATATTTTTTTTTCTTTTTGGAAAAGAAGTTTTTTAAGGTGATACTTTCGGATAAGATCTAAGGCAAAGGTATCTATTCCGCCAAAATATGTCTAGGGTTCGCATGTGTCCTACCCCATTTGACACACTCAAATAGCATGCTTAAAACAATAAAAACACAAATAACAAAAACATCAACAACAAAACACAAAAAAACAAACAAAAACATAAAAATAACATAAAAATAAAAACACGGAACAAAAACAATAAAAACACGAAAGCAAAAAATAAAAATAAACTGAACACACAAAAACACAAAAAACAAAACAAAAACACACACTGAAAAAATAAAAGAAGGAAAAAACATATTACAACTATTGCTAAACCAATCCAACAAGCCTTTTAACCAAATTTCAATAGAGGAAACATAAGAAAGAAATATATGGACAAAGAACTGAAAAACCCTGACTGAACTAGAGAGAAGCTTATACAAAGAAAAGAAAAACAAGGTAATATTAAAATTGGAGCCATACAAAGAAAGGATAGAAATAAGAGCAACCTTGATTTGCAAAGGCCACCAGAATTTTCATCCATGATTTGCAATTTTCTCAATCATTTCAACCAAAAGCCTTTGTTAGACATCTTTTTCCCTTATTTTTGTGTTTGAACCACCTTTGTTTTCCTTCCTGCCTCTTGGTTTGTATCCAAATTCATTTTTTATTGGAGACTCCTGATTTCTCTAGACTTAAATCTATTTCTACTAATTGAGAATACAAGACTAAATCTTGATTCATAGATCCTTGGGATCCTCCTTGAGAACTAAATCCTTGTTTGACCTTCTTCTCTATTTTTTGTTTTTATTGGTGAGTTTTCCCTTGTTGAGGACAAATCTCAAAATTACTATTAACCAAATTAATCACTATATCTAAGGAGATTTTGAAGGAGATTTTGAATATGTTTGGGTGAAGAATCTGTGAGCTATCCAAAAATTGGGTTTCCAAATTCTCTATCTTCATAGAATTATTCACATCCTTTAAATCATATTCCACTGCAAGTTTTGAAAAACAATTATCTTAGGAGGCTGACTTATTTGTAAGCTTCATTTTATTAGTAACATGTTTTTTTTAGGAATCTAAAATTTCTTCTGACCTTGATCCTGCTTTGTTTGCTCCAAGACTACATATTTGTAATATTTTACTAAGTGGTTGTATTCATGACAAACCCAACACCTAAAGGGAATGTTTTCATAATCAACTTCTTGCTCCCAAGTTTCTTTCCAAATTGCAAAGTGATTTTTTTGGTAGGGGGTTATTAAATTCTATGAGCACACAGATCCAAGCATAGATAAAATGTTCAAATTATATTGTGTTGTCTGATATCATCATGTAGGTGCCTACAGTGTTACCAATATCTGAGAAGAGTATAAGATTCCAAAAAATTCTAATCCAGATAGGTCCTACAGAAGGTATTTCCTCTTCAACCTTAAATAAAGCATGTCAGGGTTTCATGAACAAACCAGCTCAACCAAAAAACCAAGGACCACCCTAGAATATTTGTTGTCTATCCTCCTCATTAGCAAATAACACCAAAAAATATCCATTAGGATAATTTGAGATACTAAACTCACCTGGAGTTCACCATTGTGGTAAAGCCTAACTTGTAAAAGCACGTAACGATGGTCGAAAGCCCAAAAATCGATAAATCAACCTCGTTGCTCCTTTGTAGTAATTCCATATTGAATGTTAGATTGATGTATATTAACCACTGGATATTCATCCATTGCTCGCATGCAACCCGAGTCTGTTTTCTCAACAACATCTTTAAAATTCATTCTATCTATAGTTCCACTTGACCCCTTCCTTGCATCCTCCTTCCTGCGAATCTTGCTCTTCAAACCCTTATGCAACTTTTGCTCTTCAAACCCTCAATTTAATTAACATCTATTAAGTTATTCTTATAAAATAATAAAATATTTTATATTTTTTACCAAACCAATCAAATCATATTTAAATGTTTTTAATTTATTTTTTGTCTCGTATATTCTTGATTTCCTTTAATTTAAAGGACAATCAAACCTTTATAAATTATTTCATGTAAGAAAGAAAATTTATAATTATAATTTATGATCCCATATATTATAAAATATTTTTATTATTTTGTCATTGTTATTTTAACTATTGGAATTTATATTATATAAAAATGCACATTTCAAATAATTAAATATTTAATAGTTTATATTTTTAAATTTTATATTCTTAAATTAAAACAAGTAAATAAAGAAAATATTATTATCTATAATTACATAATGATATAAAGTTGCATATTTATTCAATAATCTTTAGTCAATAAACTATGATTAACTACCTCAATTTTTTATAGGAGAAGAATGACATTTAAATATTTTCAAGTGATATATATATAATTGTCAAACTTTTGTAACACCACTATATTCCATATAACTAATTAAAAGTAAAATAAATATATATTTATATATAAATAATCAAATGATATCGAGACCTAAGTTTGAATCTTGTAATAGATGCATAGTTGTTAATTTCTTTTCCCTCCATGTATGCGCTTTTCAAGTTTTTTTATATATAAATTAAAATATATCATATTTTAAAATTATATTTTAATTATTAAACAAGAAACAAAATTTGTTGTAATAATAACTTATATGTCTCTTCTATTGAATTTTCATTAGAATATCAAAATATTACATCAATTAAACCATATCAAGCATGTTTTTTTTATTAAAGATATTTTTATTTATTTTTCTATCAATATATTATTTATCTTATTTAAAGTTATATGTTTTCATAATCAAGTTCTTGCCATCATTTTCATTAAAAGATAAAACCTCTTTTGATTGCTTATCTTTAAAATTTTGAATTTCACCAAATGAAGATCAACAACACAATTGGTTAAATTATAGGCCATGTAATTTCCTTCTCTATAAATATGTTTCCATTTCCAAGAAATTACCACTAATAGTAGATGATTAACGTCAATATTAATATTATTTTTATCCAATCCTTACATCCATTTTTTTCAATTAGGTATATGGGATTGAAATGGGCCCCACCCCATCATCAAGTAGTGGTATTACAACAAAGCTAGGATATTATCCATGTATCACTTGAAAATATTTGAACTTGGATCTCCTCTTGAATGTTGAGTAATCTTATTGATTGAACTAATGGTATTTCATTCCACATCCATTTTTGTTGATAGCATTAAGGATAATTTATGAATCCCTCTAAATTGAAATATAATTTCATCATTTTTTAATTAAAAATTGAATCCCTATATGTGTCCTAGACTCTGCATAGTTGTTATTTGAAGTTTTATATGATTATAAGTGAAAGTTTTTCCCTCATTTAAAAAAACACCACCTCCATTACTTTTCACAAGTTTCCTTTAGAAGCACCATCAAAATTTATTTTGATAAAACCATTTTTGGACATTTCCATTTTACATTATATCAAAGCAAATCCTTTATTTTAATGTCATTATCACAAATGACTCTTCCATGTATTTCAAATCATAGATGAATATTCTTTGTATGTTCAACAAAGTTGTCGCCACCTCGTTTTTTTTAACTTGAGACTTCCCATGATGAGCATGACATCTTTAAAAATTCTACAAGAAAGAAAATCATATAGTTCAAAACTTGGACATGATTTTGATACTTATTTTTAAAAATACTATTATTCCTTTCAAGCCATAAATTCCAACAAATAATGGTAGGGCCAATCCTCCATAGAATTCATAATACTTTAGCTTTGAAATGATTAATCCAACATTTCATCAACTCTTTCAACGTTTATGGAGCCACCTAATATATTTTCATATTTTTTAAAACGTAATCTTAAATGGTGTGAGAGAAGGGACAATGAATAAGTAAATGGTCTAATATTTCTAAATCCTTCTCACATAAGGAACATATGAAATATTGATGATATTCTCTTCTTTGTGGAATCTCTCATTTGAGAATCTTACTTTGAAATACTAACCAAAGGAATGTTAAGGTTTTAGGAAGAGCCTCTTATGACCAAACATTCTTTCAAGGAAAACATTTTGGAGTAGAAAATTTGATTGCTCTAAATCCTCATATCCCAACATGATTTAATATCCACCATATTTTGATAGATTTCAAAGCAACCCATCCTTTCATGTAAAAAATGATAAATAAAGCTCTTGAAGCATATTTTAAATTGTATTTATTGATTGTTTGAGTTCCTCTCCCTCAACCATGTTACTAATAAAAAATTCATAATCTAAAGTTGTTGCTTACATTAATATAATCTTTAAACTTTGGACATTTAGAATCTAGGCATCCTTGAGCTAATAGTTACCATTTTGAATTTGAGATAAGAGGATAAGACTTAAACCAAGCAGTAGACCATAAATTTGCATAATTCCCCTCATTGACTAACTATCTAATATATTTTTTACAAATTATTTAATATAAAATTCCATGTTGGAAATCCTTTGGGTAGGGTTCTTTTCCTCAAACATTTCATTGCATCAAGAAAACATCTATATTTCTGAAGTAACAATTTTACCTAATTCTTTCCTTGATCTTTGAATAATCTCCATCCAAATTTTATCTCTAAGGCCAAACTCAAGTTTATAATTTTGAAATCTTTCTTCTCTAATATTATTTCCTTTGCAAATCCTATCTCACATACAAAGAGGAAACCTACATTTTCTTCCCACCCTTTTCAAAGAAATTCTATTTAATTTTTATCAATTTCGATGCTACACCTACCATGACATCATATAAATAGGGATGTATTGCAATGTAGTCTTTAGGAGTTGTAGCCTTCCTGATATGGTTAAGAACTTACCTTTCAAACCTTCCAAACAAGCTTTCATTCCATCCAAACAAGATAATCAAAGCTTATTTTTATTCCATTTATGCAATAAAGGAATACCCAAGTAGGTTGATGAAATATTTTTAGTTTTAAACCCTAAAACAACCATAATAATTAATTGTAAATATAGGATAGTGTAAATTAAAAAATCTTTGATTTTGTAGTATTAGCTAATTTTCTAGTAGTCTTATTATAGCATAATATTAATTTAAACACCATCGCTTAACTGATTGAGGGATGGCCCAAAAGAAAAGAACCTTCAAAAAATTAGATATGAGTTTAGAAGGGACTATTTTTTGTAATCTAAATACCTTTGTTTTTTTTAATTTCTTCCTTTGAAGAAGCTCTCCCTAATACCTCTACAAGAATAATGGATAGATAAGGAGATAGTGGATCACGTTACTAGAGTCCACAAGATGACTTATAGTAACAAGAAGGAGAACCATTGATCAAAATTGAATATTTTGTAGTACTATCACTTAATTCATTCACACCAACTATAATAAAAACCAAATGTTTTGAGAATAATCATATAGAAAAGTCTATGAAACCCTATCATATGATTTGTTCATATATAATTTTATAAGCATACCTAGTTTTTCCATTGCATAAAGAGAATGTATGACCTCCTATGTAATTATTATACCTTTATGTATTTTTTTAACACGAGCAAGACCACCTTGCTCTTATGGGATAACAATCTAAAATACATTTCAACTTGTTTGTTGTAGTTTTTGAAATAATCATAAAAATCATATTACAAAGGCTTATTGTACAAAAACTATCGTTTGATTTTATCCCATCTTTCATGGAATACAATCTAATAAAAGTGGCATTGATCCCACTTATTATAACCTTCATTTTTTTAGACTCTTCAAACACAACCAACATATCACTCTTTAATAAATCTCAAAAAAATGAATTGTTTCATAGGAAATCCATTAGGGCTAGGTTCCTTGTTAGGATAGAAAGAGAAAATTGCTTCATGTAGCTCCTCAATAAAATTATTCTTCATCAAGATTTCAGATTTTTCTTATGCTATAATTAATGGAATATTTTGTAAAATCCAAAATAGTTTGAAATAATTAATTCCTTCCTTATATTTTTATGTGAGGAAAAAAAATTATTTTTGTTGTAGCATGAAATTTTTAGTATTTCTATCTCCTTCCTTGAGCTATTGCTCCCTAGAATTTTGGAACCAATATAACTCCTACTTTTTCAATACCTTATGTTATTAAAAAACATATTTTTTTTCTTTCAAATAAGAATCATGGTCCATTCCATTGATTTATACTATCTCTTGTAAAATTTTGAGCTTGGATTCAATTTCCTTCTTTTCTTTAAAAATGTTACCAAAATATTTGGCATTCTAAATCATTATTTTATTCTTTAGATATTTTATCTCTTGAACAAACTGGGAACCACATAGACTTAAATCAAAACAACTTTGGATGACCATAGAATGGTTTTATGATTCAAACTTGCTTGTAATAAATTATCTAAAGATATTATTTACTCTATTTGTAACCATGTGTTGGATAACAAGAATATATCCAATATCTCTACTATATAAATTTTCCAAATGCATTCATTCTCCCATGCATATTGAAAACTTGAAGGACTAACATCTCAAAGGCCATTTGAATTGACAAATGAAGCAAAATTATGCATTGATTTAAACCATCCTAGAGTAACACACTTCTTTTCTAAATGAGAGAGAACTATGTTGAATTCAACCCCCAAAATGAATGGTTTGTAATAAGATATTTATTGCAATAAAATATCTATAGATCTTGTATGTTTTGTTTGCTACCATGTGTTGGACAACAACAATCTATTGAATCATTTTGCTACATGACTTTGTCCACTTTTTCTATTATCCCATGTATATTAAAACCTAAACATTTAACATCCAAGAGTCCATTTGAATTGACAAATAAAGCAAAATCTTGTATTTATTTAGAAAATCCTAGACTACCATCCTTATTTTCCAAAGGAGATAGGACAGTTGAAGTCTCATGAAAGAATCCGTAGACCAAAATTATGAATCATAATTATATTTGACCAAACTGTGTTGTGGTCCTTCCAACATATTTCATGAGCCATTATAGTTGGAGTATATACAATTATAATATCAACTTTGATTTTTTTCTCTTTCTTGCAAAATAGTCTAACAATCTAATTATTTTTAAATTTTAACAATTGTCCATCCCATTTGTCTTTGTTTCATATTTTTGCAATATATCATGAAGCTCATATAGAAGAAATTGTTAAACAATTAACTATCTTCCAAATATTTTTAAAATCATCCTTACATTCCTCACTACCTAGTTTTATCTTTTGTATTAAATTAAACTTAATAGAATTGAATAGAATATTTTTTTAAGAATTGAAATAATAAAATAGGCTAGAATTGTATAAAAGTACTATACTAGGGTTTTGAGTATCATTATGGTCTCCAACCCTGGTAGACCAATGCACAACATTGATGTCGCAAAAGGGATGCATGCAATAATGGCTCCTTTCAACCGATTGTGCAGGTTTGTGCTGAGAATGGTCCACAAGGTAACCCTCATTCTATTGATGTAATTCTTCCATTGCTTGAAGTTGATTTTGCATGTCATAGTTTAGAATCACTCACCCTTATTGGGTATTTTGTTGGATGCAACCCTAATGAGTCTTCCCTTAGGGATTGGGTTAATGCAGCTTGGACTCCTCATAGAATCAAGTTAAAGATGGTTCAAAACCTTACAAAGGTTTTTTTTTTGTTTCACTTTGCGGAAACAACCCATTTTAAGGTGATTTATGAACATGGCCCATGGTACATGAGAAGCTCTCTACTTATTTTTTCTCCTTGGACCTATGACTTTTATGTTTCTAAGGAAAGATCTACCAAAGTCCCTCTGTGGGTGGAATTCCCAGGACTCCCTATACCATTGTGCCCCTTTATCAATTGCATAGTATCCCTTTTAGGGCATGTCATTTTGGTGGAGGCGAACAAATTTTTCCATGCACACCCAAAAAACATGTTTGCATCAAGATTGATATTTCTCGAGATCTCAAGGAGTCTATTGACATACAATTTGGTGACATTGTGTTATCCTAGCAGGTCCTATACATTATTTTTCCCAACACATATTTTTGGTGCCAGTCCTCAGCACACACGATCAAATATTATCCCTTGATATTGCATAACAAAGATAAGCAGAGCCCCACAACACTGAGTGTGCCTACTCCTCAACTTTAGAAGGATGGTTGGATGACTATGTAAGGGTGTAAAAATACACATTTGGTTGCTTTTAAATGTGCATAGTCTAGGTTGGCACATGTCTCACAACCGATAAAAAAAGGGTATGAAAAGAAAAAATTTGGTCCCCCAGCTAAAACTGCCAACAATGAGGCTCATCAATCTCAACAGATTCATACCCCATGGGATGTAATAGTGGTTGCTTCATAGTCTACCTAACCGACCAGTACTCTAGTACATTTCCCATATTTCCCCCTGGCTAACGCAATGCGCTCCCACAACTTGAGAATGAGATTTGTAGAAGAAGATATCACTCTAGAGAAGCGACTTCATATGACCAATGTTCAGTTAGGTAATTATGTTTTTGATTCATCCAACAACTATAGTGTAGAGTATCTTAGCAGTGGTGATAATATGTTATTGGACATAAATCCATCATCGCTGGAATTGGCAGTCCTATAGAGGAAGCAAAATCTAAAGTTCCTTCTCTTTTTATGCAGTTTCATCGTTCTCGTAGTCCTCGATAGGGGAAAGAAGATGGAGATAATTTACCCAAAAAACAGTTTCACCCTTTCAACTTAAAAGTTCCAATAGCTTTGTAGCATTAGATAGACGTAGAATGACGAAGCAATATGTCTACTTAGTGCCTAGAGTTTCAGTTCTATAGTTTAGGATTTTTTTCTCTATTTTATTTTTCTATGCTTAGTTATGTTGTGTATTTTCCCTTTTAGGGGTTGGTTTTGGTTTTGATTGTATGGGTGGCCTTGCGCCCTGAGCTGTGATCTTTCCATCTCCCTTTTTATTGTAACCTCTTTTATTTTTATTGAATATGATTGTTGGTTCCAATAAAAAAATGTATTAGGGGTTTTATACATCTAATGCATCAAAAAACGAGTAAAGAATAAATCTTGAGCAATTTGGAAATCTCATTTATTTATTTTGATACATAGGAGAGTTGGTTACATCCACACTATTTTTAGTAACTACCAAGTGCAGGGTTCAAACCACAAGGGTTGCTCCCAACAAACTTATACCACCTTGTTATTGTTGACCCAACATGAAGGGGACCACTGGTCACTTGGGATTCGGATAGTCGACATCGATTTGACGCACACTCAAAGTATTCTAATCAGACTACTATTTTTGCAAGCAGTATGCCCCCGAGGTTTGAACCTAAGTCACTTCTTGGTAAGTGCCAGTCAGACAATTACCAATCCACCTAGCCCTAGAAATCTCATTTATAAATGAAATGATGAAGTGGGAGACCCCAAGGGTTGGGTGGATCGGTAGGTTTTGGCATTTACTAAGAAGAGACCTAGGTTCAAAGCTTGGGAGCATATTTGTTTGTGCAAAGGTAGTAGTCTAACTTGATTGAGTGCACTTCATCCCGATGACAATGGTACCAATCTCGAGTCACTAGTGCTCCTCATGCTGGGTTAAATAACAACAAGGTGATATAAGGATTATATGCAACAACCCCAAGATTTGAACCTTGCTTAATAGTAAAAAGTACCAATTTTGAGTCACTAATGCTCCTCATGTCAAATAAAATAACAACAAGGCGGTATAGGGGTTATATAGAGCACCCCTAATATTTAAACCCTCCTCGATAGTAAAAGAGACTCTTATCGTAACTGGGTTAAATAACAATAAAGTAGTATAGGGACTATATATAGCACCCTAAGATTTGAACCCTTCTTGATAGTAAAAAAAGATTATGATGGTAAATGATTCCATATAAAAATTAAAAAATAATAAAAACACCATATCAGATTAATGGTACACGACATCGTCGACCAATTTTTTATTGGAGCAATGTACGTAACGCGTGGAAAACATTAACAAATTTTTATTCGAGCAGCTATATTAACTATGAAAGGTGATAACCTTACGGGGAGACACACAGTCAAAATGACACTTTTGTATCCGAGCAGCTATATTGATTATGAAAGGTGATAACTCCACGGGGACACTATTTACATAATCAAAATGACAATTTTTCTATTGGACACACTTTTTTGAGTTAATTGGGTAGCTTAAGAAGCGGAAGAGAGGAGTAGTCCGGGCTAACCCGGGTTAACACCAAGTAGTCGTTTCACCCACGGGTGCGGTTAGAGCGCTACTTCTCAGTTGATTCTCTGTCCTACTAGGAATTGCACCGGTTGGTGGGGAAGAGGGAACGCGTGGAAAGAGGGAAAACCCATTGTTTAGAGAGATGAAAGCACATGGAGTTTTAGCATTTTCTTCGGCTTTTTATTAAAAAAGGAGGTCAGGAGAGGGGCATCAACAGCAGAAGCAGCAGCTGCGAGCCTGCCGTCGTTGCCCTTGATCTCCTCCGTCTCCTCGATCGACGAAACGATGCGCAGCAGGCCACCG
Organism: Wollemia nobilis; assembly: GCA_028583015.1. Lineage (NCBI taxonomy): Eukaryota > Viridiplantae > Streptophyta > Pinopsida > Araucariales > Araucariaceae > Wollemia > Wollemia nobilis. Next base: position 523,988 of record JAQPPZ010016941.1, read on the forward strand.
ACAGCAGGTTGCGCTCCTCCGCGTCCGCCCCCCTCACCACCTTCTCCCTTTACTCCACATGTACACGGTCACCGCGCGCACCGAATCATTGCCCCTAGCCTACCAAGGCAAGACAGTTGGACATCTCAGGCCGGTGACACTTCACTGAAAAGTTTGTCCTAAAAATCTATACGCCTTTTTCACTGCCGCACTTCACCGCATGTGCACCACAGTCCCGAAGAATTACGTTTTGCTTACGTGTGATTTACACCCTGTCACGAATATGTGATTGAGTTGTTAGTGGCCGGTGGAGTTGTTGCGATTCGGGAACCTCAAACTTTTCTTCAGAAACCACTGCCCATTGTTTTTTTATTTCCAAATAGAGGGTGTTTCATCTGATCCGCGAAGCACGGAGATCTACCCCTTTCAAATTTTCATAGTTTGGTCCCTGCTTGATATGGTTCATTCTTTTTTTTAAAACTTGACACCGCATGTGCATATGTAATAAAGATAGGTTAGTCTGTTTGTTGTTATTTTATAAACTTTTAAAGTATGTGAAAAGTATCTATTATTTATTTTATTTTATCTTTTAATTAAATATAAAAAATAAATATTAATAAAACGAAATTTCATCATAAAAATATATCACTACAAATTTAAATTAAAAACCATATTACATCAATTAATTACTTTTTAATAATATTTAGAGCACCTATAGGAAATATCACATGATTTTGAAAAATATTGTTGTTCAACGGTCGTGATGTGTATTAATAGGAACGTGATGGGTTAACGAACACAGGGATGAGAAATGCAATAAGCCGTGTGTTACGCGTTATATCCCCAGCAACTGGGTTTGACGTATTCATCAATCACAGAAGCAGCGACGCGAAGGAAGAAGAAGCGAACCTTCTTTACTATCATTTCCAACAAAAGGGACGAAAGGTCTTCCTCGACAAGTATTCCATCCAAGTTGGAGAGAGAATAGCTGAATCCATAGAGCATGCCATAAGCACATCCTCCGTGCATGTAGCCATGTTTTCACCTAATTACGCAGAGTCGGAGTGGTGCCTGAATGAATTGGTTTTGATGTTTGAAACAGGAGCTCCCTTCATACCTCTCTTCTGTGGAGTTAGCCCCTCCGAAGTTTGCATGGAAGAAGAGAATGGAAGGTATGCTCTAGCTTTTCGGAAGCATAAGGAGTCTGGAAAAGTCAATCCTGAAACACTCCAGAAATGGCAGGAGAGCCTGTGCCAGGCTTCAAATATAAAAGGCATCTTGTTTACTGGGTAAAACTTAATCTACCCAATATATACATCTATTGCAAGTGTGAACTATTCTGCTTCGTTTACTCCAAGATTACATATTTGTAATCTTCTACTAAGTAGTCGTATTAATAACAAACCTTATATTTGAAGGGAAAGTTTTCATAATCAACCTCTTGTTCTCAAGTTTTTTTTTTTAATTTGAAGTAATTTTTTTTGGTAGAGAGTTATTAAAGTCGATGAGCACACAACATATCCGAGCAAAAATAAAATGCTCAAACCATATTGTGCTATCTAATATCATCATGACTAATAGGATTCCAGAATTTAGTTGGTAAACCAAAAACTCTAATCCAAATAGGTCTTATTGAAGGTATTTTCTCTTCAATTTTAAATAAAGTATGCCACGGTTTTGTGAACAAACCAACTCAAACAAAAACCAAGGACCACCCTGAAATATTTGTTGTCCATCCTCCTCATTAGCAAATAACAACAAAAAAAATACTCATTAAAATAATTGAGCTACTAAATTCACCTGGAGTTCGTTATTGTTGTAAAGCCCAACTTGTAAAAGCATGTAAAAATGGCCAAAAGCCCAAGAATTGATAAATCAACCATCCTTGTTTCATTGTAACAATTCCATATTGAATGTCAAATCGATGTAGACTAACCATTGGAGATCCATCCACTGCTCACATGCAACCAAAGTCTATTTTCTTGGAAAAATCCTTAACATACGAAGAGGTTGACGCAAAAAACCTCATTGACTAGTTGGAGTTATTAGAGGATGTAGATTAACCACTGGAGGTCCATTCAATGCTCGCATGCAACCAAAGTCTTTTTTTTTTTTTAAATCCTTGACATGCGAAGAGTTATATTTAAATTTTTATAATTTTTTTTTTTGGATTTGATTATTGAGAAACCCCTATGATCGACGAAAAGGGTTGTCTCCTCCCAACCATGACTCCTCCTAAAGTTGAGAGCTATACTTATCAATAGGAAATTTAACACAAAGCCACCACACACCCACCCCCTCACACACTCGTCCACACCGCAGTTTGAATCTTGGACCTCCCGAAGAAGAGCCAAAGCCCAAACCATTGCGCTACACCCCCACGTGCAATGTTTATAATTTCTTTTTGTCTCATATATTCTTGAACTTCTTTAATTTAAAGGACATAAAATATTTATAAATTATTTTATATAAGAGAAAATTTATAATTATAATTTATGAACTCCCATATATTATAAAATATTTTTATTATTTTATCGTTATTTAAATTATTGTAATTTATATTATATAAGAATGCACATTTCAAATAATTAAAAATTTAATTGTTTATATTTTTAAATTATTATTCTTAGATTAAAAGAAGTAAAAATGACTAACTTTGTAATTATCCATGCCATCCAACATTGGGGTATGATGTGGTTAGAGGAAGGACTCCATCATTAAAATAAATGCTCAATTGGCTTATAAAACGATGGACTATGAAAGGTGACAACCCCACGAGGACACACTTTACATAGTGAAAACGACTATTTTTCATTAAAACAGCTATATTGACTATGAAAGGTGCCAAGCAGCTATATTGACTATGAAATTTGACAACTCCACGGGGACACAGTTTACATAGTCAAAATAAAATGACGAAATTTTCATTCGAGTAGATATACTGATTATGAAAGGTGACGACTCACGGGGACATACCGTATATATGACAATTTTTTATTCCACACACTTTTTATTCTATTGGGTAGCTTAACCGTCAACACGGCCTCAGCGAAAAGCCATAGAAGCGAATGAGCTGATGTTCCGCCGCGTGTTTGCCTGAAAAGGCGGCGGAAGGGACCACTAGTCCCGCCTAACCAGGTTAACGCCTAGTTAGTCGTTTCACCCACAGGTGCGGGTTAGATTGTTTTACTAAGTTAATTTTATGCGGGTTAGATTGTTTTACTAAGTTAATTTTATGTTGGAATTTCGTTTCATTTTAATACTTCTTCTACTTAGTATTAGTATAGTGTGGGGTTAATAATCCTACATTGACATGAGTGGTTTATTAGCTTCAATATTTTGTCAAACTCTTTGCGAATAGATTAGCTTCAACATTTTGTCAAACTCTTTGCCAATAGATTAGCAGGCATAAAGGTGGAATCGACAATAGGTTAACAAGCTTAAAAGGTGAAATCAATTGCTACCATTTATGTGGGACTCTTCACCTTTATTAACATCGAGTAGAAGTATGTATAAAATAATTAACCTTCATACTTTCTAACGGCAAACTATTTATTTTCGATAACATATTCTTATATTAAAATTTCTTCACTTCACTACCTTTTCTTACCTTTTCTTCCTTAAGAATTACAACTGTTAGTTTGATGGGAGAAGAGAATGCGTGGAAAGAGGGGAAAAGCCATTGTTTAGTGAGATGAAAGCACACGGAGTTATGGCATTTTCTTCGGCTTTTTATTATAAAAGGAGGTCAGGAGAGGGGCATCAACAGCAGAAGCAGCAACTGAGCGAGGTGGGTAGTGAGTGAGCAGCAGACTCTACTTCAGCTTTGGCATAAATGTTTATCGAAAGCTTCCGCACGCAGAGCCCGAATGTGAGAGCTTCGGCGAAAATGTTTATCGAAAGCTTGCGCGTGCAGAGCCCGAATGTGATAGCTTCCGCTTGCAGAGCCCGAATGCCAATCACACACAGGAGAGCATCGAGTTGGTGTATGACTACAACAAGAAGGACAAGTAAGAGGGGGTCGCCAAGCCCAAGTTCAAGACTGATCGGCGGATTCCCAAGCTCCGGTGAGATTGAATAATATATTTATTATGCCTTTGCATGGTTTAGTGACGTCCAATGAAAAATGTTTCTCTTTTTGTTTTAAGGAAAAGGTGGATGTGCATCTTAGGGACGGGTAAATTTTGGATTCGTGTAGCTGACAAGCGATTTTGACTATAGAGGGTAATTAAGAACAATAATTAAAATGCGTTACAGAGGTTAGCTATGTGGTGCAACTAAGAGGGCTATGGAATAGAGTAGATAAATGTTGCTTTATAGAGAAGGAAAAATTATGCCAAAAAGAGAAGATAAAAGTCTTGACAACATATTGCACAGATGGATATGCATCTTAGGAAAGGGAATTTTTTGGATTCTTGTAGGTGAGAAGCGATTTTGATTATGCAGGGTAATTCGTTACAAAAATTAAAAAGTGTTATTAGCTGTCTGATGCAACTAAGTCCGTCGAATAGAGTAAGACAATCTTGGTTTACAGAGAAGATAATATTATGCAGAAAAGACACAATTGCTGCTACAAAAGACCCAAATTATTATTATAGTGGAACCAGAAGCTTCTTTCCATCTTCCTAGATGATCAAACAGGGAAACTAAGTCAACACCTGAATACTATCTTTCAAATAAATGGACAAATATGCCGATCTTTATTACCATGATGCCTGATTAGATCTTTTAAGGTTCATGTGAAGTCCAGAGCGTGACATTATCCCCAAGCAAGTGCAAGATCACTGTGCTATCCGTGTAAGACTCTTCACTAAGCTATCGCACCTCCATTTTCATTAGGTAAACTTTTTATATATCTGGTTACTGACGCGACAAGTCCATTAGTACTACGAGTTGCCAGGGATTGGAATCTAGTATTTCCCTCCTAAAAACATTAGCCTGCTATCCGTGTAAGACTCTTCACTAAGCTATCGCACCACCATTTTCATTGGGTAAACTTTTTATATAGCTGGCTACTTACTACGAGGCGTCAGGGATTGGAATCTAGTATTCCCCTCCTAAAAAATTAACCGTTGATCCAGTAAATATATTTAATCTTTAAAATAGTTTTTATTATTTTTAAATTATAAAAAATAATATAATTAATTATATTTATTTATTATTTCTATATTATAAATAATAAAAATATAATAAATAAATAACAATACGTGCAAATAACATTTTGTAAATTTATGAGAAAAATAATTAAAATAACGAAAAAAATAAATCCCTCCTTTTCTAATGACATAAAGAACATATATTCTCAGTTCCAAGGCCGGTGACACATTCATGAAAAGTTTGTCCTAAAAATCTATTTCCCAGTTCCAAGGCCGCACTTCTGCTCATGTCCGCTTCAGTCCCGAGGAATTACGATTTGCTTACGTGTGATTTACACCCTGTCACGAAGATGTAATTAAGTTGTTAGTGGCCGGTGGACTTGTTGCGATTCGGGAAACCTCAAACTTTTCTTTAGAAACCACTGCCCATTATTATTATAATAACTTGATAATATTATATATTTTTATATATAACTTTACCATTTGCATCTCCTCTATTTAAGCTTATTAAAGTAAAAGCTCTGCTGGTGGCCTGGTTATGCTCATGTAAATAAAAAATAAAGACAATATGTATAAATTTTTTATATTGTTAATGGTTTTTAATTTATTTTTTCCTTACCATTACTTTATTACTTTATTTAGAGCACTTACGATTTTGAAAAATATTGTTGTTTAACAGTCGTGATGAGTATTAATAGGAACGTGATGGGTTAACGAACGCAGGGATGAGAAATGCAATAAAACGTGTGTTACGCGCTATATACCCAACAAGAGGGTTTGAGGTATTCATCAATCACAGAGGCAGCGACGTGAAGGAAGAATAGGCGAGCCTTCTATATTATCATCTCCAAAAAAAGGGACGAAAGGTCTTCCTCGACAAGTATTCCATCCAAGTTGGAGAGAGAATAGCTGAATCCATAGAGCATGCCATAAGCACATCCTCCGTGCATGTAGCCATGTTTTCACCTAATTACGCAGAGTCGGAGTGGTGCCTGAATGAATTGGTTTTGATGTTTGAAACAGGAGCTCCCATCATACCTCTCTTCTGTGGAGTTAGCCCCTCCGAAGTTTGCATGGAAGACGAGAATGGAAGGTATGCTCTAGCTTTTCGGAAGCATAAAGAGTCTGCAAAAGTCAATCCTGAGACACTCCAGAAATGGCAGGAGAGTCTGTGCCAGGCTTCAAATATAAAAGGCATCGTGTTTACTGGGTAAAACTTCATCTACCCAATATATATACATCGATTGTAGCTGTGAACTATTCCCATCATTAGTTTCCCATTGCTGAAATCGTTTTCCTTTTCTTCCTTTTGTTGTTTCATGTAGGAACAAAGGAGAGCTCCTAGAGCAAATCGAAAAGTGTGTAAGTGCACATATTGAGAATGCAGAAACCTATGCCTTGTCCGTTGCAATAAAAAATGTGAGCCAGTGCCGATAAGACGCACTTGGATCCTGTGATAAAATGTGGAGTCCAAAGATTCCAACCATCCTAAGAAACTGAATAGGGCAAGTTATGCGGTGATAGCACGTTAATGTCATGGACTTGATCTGGTTACTTATTTACTGATGTATGCTTCTTTGTTTGGATATTGTCTTTGTATTAAATTTTCAACTTTCTGTTATGTTTATAGATATAATGTAGACACAGCCGTAAATAAGGCAGAGTTTGTAATATGTCATTTTCGACTGCGTGTTGCTTCAAGCATTGTTCATGAGCTGATTTTGCAATTTGTTGAAGGGCTTTCAACGAGATGTATATATGGCCGAGAAAGATATCCTTTATGGCCAGTTTTTTTATTGTAGACGGAAATTTCTCTTCGTTTCGGGTGTTTATTGCCTGTCACATTGTAAAATTTAGTTGAATTTTATTTTATATATATATATATATATATATATATTTTTAAAACTATATGTTTTTAATAAATTATATTTAATTTTTATTAAGTTTATATATATATATATATATATATATATATATATATATATTTTGGTGTGGAAAACACTTTTTAAGGGTGCTATTTTTTGGGTAAGACCCAAGAAGGTAGGGGTATCTATTCGCTCACACTCAACAACAAGCATGCTTAAAACAACAAAAACACAAATGACAAACAACAACAAAACACAAACAAAAACAACAAAATAACAAAATAACAAAAAACAAAAACATATGAAACAATAAAAGAAAAGAAGAAAAAACAACAGAAACACAAAAAACACAACAAAAACTCAAAACACAAAAAAACAACACAAACAAACAAAAAAAAAACAAAAATAGAACACACAAAAACGACAAAATCACAAAAAAAAAAAAAAAAAACCACACAATAAAAAAAATAAAAGAAGGAAAAAACATATTACAACTATCGCGAAACCAATCCAAGAAGCCTTTTAGCAAGATTCAATAGAGGAAACATAAGAAATAAATATTTGAGCAAGGAACTGAAAAACCTCATTGAACTAGAGAGAAGCTAATGCAAAGAAAAAAAGGAACAAGGTAATATTAAAATTGGAGCCATACAGAGAGTATAGAAAGAAGAGCAACCTTGATTTGCAAAGGCCACTAGACTTTTCATCCCTGATTTACATTTTTTCCAATCATTTCATCCAAAAGCCTTTGTTAGACAACTTGTTCCCTTCTTTTTGAGTTTGGACCACCTTTGTTTTCCTTACTGCCTCCTGGTTTGTATCCAACTTCATTTTTTTATTGGAGACTCCTGATTGCTCTAGATTTAAATCTATTTATGCTACTTGAGAATGCAAGACTAAATCTTGAATCATAGATCCTTGGGATCCTCTTTGAGAACTACAACCTTGTTTGACCTTCTTCTCCATTTTTTGATTTTTTTGGTGAGTTTTCCCTTGTTGAGGATAGATCTCAAGATTACTATTAACTAGACTAATCGCTATCTCTAAGGAGTTTTTAAATATTTTTGGGTGGGGAATCTGTGAGCTATCCAAAAACTAGGTTTCCAAAATCTCCATCTCCATAGATTATCTACATCCTCTAAATCATCTTCCACTACAAGTTTTGAAAACATATTATCTAAGGAGGTTGACTTATCTGTAGGCTTCATTTTCTTAGTAACATGCTTTTTTTAGGAATTTGAAATTCCTCTTGATCTTGATCCTACTTTGTTTGCTCCAAGACTACATATTTTCAATCTTTTACAAAGTGGTTATATTGATGATAAATCCTACACCTAAAGGGAATGTTTTCATAATCATCTTATTGATCTTAATTTTCTTCTCCAAATTACAAAGTGATATTTTTTGGTAGAGGGTTATTAAAGTCTATGAGCACACAGATCCAAGCATAAATAAAATGATCAAACCATATTGTGCTATCTGATATCATCATGTAGGTGTCTAAAATGTTATCAATGACTGAGAAGACTATATGATTATAGAATTAAGTTGGTAAACCAAAACATCTAACCCAAACAAGTCCTACTGAAGGCATTTCGTATTCAACCTTAAATAAAGCATGCTAGGATTTCATGAACAAACCAGCTCGACCAAAAACCAAAAACCACCCTGGAATATTTTTTGTCTATCCTCCTCATTAGTAAATAACACTAAAAAATATCCATCAGGATAATTTGAGATACTAAACTCACTTGGAGCTCACCATTGCTACAAAGCCCAACTTTTAAAAGTATGTAAGCATGGTCGCAAGTCCAAGAATCAACAGATCAACCCTCGTTGCTCCACTGTAGCAATTCCATCTTGAATGTCAGATCATTATAGATTAATCATTGGAGATCCATTCACTGCTCATATGCAATCAAAGTCTATTTTCTTGGGATCAATCCTTGGTATACAAAGAGGTTGATGCAAAAAACCATATCGACCAGTTTGAGTTATTGGAGGTTGAGCACCCCTTACAACATCTTTGAAACTCATTCTATCCATAGTTCCACCTGGTCCCTTCCTTACATCCTCCCTCCTTCTATGCCTCTTGCTCTTCAAACCCTTATGGGGCTCTTGCTCTTCAAACCCTCAATTTAATTAACATCTATAAATTATTCTTATAAAATAATAAAATATTTTATTTTTGTTACCAAACCAATCAAATTATATATATATATATATATATATATATATATATATATATATATATATATATATATATATATATATATATATATATATCCTTGATCTTCTTTAATTTAAACGAAAATCAAATCTTTATATAAGAGAGAAAATTTATAATTATAATTTATGAATTCCACATATATAAAATATTTTTATTATTTTGTTATTGTTATTTTAATTATTTTAATTTATATTATATAGAAATGCATATTTTAAAAAATAAAAAATTTAATAGTTTATGTTTTCTAATTATTATTCTTCTATTCAAACTAGTAAATAAAGAAAATATTGTTATCTATAATTACATAGTGATATAAAGATGCATTTTTATTCAATAATCTTTAGTTAATCAAGTGTCATATATTTAGGATTAACTACCTCAAATTTTAAGGAGAATATTTGTATTTAAATCTTGTTAAGTGATATATGTATAATTGTCAAACTTTTGTAACACCACTATATTCCATATATATATATATATATATATATATATATATATATATATATAATCAAATGATATCGAGACCTAGGTTTGAATCTTGTAATATATGCATAGTTTTCAAATGTTATAACACTGTTATACAGTCACCACCGTTGTCTATTTTTCTCCCTCTATGTATGTGGTTTTCAAGGTTGTTTATATATAAATTATATTATATCATATTTTAAAATTATATTTTAATTATTAAACAATAAATAAAATTTATTTTAATAATAACTTATATGTCTCTTCTATTAAATTTTCATTAGAATACCAAAATATTACATCAATTAAACCATATCGAGAATACCTTTTTATCAAAGATATTTTCTATTTATTTTTTTATCAAATATATTCTTTATCTTCTTCAAAGTTTCATGTTTCCATAAAGTTCTTGACATTATTTTCATTAAGAGCTAAAACATCTCTTGATTGCTTGTCTTCTAAATTTTGAATTTAACCAAATGAAGATCTTCTTGTAAAAAAAAGCCCATATAATTTCATTCCTTGATTTCCATATTGTTATGCTAAAATGATTTGTTCTCTATTTTGATAACACATTAAAAAAGTCATAAATTTAAGTATTAGGATTTATCATTAAATTACATGTCAAGGAAATATGATCTTTTGCATCTAGGCACTAAAAAGTTGAATTGCATGTAGTACTTGCATCTTTAGGTTAAAAATTATTTGTGCATTCCTCCTTGTGCCCTTGCTCAAAAGAGAAAAATATGTTTTACTTTTAGTTTATAATTTTACCTTAGGTTTTGTAGCATTGCAAAGAAACACAAAAATTATACAAGTTAAGAATCTTATTTTATACGTATTTTTTTCATTAACATTGCACGATCATCCTTTTGCATCATAGCTATCTAGACAAAAACCATAGGTGTATGCAAATTGAACAAATAAAATAGATTTAGAGTAATCTATAAAAACCCTTGGTGAACCCAAAACTTTCCCACCAAAGAACTCGATCAAAATGACAAGGATCAATTGAGAACCCTTATCCAAGTGTAGAAGTCAATCTCGGGTTTTCGGAGGCTAGTGTCATTGGATCTAAAAATCCATGTCTATATTAGCTAACTATCAAAATGACATTGATTGGAGGATTATGTTGACCTTCTTTATTCAAGGATGCCATGATACTTAACCAGATGGATAGAAGTTATGCTTGGTAGAGATTATACTAGCTACAAATCCATTTTATAAGGACACATCATGAGAGTGAGAGACCCTTATATCCTCATTAGTGGTAAAGGAAAACATCTGGTAAATAAGATAAAAATAAATTTACTAAAATGTTGCATGATTCAACATCAAAGAATTTTCTCTTCTTATTCACAAATGAATGGTGCAATCAAGCCCTTCAACAAAATTATAGAAAATATCATCATCAAGGTGTACAAGGTTGGAAAGATTAATTGAGATGAAAAGATCCTTACACTTATAAGACTACCTACAAAATACCAAATAAGATGGAACTTTTCTAATTGTTTATGGTTTGGAAGCCCTTCTACTCGTTGAGTCTGCAATCCCAACTTGAAGATAGCTATAGCCACTAGAATGCAAGACAAGGAGTCACTCAAAAAATATTCCTTGAGAAACTTCAATGGATGAGCAGAGGGTGGAAGCATTCTTCAAGTAGTTATAAGAAAGAGGCACCAAAAGACCTTTCATGATAAAAATAGCAAAATCAAGGTGTTGTAGGAATGGGAATTTAGAACTTGTATATGATAACAAACAACATCTTAGTAAGTTAAATAAAATATGGTAAGGACCCCTACGAAATCACCGAACTCATACCAAATAGAGAAGTGGTGCCAAACAAATTGGACGTTCAGTTATGTTCCAAGAAGTTTTGGGAAGGAGGATGATGCACAATGACAAGATACCTTTCCAAAACAATGGGATGCACTTTTGAGACATCAAGACAAATTTCTAAGACAATGGAACACATCTCTATGATGGCTTTTGAAGCCTATAATGTGTTCACATGAAATTTTGATGGCTTGCCACTAACAATAGTTGTTAATGAGGTAAATTTGAATTCCTAACACCCCAAGGAGACATTTTGAAAAGTTTAAGTAGGATAGGCATTGACTTAGGAATAATAATTTAGCATCTAGTGCCAATGAGATAATTTGAATCTCATTAAACAAGTAGTAAAAGGATAAATACAAATTTCAAAAAGGCATAAATAAAGTCATAGGATAAAATAATCAAATCTCTTTAAGCGATGGGAAATTAGGGACGGGAAATTTTTTGATTCATGTGAGAAGCAATTTTGACTATATAGGGTAATTGGGAACAATAATTAAAAAGCATTATAGGGGTTAGCTATGTGGTGCTACTAAGTAGGATATGGAATAGAGTAGATAAATGTTGCTTTATAGAGAAGGAAAACTTACGCAAAAAGAGAAGATAAAAGTCTTGACAAAATTTACTGCTGCAATACATATTGCACAGATGGATATGCATCTTAGGAAAGGGAATTTTTTGGATTCTTGTAGCTGAGAAGCGATTTTGATTATGCAGGGTAACTCATATTAGCTGTGTGATGCAACTAATTTTGCTGAATAGAGTAAGTCAACATTGATTTATAGAGAAGAAAAAAGACAAAATTAAAGAAATTATTTTAAATTTCTTTTGTCGAAGTAGGGAGAGCACAGTGCGAAGTGCGCAGTAGGGAATGGCACAATCGGGTTGCACAGGCGAAGTCGGGTTGCGCACAGATCTCAGGCGAAGTCAGGTTGCGCAGGCAAAGTCGGGTTGCGCGGGCGAAGTCGGGTTGCACAGGCAAAGTCAGGTTTCTCATGAGCGAAGTCGGGTTGTGCACGGGCAAAGTTGGGAAGACAGCTCCAGACTTAGCCAAATTTTGGCCTTGCAAAATTTTCCCGTTCGAAGGCTTGCGCGACTGCTGCTTGGTTTGCCTGGCTTGGCAAGGACCATATGGAAGAGAGAAACGCCGAATCTGAAAGCAAAGTCTCGAATCTGAGATCTAACTATTATAACCCAAACAAAATCACTCTGAGGCAATTTGTATAGAGAGCAAAAAACTTTAGCACATAAAATAACTGCAAACCCTAAAGATGCTTAAAACGACAACAAACTTTATTTATATGAAACAAGGGTTACAGAAGTCCTCAACTGAGGAAATATAACATCTCTGCAGACCAAGCTGTAGGATAAACTAAGAGGATAAATGTCGAGATGGCTGCTCGAACATTAATCAGATGAGCCACACTACTCACTAAAACGTTCTCCTTTCTCTGCTCTATTCTCCGCACTTTCTCCATGCTTGCTCCTTCATCTTTGTGCTCTATAATGTCTAAATGCCCGAACTACCTTATATAGCCATGGGGAGAGGAGGATAGGGTTTATCCTCTGACAGGTTTTGACAGGCCCTCAACTAGGGTTTCTGACCAATCATCGAACTGGCATTAAATCGTCGAACTGGCATTAACTTTTGCGATGATCGGATATGTCAAATGTCACATCTGTCAGAGGTTAGGTGCAACATCATGTCAGACCTTTTTTCCAGGATCCCCAACTATGCCAGCACAGTCCGGCTTCGCCCATGTTTGAAGCGCAGTCTGATGGAGGCGTGAAATCTGGGTTAATATTTCTAACACCCTCCTTTAAGCCCGATTTCATGAGCGCTTTAACTCCAAGCTGCTCTCACAATCTATTGAAGTCTTCCTCCTTCAAAGGCTTTGTGAATATGTATGCCAACTGCTCCTTGGACCTGCAAAATTGCAATTGTACTTTGCCAAATTTCACCAGCTCTTTGATGAAATGATACCGGATGTCTATGTGCTTCGTTCGGCCATGGAAGACAAGATCCTTTGAGAGCGTGATTACAGAGTTATTATCGTAGAATATTGTTGTTGCTGCTTTGGGAAGATGATGTAGTTCACACAGAACTCTTCTCAGCCAAACTGCCTGGCATGCGACTGAGGTGGCAGCAACGTACTCTGTTTCAGCTGTGGACAATGCAACGATGGGTTGTTTCTTGGATGCCCATGAGACTGCCCCTAATATGAGATGGAAAGCATACCTGGAGGTGCTCTTCCAATCATCGGTACTGCCAACCCAGTCATTATCTGTGAAGTTGACCAATTTTAGCTGGTCCTGTCTAGCATAAAATAGGCCATGGTTTCACGTCCCGTTCACATAGCACAAGATCCTCTTGCCTGCTTGCCAGTGCGTTTCCTTTGGAGTCTCCATGAAATGACTAAACAGACTGAATCTGAACATCAGATCTGGTCGAGTTGCAGTCAAATACATCAGACTACCAACTAGCCTCTTAAACAGGGTTGGATCAACATTCCTCCCTGAATCCAGCTTGCTCAGCTTCAAACCTCTGGCTACAAGTGTGATGGCAGGTTTGCTATCCTCCATCTTGAACCGCTTTAGGACATCCTTCACATACTTGCCCTGAGAAATGAAGATGCCATATGCCGATTGGTCAACTTCAATGCCAAGAAAATACTTCATCAACCCTAAGTCCGTCATCTCGAACTCCTTCTTCATGGTTGTTCTGAACTGGTCGAACAGGACATTATTGTTTCCAGTATAAATAAAATCATCCACATACAGGCAGACGATAATGAGCTTACCTGCTTCATTTGTCTTCATGTACAGGGTGTGCTCATATGGGCATTTGACAAACCCATTTTCCTAAAAAAAGCTATCAATTCGGCTGTACCAAGCCTAGGGTGCCTGCTTCAAACCATACAGGGCCTTCTTCAGCTTCAAGAATTTGCCCTCCTGGCATTCAATCTCATAACCTGGTGGCTGGTCTATGTAGACCTCTTCCTCCAACACTCCGTTGAGGAAGGCTGACTTGACATCCATCTGGTACATCTTCCAACCTTGTTAGGCTGCCAATGCTAGGATCATCCTGACTATGTCAAGTCAGGCTACAGGTGCATATACCTCATGGCAATCGATGCTTGACTTCTGCTGGTAACACTTCACCACAAATCTAGCTTTATGCTTATCAACGTCTCCTTGGGCGTTGAACTTTTTCTTATACACCCATTTGACCCCAATGATCTTCTTCCCTACTGGAAGATCTATCAGCTACCATGTCTCATTCTTTTCAATGGATGCTATCTCCTCATCCATAGCATGCACCAAATTCTGATTCTGACTTGCGTCTTTGAACTCTACTGGATCAACTTCAGTAAAGAATGCAAAGTTAGAGTGCTCTTCATCTACGTGGGTTTGGGTTACCTCGTAGATTTCTTGCAAGCTCCTTGTTTTCGCTGGCGTCACCAGGTTTTGTATTCTACTTATACATGGAGGCGACCAAGATGGAGTGGTTGTGCTACTGTTGGCACTGATGTTGCTGTTGGAATTTGCAGGTGGATGCACACTTCCTTCTTCCAAGTCAACAGACTGTACTACTACTGGCTCTGACTGGCCAGTCTCTGACTTCTAGTTCTAGGCTTGATCTTCAAGAAATTTCACATCACGGCTAATGATGAGCTTCTTCATCACAAGGTTGTACAGCCTATATGCCTTTGCCTGCTCACTGTACCCTGTGAAAATGCACTTCTCATCTCTATCATCCAACTTCTGCTACTTTTATTCTGGAACATGTGCATATGCAATGCACCCGAACACATGTAAGTGAACCACACTTGGCTTCACACCGCTCCGAGCCTATCGAGGGATTTTGTCCTTCACGCTTTTGGTGGGACATCTATTTAGCAGGTAGACTGCACATGTTACAGCCTCTACCTAGAATTCATGCGATAATCCCTTTGCCTTCATCATGCTTCGTGCCATTTCCATGATGGTTTGGTTCTTCCTCTCACTACGCCATTCTGCTGTGGTGTGTATCTGGCAGTGAACTGCCTTCAAATTCTATGCTGCTTACAGTAGTTATGGAATTCATTAGAGATGTATTCACCTCCACCATCTGTCCCGAGAGTCTTGATCTGATATCCACTCTGTTTCTCCACCAGAGCCTTGAACTCCTTAAATCTGGCAAATGCTTCTGACTTCAACTTGATGGCATAGATCCGAGTCTTCTGGCTGAAGTCATCTATGAACGTTAAGAAGTATTTATTGTCGACAAACGTGATGGTCTGCGTCGGACCATAAATGTCTGAGTGCACCAGCTCCAATGGCCGTGATGCTCTCCAAGACTGACCGAAAGGGAACAAATCCCTGTGTTGTTTGCCAACTAAGCAGCCTTCACAAACTTGATTTTGTTGCTCTATTAGGGGTAAACCCTTCACCATCTGCATCTTGTGCAGATTATTCAGGCCACTGAAGCTTAGGTGACCAAATCTGAGATGCCACAACCAGGTAGCATCTTTCACAACTACACTTAGAGACATCAATGATTCATTCTGAATCTGCAGTGGAAACATTTTGTTCTTTGTCATGGACACCGTAGCAATCTTCCCATGCAACTTTTCTTTGATGGTGCAAGATCCATATTTGAACTGGACCGTATGTCCCTTCTACACGAGCTATCCAACGCTCAGCAGGTTATGCTTCAGGCCAGACACATAGTAGACGTCACAGATGTGCTTTCGTTCACCATGCCTGGTGCGGATGAGGATTTTTCCTTTCCCCATTATGGGAACCTTGTTGTTGTTCCCCATATTCACCTTAGACTAGACTGTTTCATCCAGTTGGGAGAACATCTCCTTGTTCCCCATCATGTGGTTGTTGCACCCACTATCTAAGTACCAAACATTCTTCTGGCACTCCTCAATGTTGCAAGTCAACAACACATTTCCTCCTATCATATTTTTGGTTTCATCTGTGTAATGGGCCTGCTGCTGGTTCTTCGTGGCCATCTATTTTTTGCACTGTGAGATGTAATGGCTAAAATTCTTGCAAAAATAGCATTGGACCTTTGACATGTCCTTCTGACCAGATCCAGCTTGCTAATTTCTTGAACTGCCACTTCCACCTTGCTGATGGAAATTACAATTGGTCTCCCCTTCGCTAGGGTTTGACCGTCCTCCTTGCTTGTTGCCTTTCCCATGCCTACCTTTGCCTCTTCCTCCATGAGAACTAGAGGCGCCATGGTGGGAATCTTGTCTACCGTTGTCTTGGAATGAGACCTGAGCCCTGAATGCTTGCTCCAAAGAGGTCTGAGATGAATGGCTCAGCCTCTGTTCATGGGTCTGCAATGAACCCATGAGTTTGTCTATCGAGAGGGTTGTCAAATCCCTTGACTCTTCGATTGCTATCACAACCAAGTCAAACTTAGTAGGAAAACTTTTGAGAATATTCTCCACGATTCTCTGGATCTATACATTTTCTCCATTCAACCGCATCTGGTTGATAATGTGCATCATTCGAGTGAATAAATCACTCATGGACTCAGACTCACTCATCTGCAAATTTTCAAACTCCCTCCTGAGCATCTACAGTTTCACCAACTTTACCTTGTTGGTGCCCTGGTACAAGCTGGCCAGAATCTCCCAGGCCTGCTTCGCCTTGGTGGCTGATGCAATCCATGGGAAGATGGTCTCCTCGGCTGCTTGCATGATGTAGAAGAGGGCCTTTTGGTCCTTCTTCTTATTCTCTTTCAGCAGGTCCTTGTCTGCTTGAGAGAGGGCGGCCAGTGCTGCTGCATCTGTCGGTTCTGGGTAGCCGTTCTTGACTAACTCCCACAACTCCTGAGATCTGAACAGGATCTTCATCTGGATGTTCCAGTAATCATAATTTTTCCCGTTGAAGCACGAGATCTGCAACTACAAGTTGTTGCTGGTGGAAGCCATTCTACTTCGGTCTCCGCGTCAAGGGATCAGTGGCTCTGATACCAATTTAAAGAAATTATTTTAAATTTCTTTTGTCTAAGTAGGGAGAGCGCAGTGAGAAGTGTGCAGTATGGAAGGGCGTACTCGGGTTGCACAAGAAAATTCAGGTTGCGCACGGATCTCGGGCAAATTCAGGTTACGCGGGTGAAGTCGAGTTTAGCATGGATCTCGTGCGAAGTTGGGTTTCGCATGAATCTCGGGCAAAGTCGGATTGCGCGGGTGAAATCAGGTTTTGCAAGGATCTCGGGCGAAGTCGGGTTTCGCACGGATCTCGGGGGAAGTCGGGTTGCACAGGCGAAGTCATGTTTTGCACGGGTGAAGTCGGGTTGCGCACGGGCGAAGTTGGGAAGACAGCTCCAGACTTAGCCAAATTTTGGCCTTGCAAAATTTTCCTGTTCGAAGGCTTGCGCGACTGCTGCTTGGTTTGCCTGGCTTGGCAAGGACCATATGGAAGAGAGAAATGTTGGATCTGAAAGCAAAGTCTCAGATCTGAGCTCTAACTATTAGAACCCGAACAAAATTGCTTTGAGGCGATTTGTACAGAGAGCAACAAACTTCAGCACATAAAATAACTGCAAACCCTAAAGATGCTTAAAATGATAGCAAACTTTATTTATATGAAACGAGGGTTACAGAAGTCCTCAATTGAGGAAATATAACAACATCTACAGACCAAGCTACAGGATAAACTAAGAGGAGAAATGTCAAGACGGCTGCTCGGACATTAATTAGATGAGCCACACTACTCACTGAAATGTTCTCCTTTCTCTGCTCTATTCTCCGCACTTTCTCCATGCTTGCTCCTTCATCTTTGTGCTCTCTAATGTCTGAAGGCCCGAACTGCCTTATATAGCCGTGGGGAGAGGAGGATAGGGTTTATCCTCTGACAGGTTCTCATAGGCCCTCAACTAGGGTTTTTGACCAATCACCGAACTGGTATTAAATCGTCGAACTGGCATTAACTTCTACGGCGATCAGATCTGTCAGATGTCACATCTGTCAGAGGGTAGGTGCAACGTCATGTCAAACCTTTTTGTCGGGATCCCCAACTACACCAGCGCAGTCCGACTTCGCCCATATTCGAAGCACAGTATGACAGAGGCATGAAATCTGGGTTAATATTTCTAACAAAAATTGCTGCTACAAAAGACCCAAATTATTGTTACAATGGAACCAGAAACTTCTTTCCATCTTCCTAGATGACCAAACAGGGAAAATAAGTTAACACCTGAATACTATCTTTTAAATAAATGGAAAAATATGCCGATCTTTAATACCATGATGCCTGATTAGATCTTTTAAGGTTCATCTGATTGATCCTGCATGTCTGAAGCCCAGAGCGTGAGATTATCCCCAAGCAACTGCAAGATCAGTGTGCTATCCTTGTAAGACTCTTCACCCAGTGTGTCCAGTTCAGCGATTGCCTTATCAAAAGCCTGTTTAGCAAGAGTTCATGCTTTGTCCGGAAGTTGAGAGAAATTCCAAGTCTTATAGGATGTCATTTCAACCAGAACAATATCCTGCGCAGCTC
Organism: Wollemia nobilis; assembly: GCA_028583015.1. Taxonomy (NCBI): domain Eukaryota; kingdom Viridiplantae; phylum Streptophyta; class Pinopsida; order Araucariales; family Araucariaceae; genus Wollemia; species Wollemia nobilis. Next base: position 542,965 of record JAQPPZ010016941.1, read on the forward strand.
TATAGGCGCACCGAATCCCCCATTTTCGACGGCAGCAGATTACGCTCCTCCGCCGCCCTCACCACCTTCTGCATGTACTCATGTCGTCGTAGCGCTCCGCCTGCTCTGCCACCTTCGACATGTACTCATGTACACAGGCACCGAAATCATTGCCCCTCCCCTTCGAATTTGGCATTGCATTAGTAAACATTTTACATAGCGGGACGCCCATTAGTACTACGGGGTCGAGACATTGGACCGGTCTCTCCGTTGCTACAAAAGCTTTTTGAACCTTCAAATATTTTTTTATTATTTTTTAAATTATAAAAAATATTATAATAAATTATATATATTTATTATTTTTATATTATAATATTTAAAATAAATAATAATAAAAATAATAAAAGAATAACACTACGTGCAAATAACATTTTGTAAATTTATAAGAAAAATAATTAAAATAACCAAAAAAAAATAAATCCCATATATCCCCAGGTCCAAGGCCGGTGACACTTTCATGAAAAGTTTGTCCTAAAAATCTATTTCCCAGTTCCAAGGCCGCTCTTCAGTCCCGAGGAATTACGTTTTGCTTACGTGTGATTTACACCCTGTCACGAAGATGTGATTAAGTTGTCAGTGGCCGGTGGAGTTGTTGCGATTCGGGGAACCTCAAACTTTTCTGTAAATACCACTGCCCATTGCTTTTTTTTGTTGTTGTTCCAAATAGAGGGTGTTTCGTCTGTTTGGGTAGGGGAGCGTTTCCCTGGTGAGTGGAACTTATGTTGTACGATCTTCAAAACTGTTCCTTGGATTAACAAGGGCTCACTGATTTTTTTTTTATTATTATAAACGAGGGTCACAACCGTTTAGTGTTTAAATTATAAAAAATGTTCCGTCTTATTATTAAGGGCTTGAAGGGACCAGGGGATCTTGAATCACTCCATATTTATAAGTCAAACTAATACCTTTGAGGTTACCCCGAAGTTTGAAACAAAATATTTTTACCTTTGAAAATTTTCTCCATTTAATTTTATTATTTAAAATTATTTATTTATTAAATTACATTTATATGCGGTTCCGGAGGAGCCACTTACTATTTATTGTTTGAAACGCCTAGGGGGTGGGAGTAGGTCTAATCTAATATATGAGCATGAAATGGAACCTAACCTTCAATGAGTGTATGTATGGTAATCTACTCATCCTACCAGATTGTATGGGTAACCAATTGCTAGAACCACCAGGTTTTTAGAGTAGACTATTGGGTACATGGTTTACATGAGATCTTACACTAGGAAAGCAATAAAAGCTAATCTAAGAAAGTAGGAAATTGCATTAAAAGTAAAGCTAAGCTAGAAAACGAGTAATTTGAACGAAATCAAATTTGACCAAAGGGATTTGGTGCCTTTGAACTAAAAATTGAATTAGACCAAAGGGGTTTGGAGTCTTTGGGGATTTTGAATGGAAATATGGGGTTTGGAGCCTTTGGGTCTTTTGAAGTGAAATTTGACAAAAGAGGTTGGTGCCTTTGAAGCCTTTTGAACTAGAATTGGAAGTTGACCAAAGAAATTGATGCCTTTGAGACCTTTGAAGTGAAATGTGACCAATGGAGTTTGGTGCCTTTGGAGCCTTTAAATTGGAATTTTATTTTTTATATGGTGAGGCAAAGGGTGCACCCTTTTATAAAAGGATTCAACCTTTTGAATCTGGCAATTGATGATGTGAATGCAAGGCAAAGGGTGTAACATTTGATAAAGTATGCAACCTTTTGAACCTAGTAGTTTATGTGTGTCGAGATGTGAATGCAAGGTAAAGGGTGCAACCTTTGATAAAAGTATGCAACATTTTAAACCTAGCAATTAATGTGTGTTGAGATGTGAATGCAAGGCAAAGAGCATAATCGTTGACAAAAATAAGTAACCTTTTAAACCTGGTAGTTGATTTGTTGATTGAATGTGTGGTTGATTGATTGATTGATTTAATAATTTGCTAGATTGGTGGGGAAGGTGTGATACTTGAAACATCCCCATAATGTATTGATGATTTTTTGATGTGATGTTGATTGATGGGGAAGGTGTAGTACCTTAAGAACCAAAAGAGCTATGCTAATTTGAAAAGATCGCCAAGAGAATTTTTAGTAGGATACAAATTCTTCTTAAGAGTTAGACCCATGAAAAGCACCATCAAGTCAACTAATTTGGATCCTCGCTATGTTGGGTCCTTTGAAATCATTGATAATATTAGTCCAGTAGCTTTTAGGCTCACCCTACCACCCAACCTATCGAAGATACATGATACTTTCCACATATCCCTACTTAGAAAAATATATTCTTGATCCTACTCACATTTAGAATGTTTCTAAATTACAAATGGAAGATCCCTCAATCATTGAGGTGAGACTAGTAAAGGTTCTAGGGTTTTATTCCAAAAGTTTGAGGAAATGAACCCTAGATCAATGTAAGTTCCAATGGGACTAGTATTATGAAAAATGTGTGACTTGAAAACATGTTGAAGAAATGAGAAAGTAATTTCCATTTTTATTTGAGTAAAAACTTGTGTATACAATTTTATTTTGCAAAAAAACAAAGAGGATTGTGTTTAGTCCAAGGGGGAAGTATGTAACACCCCTCCTTGGTAGGACCTAATTTTATGGATGGTTGCATGGAAATTTAAAATATAGCTTCTATTTGTGATGTTAATAAATATGGTAGTTGCACTTGATGATTGGATTTTATTTTTATAATATGGTACTACTAATGTAATTGTGGTTGTAGGACCAAGTACTCTCATCAATGGGTTGAAAATGAAGCAACCACTTAAGTTGAGATGAGAATTTGAGAAATGATGGTGATGACTCATTCATCAAAAAATCAGGCTAACAAAACACCCTTCATATAGGTGCATTGCATTGTTTTAATTATATGTTCACACCATTGGGTCGGGAAGTTGCTTGTGCAATGAGTCTCCTTAATAGGTTGGTGGTAGCAATAGACTATCTTAAATAAAAATAGCCACCTACTTAAGGATAAAACAATGGTGTGTAATTATTGTTTGTTTGTATGGCATATATGCTTGTATGTGGTAAGCATAAAACCAATTGAGTTGAGTATTAATATTTTTTAACATAATTAATACTTGAGATTTTTTAATATGAAGGTTAATAGAATATAAACATTGATATTAATAAAGGTGACAATAATTTATTCAAGGAAAAAATTAAGTAAATTATTATGGTTTATTAAGCTTGATAAAGCCTCCATAATTATAAATTATCATGCTTTGGTGGGCGCTCTATTTTTTAAATAAAGAAAAGTTGGCAATTATTGAACGTTTCATAAAAAATGCATGCATTACCTAGCCATGCAAGAAGGTTGCACCCAAGCCTATTTGAAATGAGGTAAAATGGGTTTTGGATGTTGGATTTAGAGGAAAGAGTATTTGGGCTTGGAAGAAGAAGGACACTCCATGTAGATTAGAATTAAGGGATGTCAAATAACTTGTTAAGATAGTTTCGATGATCCTTGGAAAATAAGTTAAATGTTGTCTTCTAAGCCTTTGTATTTCATTCTCCTATTTTGTGAAGAATGGTAGTGTTTTTAAGCATTATTTTGTTGGTTTATTTGAGTTTGTTGAACCCTTATTTGTATGTGAATCATGGTAGTGTTATTTTTCTGGTTTGTTTGAGTTAGTTGAGCCCCTACTTGTATGTGAAGCATGGTACTGTTCTTTTGTTGGTTTGTTTGATTTGGTCAAACCCTTGCTTGTTTGTGAGGTGTGGTAGTGCTTTAGATTCATTTGGAAATTACTATTTTAGCTGCAAGTTGGATATCCCTCTTTGATTACCTGAATGCCTTTACTAGGTGACCAAATTGTTCTCTTAGCTTATTCAAATTGGTTTATTTTCCTACCTTGTGGTGCTACCTTCGGTTGGGAAACAAAAAGTGGCCCTTTGAGTTCCAACATTGTTAGTATTTTGTTAGGAGCTTCATTGATTTGATGGCTAGTTTTAGTTTACCCATTAGCCTGATATTTTTTTGGTTCTCGAACCCCATAGAAGACATTTGTAGCTCTATTTTGTTTTGCTTTGAAAGGGCCAATTTTTTTCTTCCTCAAGGTAGCACCAAGGCATTCCTAAGGAAGTTTTCCTTACTATTACCAAATTTTGAATTGGTATGGTGCACGTATCTCCTTTATGGTATTAGCTACCTCAGTCCTTTTAATGTTTTTTTTATTTTAGCCTAAAGGATGTTAATTTATTTTTATGGCTTCGATATATTTTAAGAAGAGAATAATTTGGTTAAAATTAATATATGGAATTGTTGAGTGGTATTTTCACCCAGCTGTGAAAGTACAACTCTCCTTTAGGATTTGGGTCCCAAATCCCCTCTTGCAAAGAAGTCAAACAAACAACTTCTCTAAGGTCTCCGCTGTATTAGCATTTGCAACTGTGTATTAGTAATCTCAAATGAAGATAATCAATTTAAATACTTGGAACACCTTAGTGATTGCAAGTAACCGTAAACAAGGGGCAATGTTGGTTTATTTCATCATGAAGCTTTAGTGATTGTTCATTATTTTTTTTTAGATTTTGTAATTTTAAATGTTTATTTTAAATAAATTAAACCTTCTGGAAAAATAAAAAATGAGAAAGAAATACAAAAAATTAAAAATAGAACACATTCAGTCTGATGCTATCCTGTTTCGACAAAATCGAAGATATGAGGTTTCCATGCATGCAACCTAACCTATTGGACCTGCAAAACATGCACAATCTTGATAAGCTAAGTGCTAGCTTCTAGGGATTTGAATGAGGTTTTTAGATTTAAGCATTCACATGCAGCAACCAAGAAAAACTTGTATCAACTACATTTACAAGCCTAAAATCTGAAAAGGGAAAATAGACATTTAATCTTGCATGCATAAAATGACTCCTTTCTTGCCCATAAGATGCAAATTTATGAAATGTTATCTGCATTAAATATTTGTATTTTTACAATAACAGATATCTGGTTTTCCAAAACCAAAAAAAGTGGAAGAAAAGCACTCCAAAGCAGGTCCAGAATGGCTCATCACCCTCAGCTCTGCAACCATGCTCCCAGTAGTTTTTGACCCCTGTGCCTATCTTCGCTTGTCCTTTAAAATTTCTGCTACGGCTCTCTGCTTCACCTTGTGACGCTTCGTTTCATCTTCTAGATCGATTCGTTTCGTTTCTCGCTCTTCATTATTCTGACTTTTCTTTGAGCATCGAAATGTTTGATTTTCTTGCTAATTGTAACCATTCTATAACCCTTACATGTTTATGCCACGTGTTCAGCGCTTCCCTGCATGTTCCATAATTGCCCCCTGTAAATCGTGACCAAAAATAGCATGTCGTGATATCACAGCGTTTTTATGTATGCAGCCTTGCTCCTCTACCTACTCTGTGAAAATAAGACATGTCATGATATCGCGACATTTTTTTGTCAGCAGCCTTGTTCATCATCACGCATCGCAAAAATGAGACATGTCGCGATATCGCGACATTTTTCGATCAGCAGCTTTGTTTCTCATCATGCATCGCGAAAATGATACATGTCGCGATATCGCAACATTTTTCTGCTTCGGGCCGGGTGGATGCAACTTGTCACGAAATCGTGACGTTTTTCTCTTTTGCTGTGTTTTGTTGCATTTAGCCACAAAAACGTGACATGTCACGAAATTGCGACACCTTTTAATTCCGTACCATCTTGCTGCTTTCTGTCGTGAAATCGCGACGCTTTTCTCTTTCAGGCTGTCTCGCTGCTTTCTATCGTGAAATAGCGATGCTTTTTCATTCCATACCATCTTGTTGCTTTCTATCATGAAATCACGATGCTCTTCTCTTTCGGGCTGTGCAGATGCAATTTGTCACGAAATCGTGATGTTTTTCTATTTCGGCACGTGAAGATGCAACTTGTCACGAAATCACGATGTTTTTCTATTTCGGGCTATCTCGCTGCATTTGGTTGCGAAAATGCGACATGTCACGAAATCGCGACGTTTTTCTCTTTATGACGCATTCTGCTGCTCTTAGCCGCAAAAACACGACATGTCACGAAATCGCAATAACTTTTCATTTCTAGCTGCGACGGAGCAACATGTCACGAAATCGCGACAACTTTTCATTTCTAGCCACGACAGAGCAACATGTCACGAAATCGTGACAACTTTTCATTTCTAGCCACGACGGAGCAACATGTCACGAAATCATGACAAATTTTCATTTCTAGCTGCGACGGAGCAACATGTCGTGAAATCGTGACAACTTTTCATTTCTAGCCGCGACGGAGCAACATGTCGCGATATCATAACAACTTTTCATTTCTAGTCGCGACGGAGCGACATGTCACGATATCGAGACAACTTTTCATTTTCGGCCGCGACAGAGCAACATGTCGCGATATCGTGACAACTTCTTCTCTTTTGTGATATTTTGCTTTTTTTCTTGATTTTTAGCATCTGGGCCACTATGGTCTTCTTTGAAAGCATGCAAAAAAGGTGGGTCCCTAATTTTGGGGTGTGTTGTGGATCAGCCACAACAAATGGTGACTCTACTTGTCAAATGCTCCTGAGCATTTTGGTGAGAACCCAACCTGAAAAATAGAAGCTTAGATACAGGTGTCAGCACATCAAAGATAAAAAAATACCAATAGATCAGAAATACATGAAACATCAGAATCATTTAGTATCAGCTCGATGTGTGCAATGTGTTTTCATTCCCTATCGCTTGAACTTGATCAACATTCCATTGTCAGTTTCACCCATGATTTTTATGCAAGGCTATGAATGATTTGTGCAGGATTTGATGTATGATGAAGATGCTAGAGATATAACAATCTGCTTTACAAAGGCTCAAACCTTCTAATGTCATGAACAAACATATTAAAGTTGTCAAACCCTCTTAGGATCAAATATATGTGTATTGAATTAATTTATTAGATCCCAAAGTTGGTTATGTGTCACTACCATCTTGAACCCATGTGCAAGTGTAAGTGAAATCAGAACTTTGGGGAATAGGATTCCCAACCTAAGCGAGATGGGAATTTAAACCTATCCTTACTATTCTGATTTGGAGTTCATTACCTCATCTTAAACAAAATGATTTAACCTATTATGGATGAAATGATCAGGCTAGTCTATCCTTTTGAGCAATCAGTGGTCTTGCTTTTAGACAAAACATGTTGCCATGCATGGGCATACTTCACCCCTGTTGGTCCGAAATCTGCCACAGGAAAGGATTTTTACAATTGCACCCTAGACCCGGCCAACATTGAAAGGCTGGAAGCAAGAAATGGCTTCCAGACCAATCTCCAGAGTGGGCTGGTTCCCTTTACTACTCTAAACTTGGTTTAAGATAAGGGTTGCGGGAAAGAAATTGAAAAGTTGCAGAAAGGAATGGGAAATATGGCCGCGAGCCGAAGTTATGGGATCGGAAAATAATAGTAGGAAACTTTAAAGTGCAGCAACAGCAAGCAATAAAAGTTATCAACCTAACTTTCGCACGATGTACGCAGAGAAACCCTCCAAAATCACATTCCAGGAATCATACTCTCACGGCAGTACATAAATCCAATATGCAGAATTTAAATGCAACAGCCATGAAGAAATACAAATACTATTAGAAATGCAACGGAACAGAAAGGAAATCACCAATGCAACCGCTTGAAAAAATAGAAGCCAATTCTTTTATTCCTGCAAATGAACTTCAGTTTCTAGCAGAGAAATTTTCCAACCACCCTTTCAAATGAAGCTTACATTGGTTTTTTTATAGAGGGCCGTCCTCTTTGCAGCATTAAATATTTGAAACCGACTTCCTTGTGATCTACAATTATGCATTGGAAATTATGCACACGATCCCCTTAATTGCAGCCTTGGAGACCCACAAAATTGAATGCAATCTACATGTCAGCTTCGAAGAACCACCTTCATTAAATTTGTTTTTTTAAAATATGCATGAAACCATTGACTCAATTCATGAACAACAGCTTCGAACCAATAAATCCTTCAATTTTGGTGGCCTGGGCGCTTCTTTGACCTTAAATGCATTGGAAATCCTTAAAGTATTTAATTTTGGACTGCATTTAATTCTCGAAATTCACAAAACTGCATTGGGCCACAACTTAAGCATGCATAATTAATAATAACAATAAATGTGGCAAAAATGCCAACATTCTTTGCAGCTCGCGGGGTATACAGCTCGTTGTATGCAAGAATCCAGGCCTGAATCCATTGGGCACAGAGTCATATTGGAACAGAAAGGCAGTCTTGTGGTACATCTTAGTGGATTGCTTGTAATACTCTTTCGCTAAAAAGTCAAAGCGCAAGAACTCGCACATAATCGGTCATGAAACAAATGGAGTGGGAGGATGGAGTGAGATCTTGCGATTGTGCAAGCGGTGACTGCAAATGGAATGGTAATATAATAGAGTGATGAAATGGGTGAAAGTGATACGATGAACATAGTAGCGAGAATGCGGTCGTACTACACCTCGTAATGGAAATGGAATGAAAGTAAATGAACTAATGGAATGGAAATGGAAATATGAAGGCTATGGAATTAAAATGAACTGAACTGTAAATAAATGCATAAAATGACATAACTTAGAAGAAAGGGATAAGAAGGAACGGGAATAATAGAAATGGGGAAAAGAAACAACAGCCGTGGCTTTGTTTTTTTTTTTTACTGCAGAAGAAAAAGAAGGAGGAAGATGAAGAAAGGAAGGAAAGAAAAAGGGAAGGGAAAGGAAGAATTTGCTAGAAAGCCACCAACTGTTGGGATTGGAAAAGCACAAAAGGAAAACAAGCACCTACGACTTGCAGGAAAAAAGAACCGAGATGAACAAATAAAAACAAAACATATATATATATATATATATATATATATATATATATATATATATATATATATATATATATATATATATATATATATATATATATATATATTTTTTTTTCTCCTCTTTTCTATTTTTTTTTGTTTTTTTTTTATACTATATACAATAGTTCATGACATGATTGGCATGTCACCACCACAAACACAGTCTCAAGGGTTATCCGGTAAATCTGCAATGTCCCGACCAGATCTGATCATACTTAAGTCGGTCCTTGAAATTGGGCTGGCTTCTTCCTGAAGTTCTCCATCTTTCAGACACTGGCAAGTTATCATACATGCCAGGACCTACACAACTGACAAATAATGCAGAAAAGAAACCCCACCATCTTGAAAAGTTCTCTGACTGTGGACTGAAAATAGGTTCCTCCAACTCCTGGATCCGATCACAGGAATTGTCCAGCAACAGTTCCTTCTTCAGGATCTCTTCAGACTCTACCTGTTGATCTGACATATTTAACAGGTTCTGACTACATGCTTGCATGACTTGCATAGCTATGCCTTCTTGATGCTCAGGTTCTACCACTTGAGTCTGTTCTTCTTCTTTGCTTATATCCTCTGAATCCATATCCTTATGAAAACTGCAAGCAACCATATTGTTCATTGCCGATCCTTGGCTTTGGATGAGATCTGTCCCTTGAGCTCCACACAACGACATCTCAGGTTTCTGTACAGTATAAGGGATCTGGCATGAAACATACTGCACGGGATGGACAGGAGTAGTAACTACCGAGGAAAGTGATGGAGTTTCTTCCCACGGTAATTTTCCTGATAAGAGCAAAAGTTGTTCCGCTCGCACTGCTTCCTCAAAGATTTGCGGGAACCTTTGTTCACCTGATTGCAGCAAAAGGAGGCCTATGTCAGGATGGAAAGCTCGAACATAGAAGAGGTGGGCTTGGGTGGGTGATGGACGGATCTTCTCTGGAATTCTCTTCCAGCTTCTCAAGAATCGGACATTGAAATCCGTGATGCTCTCCTGATGTACATGAAAAATTGATAGAGATCCAAAGAACTGTAGAAAGGATCTTCGTCAAATATTTTGATCAGTGCCCCCGCTAGATCTTCCCATGAGCTGATGCTTTGACATTTGAGCAATCTATACCACTGCAATGCTCTTCCTTCCAAAGGCTGAACCAGAAGTCTGATCACGACATCTTCATGATTTATGACATGGATCATTGACAAAGTAGCAATGTCTTCAACATGCGCCAGAGCCATGCCTTCGGTACCATCATATTTTTCCAGGGCCTTCAGGGCACCTTCGGGAATTTCATGCCGAATTTGGAGATTCAGAGGGCCAGGATCATCCCATATAGAAAAAACCCTCACCTTTGTGGCAGTGGTCTGCGGAATCACGGCCATCGCCATTAAGTCAGAGTCGCCAGACGAACATTCTTTGAATTTAAAAAAAAAATAGGCGTCCACGAACAGATCTTCAACTCAGCAAAGTCGGCAGATGAACTTACAAATCTCCGCTGTGAGGCCAAGACAGCTCATCAAATCTTGAGACCTCCGGGTGTTTAAAAAACTTATGTGGATTTTTGTGAGACAGAAGAAGTCTGTCCCACCGGCGTGCCAAAAACTGTTGGTCCAAAATCACGCACGAGAAAGGATTTTACAAGTGCGCCCTAGACCCGGCCAACATTGAAAGGCTGGAAGCAAGAAATGGCTCCCAGACCAATCTCCAGAGTGGGCTGGTTCCCTTTACTACTCTAAACTTGGTTTAAGATAAGGGTTGCGGGAAAGAAATTGAAAAGTTGCAGAAAGGAATGGGAAATATGGCCGCAGGCCGAAGTTATGGGATCGGAAAATAACGACAGGAAACTTTAAAGTGCAACAACGACAAGCAATAAAAGTTATCAACCTAACTTTCGCACGATGTACGTAGAGAAACCCTCCAAAATCACATTCCAGGAATCATACTCTCACGACAGTACATAAATCCAATATGCAGAATTTAAATGCAACAGCCATGAAGAAATACAAATACTATTAGAAATGCAACAGAACAGAAAGGAAATCACCAATGCAACCGCTTGAAAAATTAGAAGCCAATTCTTTTATTCCTGCAAATGAACTTCAGTTTCTAGCAGAGAACTTTTCCAACCACCCTTTCAAATGAAGCTTACATTGGTTTTTTTATAGAGGGCCGTCCTCTTTGCAGCATTAAATATTTGAAACCGACTTCCTTGTGATCTACAATTATGCATTGGAAATTATGCACACGATTCCCTTAATTGCAGCCTTGGAGACCCACAAAATTGAATGCAATCTACATGTCAGCTTCGAAGAACCACCTTCATTAAATTTGTTTTTTTTAAATATGCATGAAACCATTGACTCAATCCACGAACAACAGCTTCGAACCAATAAATCCTTCAATTTTGGTGGCCTGGGCGCTTCTTTGACCTTAAATGCATTGGAAATCCTTAAAGTATTTAATTTTGGACTGCATTTAATTCTCGAAATTCACAAAACTGCATTGGGCCACAGCTTAAGCATACATAATTAATAATAACAATAAATGTGGCAAAAATGCCAACAACCCCATAATCCATGACTTGGCTTCATTCATTCTCTTCTCTCTCTTTTTTTTTATTTCTTGGACCTTTGATATGACTACCCATCCTTACCAGGGACATGTAGTACGATCCCTCCAATCCAATATTAGGATGAAAATGGAAAATATTCTTATTTCTTGGACCTTTGGGATAACTACCCATCCTTTGCAAAGGACAAGTAGTATGATCCTTCCAATCCAAGATGATAACATGAAATATGGAACATATTAATTTTATTTTTGTTTCTTGGAATTTTGGGATGACTACCCATCCTTTGCAGAGGACATGTAGTACGATCCCGCCATCCAAGTTTTATGATTTATGAATGATGGGAGCTTTGGGGAATCGGATTCTCAACCTAGGTAAAATGAGAATTATGTCCTATCCTTACTACTCCATGAAGATCAAATTAGAGCTTTGGGTAATTCGATCCTCAACCTAAGTTCGATGAGGATTTAATCCTATCCTTACTACTCTGGTTTTAGACTTTAAGCTTGATGGAAGTGGTAAAAACCACTATTTTAAGGATTATGTTGCATGATAGGATAGACATGAAATATTCTTTTCACCCCACCTTTTCATCCAAGTATGGTTTTGACCATTTTTCTCAAGATCTTCTTTAATGTGCATAGAACATGCCTGGTTCAAGATTGTTCGGACATCAGTTCCCAACCTTAGGATCCTTTTAATATATGTTATAGCATAACCCTAAGAGGATTTGACACACTTTAATGATTTGTATCTGAAATGCATATGCAACTAAGATGACATGTGTATGCAAAGTGGAATGTAATATGAATGCATTTCTTTTCTGAATTGTGGATGGAGTATACCACCTATGTTGCCATAATTTGTAAAACTGACAACTTCATGCATCACAAGCTTCAAACGAAAGTATTTAATGTTTGTGTTACTTGTGGAGCTTTCTACAAAACAATTCCAATGTTTCATATTCTCCTAATTTTAGGCATATGTTGACATCTCAATTATTTATTTATTTATTTAATTTTTTTTTAGACAAACCAAACATGTCCAGAGGACTAACACACACAACTTAAAACCAAACCCAAAAATGAGACTTGAAAAACACAAACCAAAACCAAAACCAAAATCTATATACAATATAGTACAAGATGATGCCAAGCTTGGACTATTACTTTCCTAGATCCCAAACATGATTAGAACATTTCAAAAGACATATGACACAATACACATGCCAAATGTTGTAGGAATCCAACAACAATAAGATCAAACCAAGCAATGCAACAAATTTCAACTTGCCATGCTCACCATACCAATTTGATTTAGTTCTATTACCAGCATCATATGTGAGATTAAAATCAAATTGATTAGACACTGGTTGGTATTCAATTTTATTTTGTCTATTCTTTAAAGTGCAAGTTTCATCATTCCATTCATGATTTAGAAGTAGGCTTTCCTTTTCAAATGTGAGATGTTGCAAACAAGAGCCTATTTCTAAAAGTTTTGAATTCAAATTATTTTTCAAGATTTTAAAGCAATCAAAATCAATCAAAACTTGACAAACATCACCAAGATTTGACATTTCATCACTAATGACATTAGCATCCAAAGGGACATCATGTAACCCATCACTTAAAATTTTTGTAGCTACTACCAAAGGTAAAGATTTCACCTTGTCACCCATACTCAACCCATCATGATTAGAACTTACAACAACTTGATGAGTGTTAGTAGCTTTTTCTTTTTTCTCACTGTCTTCTTCATCATCCAACACCTGTTCAAAAACACCAAAGTTAGGCACCCAATCAAACATGCGTCCATCTTTTTCAAAACAAGAGCCTAGTTTTTCAAGATATGTGTCGCGTGACACTTTTCCATGATCAATGGCTTGAGTTGCCTCAAAATCCATATTTTCATTAGGATCATCAATAGTATCAAACCCACACCACTTAGGTTTTGTAATTTCATCATTTTGAGATGGCATAGACATTGTAGAAATAATAGGTGGATCAAGATTTTTGATTTCTTGCCCCTCAAGGGGAACAAAAACAATTGATTCTCCTTCTTCATCCATGGTAGTAGAATCATTATCCTTCCCCAACCTTTGATGAGATTCCAACCCTTCTTCCAAAACATTCTCAGATTGTATAGGACTTGTAATATCCTCATATGAAAGGGCAATTGTATTATCTTGCATATCAATAGGCTCACAAATTCCATTAGCAGTTTTGGAGTGAGCATACTCTTCCCTAGAATCATGATGATCATCTTTCAAAATCAAATTGTGATGCTCAACTATTTCTTCATCATCCTTTAATTCATTAACATGTTTCTCATCAAATTTATCTTCACCTTCCTTAGATGGTTCAATTACTTCCAAAATTGGGTTATTGCTTGTATTCAAATTGATAAGGCCATCATAATCCACATGTGTAACCCATGATTCAAGTTTAACATAATTTGGAAGGTGTGAATTTTCTTGGCCATTATCTTCAACAATGTCATCCAACATGTCATCCAAAACAGATTCATCCTTGTAGAATTCATCTTTTGGTGAGTCAAGGGTTCCCAATCTGTCACATGTTTCAATACTAGTTGGATCTAGTACTCCTCCCTTGCCTAAAATCATATTGTTATGAAAATCATTGAAATTGATTTTAGAAACATCTTTTGAATCAAGATGAGTATTTTGAAGTTGATTCATACTTAAGACCGATGGTTGGTCTTGCATAGTAGGTTGAGGATTTTGAAATTGATTGAAACTTGGGAATGATTGTTGATTCTGAAATTGATTCAAACTTGAACTCGGTTGAGGTGGATAAATCATTGGGTGGGTAAAGGAGGTATTAAATGATTGAAAATTATATGATCCAAAACCCACACCATAATTTTGACAACTCAATTGTTTCTCAATTGTCATTGCTTGAGTATAGGCTTGTGACAAAGATGTGATTAGAGGCATCCCTCGCAAATATGTTGAAGTGAGTGGGTCAAGAGCATTGACATATTTGGAGAGCCACTTCTTCTTGCAGAACATAAAATGTCACTAATTGAGTATATAATCCAAAGAACCTTTCAGAAAATGACTTCACATTTTCACTTGGTCCTTTTTTAATAGTGAAAAACTGCTCATACATGCGGATTGGATCAACTTGCTTTTTGTTGAATCGATTAAGAAATGCTGCCTCTAGTTGAGCCCAAGAAGTGATAGACCCTAAAGGTAGACTTGTAAAACAATCATACGCCACTTTTTCCAAGGTGTACAGGAACATTTTACAATCAACATCATCATAACAACTTGTTAAGTGATTGGCAAAAAATTTGAATGCTTGAATATGTTCTTCTGCAGTATTTGTCCCGTTAGACAAAAATCGAGGAAGACATATCTCAAAACCAACGGGAAAATAATGTTTAACTCCCGGTATGCTCGATGGGCTACCTAGCATCCATGGTGAAAACATAGCCATTAGTGTATCTTAAAGAATACAACTTTAATATCAATTTTTTTTTTTTTTAAATTAAATCAAATCACATTATTCCTATATGAACAATCAAAGCGTTAGACCAGTGCATAGCAATTCATGTCCTCCTTTTAACAGTACAAAGTTGTATTGTTAAAAGAGGGCTAAAGATAATAATCAATAGGGCATGAAATATTCAAAATTTAAATCACTATAGCGTTTAAATCAATCTGAAATAAATCAGTTCAGGCCCTCCTTCTAGCACCAAAATGTTGAGTGGTATTTTCACCTAGTCGTGAAAGTACAACTCTCCTTTAGGATTTGGGTCCCAAATCCCCTCTTGCAAATAAGTCAAACAAACAACTTCTCTAAGGTCTCCGCTGTATTAGCATTTGCAACTGTGTATTAGTAATCTCAAATGAAGATAATCAATTTAAATACTTGGAACACCTTAGTGATTGTAAGTAACCATAAACAAGGGGCAATGTTGGTTTATTTTATCATGAAGCTTTAGTGATTTTTCATTGTTTTTTTTTTTAGATTTTGTAATTTTAAATGTTTATTTTAAATAAATTAAACCTTCTGGAAAAATAAAAAATGAGAAAGAAATACAAAAAATTAAAAATAGAACACATTCAGTCTGATGCTATCCTGTTACGACAAAACCGAAGATATGAGGTTTCCATGCATGCAACCTAACCTATTGGACCTGCAAAACATGCACAATATTGATAAGCTAAGTGCTAGCTTCTAGGGATTTGAATGAGGTTTTCGATTTAAGCATTCGCATGCAGCAACCAAGAAAAACTTGTATCAACTACATTTACAAGCCTAAAATCCGAAAATGGAAAATAGACATTTAATATTGCATGTAGAAAATGACTCCTTCTTTCTTGCCCATAAGATGCAAATTTTTGAAATGTTATCTCGCATTAAATATTTGTCTTTTTACAATAACAGATATCTGGTTTTCCAAAACCAAAAAAAGTGGAAGAAAAGCACTCCAAAGCAGGTCCAGAATGGCTCATCACCCTCAGCTCTACAACCCTGCTCCCAGTAGTTTTTGACCCCTGTGTCTGTCTTCGCTTGTGCCTTTAAAATTTCTGCTACGACTCTCTGCTTCACCTTGTGACGCTTCGTTTCATCTTCTAGATCGATTCGTTTCGTTTCTCGCTCTTCATTATTCTGACTTTTGTTCGAGCATCGAAACGTTTGATTTTCTTACTAATTGTAACCGTTCTATAACCCTTACACGTTTATGCCACGTGTTCAGCGCTTCCCTGCATGTTCCATGATTTCCCCCTGTAAATCGTGACCAAAAATAGCATGTCGTGATATCACGGCGTTTTTATGTATGCAGCCTTGCTCCTCTACCTACTCTGTGAAAATAAGACATGTCATCATATCGCGACATTTTTTTGTCAACAGCCTTGTTCGTCATCACGCATCGCAAAAATGAGACATGTCGCGATATCGTGACATTTTTCGATCAGCAGCTTTGTTTCTCATCATGCATCGCGAAAATGATACATGTCGCGATATCGCAACATTTTTCTGCTTCGGGCAGGGTGGATGCAACTTGTCGCGAAATCGTGATGTTTTTCTCTTTTGCTGTGTTTTGTTGCATTTAGCCACAAAAACGTGACATGTCACGAAATTGCGACACCTTTTAATTTCGTACCATCTTGTTGCTTTCTATCGTGAAATCGTGACGCTTTTCTCTTTTAGGCTGTCTCGTTGCTTTCTATCGTGAAATTGCGATGCTTTTTCATTCCGTACCATCTTGTTGCTTTCTATCATGAAATCACGACGCTCTTCTCTTTCGGGCTGTGCAGATGCAATTTGTCACAAAATCGTGACGTTTTTCTATTTCGGCACGTGAAGATGCAACTTATCACGAAATTACGACGTTTTTCTATTTCGAGCTATCTCGCTGCATTTGGTTGCGAAAATGCGACATGTCGCGAAATCGTGACGTTTTTCTCTTTATGACGCATTCTGCTGCTCTTAGCCGTGAAAACACGACATGTCACGAAATCGCAATAACTTTTCATTTCTAG
Organism: Wollemia nobilis; assembly: GCA_028583015.1. Lineage (NCBI taxonomy): Eukaryota > Viridiplantae > Streptophyta > Pinopsida > Araucariales > Araucariaceae > Wollemia > Wollemia nobilis. Next base: position 559,913 of record JAQPPZ010016941.1, read on the forward strand.
CTGCGACGGAGCAACATGTCACGAAATCGCGACAACTTTTCATTTCTAGCCACGACAGAGCAACATGTCACAAAATCGTGACAACTTTTCATTTCTAGCCACGACGGAGCAACATGTCACGAAATCGCGACAAATTTTCATTTCTAGCTGCGACGGAGCAACATGTCGCGAAATCGCGACAACTTTTCATTTCTAGCCGCGACGGAGCAACATGTCGCGATATCATAACAACTTTTCATTTCTGGTCGCGACGGAGCGACATGTCACGATATCGAGACAACTTTTCATTTTCGGCCGCGACAGAGCAACATGTCGCGATATCGCGACAACTTCTTCTCTTTTGTGATATTTGTTGTGGATCAGCCACAACAAATGGCAACTCTGCTGTCAAATGCTCCTGAGCATTTTGGTGAGAACCCAACCTGAAATATAGAAGATTAGATACAGGTGTCAGCACATCAAAGATAAAAAAATACCAATAGATCAGAAATACATGAAACATCATAATCATTTAGTATCATCTCGATGTGTGCAATGTGTTTTCATTCCCTATCGCTTGAACTTGATCAACATTCCATTGTCAGTTTCACCCATGATTTGTATGCAAGGCTATGAATGATTTGTGCAGGATTTGATGTATGATGAAGATGCTAGAGATATAACAATCTGCTTTACAAATGCTCAAACCTTCTAATGTCATGAACAAACATATTAAAGCTGTCAAACCCTCTTAGGATCAAATATATGTGTACTGAATTAATTTATTAGATCCCAAAGTTGGTTATGTGTCACTACCATCTTGAACCCATGTGCAAGTGTAAGTGAAATCAGAACTTTGGAGAATAGGATTCCCAACCTAAGCGAGATGGGAATTTAACCCTATCCTTACTATTCTGATTTGGAGTTCATTACCTCATCTTAAACAAAATGATTTAACCTATTATGGATGAAATGATCAGGCTAGTCTATCCTTTTGAGCAATCAGTGGTCTTGCTTTTAGACAAAACGTGTTGCCATGCATGGGCATACTTCACCCCTGTTGGTCCGAAATCTGCCACAGGAAAGGATTTTTACAATTGCACCCTAGACCCGGCCAACATTGAAAGGCTGGAAGCAAGAAATGGCTTCCAGACCAATCTCCAGAGTGGGCTGGTTCCCTTTACTACTCTAAACTTGGTTTAAGATAAGGGTTGCGGGAAAGAAATTGAAAAGTTGCAGAAAGGAATGGGAAATATGGCCGCAGGCCGAAGTTATGGGATCGGAAAATAACAGCAGGAAACTTTAAAGTGCAGCAACAACAAGCAATAAAAGTTATCAACCTAACTTTCGCACGATGTACGTAGAGAAACCCTCCAAAATCACATTCCAGGAATCATACTCTCACGGCAGTACATAAATCCAATATGCAGAATTTAAATGCAACAGCCATGAAGAAATACAAATACTATTAGAAATACAACGGAACAGAAAGGAAATCACCAATGCAACCGCTTGAAAAAATAGAACCCAATTCTTTTATTCCTGCAAATGAACTTCAGTTTCTAGCAGAGAAATTTTCCAACCACCCTTTCAAATGAAGCTTACATTGGTTTTTTTATAGAGGGTCGTCCTCTTTGCAGCATTAAATATTTGAAACCGAATTCCTTGTGATCTACAATTATGCATTGGAAATTATGCACACGATCCCCTTAATTGCAGCCTTGGAGACCCACAAAATTGAATGCAATCTACATGTCAGCTTCGAAGAACCACCTTCATTAAATTTGTTTTTTTAAAATATGCATGAAACCATTGACTCAATCCATGAACAACAGCTTCGAACCAATAAATCCTTCAATTTTTGTGGCCTGGGCGCTTCTTTGACCTTAAATGCATTGGAAATCCTTAAAGTATTTAATTTTGGACTGCATTTAATTCTCGGAATTCACAAAACTGCATTGGGCCACAGCTTAAGCATGCATAATTAATAATAACAATAAATGTGGCAAAAATGCCAACATTCTTGGCGGCTCGTGGGGTATACAGCTCACTGTATGCAAGAATCCAGGCCTGAATCCATTGGGCACAGAGTCATATTGGAACAGAAAGTCAGGTCGCGGTGGTACATCTTAGTGGATCATTGTAATACTCTTCCGCTAAAAAGCTGAAACTGCAAGAACCTGCACATAATTGGTCATGAAACAAATGGAGTGGGAGGATGGAGTGAGATCTTGCGATTGCGCAAGCGGTGACTGCAAATGGAATGGTAATATAATAGAGTGATGAAATGGGTGAAAGTGATACGGTGAACATAGTAGCAGAATGCGGCTGTACTACCGGCTGCAATGGAAATGGAATGAAAGTAAATGAACTAATGGAATGGAAATGGAAATATGAAGGCTATGGAATTAAAATGAACTGAACTGTAAATAAATGCATAAAATGACATAACTTAGAAGAAAGGGATAAGAAGGAACGGGAATAATAGAAATGGGGAAAAGAAACAACAGCCGTGGCTTTGTGTTTTTTTTTTTACTGCAGAAGAAAAAGGAGGAAGATGAAGAAAGGAAGGAAAGAAAAAGGGAAGGGAAAGGAAGAATTTGCTAGAAAGCCACCAACTGTTGGGATTGGAAAAGCACAAAAGGAAAACAAGCACCTACAGCTCGCAGGCAAAAAGAGCCGAGATGAACAAATAAAAACAAAACATATATATATATATATTTTTCTCCTCTTTTCTATTTTTTTTTGTTTTTTTTTTTATACTATATACAATAGTTCATGACATGATTGGCATGTCACCACCACAAACACAGTCTCAAGGGTTATCCGGTAAATCTGCAATGTCCCGACCAGATCTGATCATACTTAAGTCGGTCCTTGAAATTGGGCTGGCTTCTTCCTGAAGTTCTCCATCTTTCAGACACTGGCAAGTTATCATACATGCCAGGACCTACACAACTGACAAATAATGCAGAAAATAAACCCCACCATCTTGAAAATTTCTCTGACTGTGGACTGAAAACAGGTTCCTCCAACTCCTGGATCCGATCACAGGAATTGTCCAGCAACAGTTCCTTCTTCAGGATCTCTTCAGACTCTACCTGTTGATCTGACATATTTAACAGGTTCTGACTACATGCTTGCATGACTTGCATAGCTATGCCTTCTTGATGCTCAGGTTCTACCACTTGAGTCTGTTCTTCTTCTTTGCTTATATCCTCTGAATCCATATCCTTATGAAAACTGCAAGCAACCATATTGTTCATTGCTGATCTTTGGCTTTGGATGAGATCTGTCCCTTGAGCTCCACACAACGACATCTCAGGTTTCTGTACAGTATAAGGGATCTGGCATGAAACATACTGCACGGGATGGACAGGAGCAGCAACTACCGAGGAAAGTGATGGAGTTTCTTCCCACGGTAATTTTCCTGATAAGAGCAAAAGTTGTTCCGCTCGCACTGCTTCCTCAAAGATTTGCGGGAACCTTTGTTCACCTGATTGCAGCAGCAGGAGGCCTATGTCAGGATGGAAAGCTCGAACATAGAAGAGGTGGGCTTGGGTGGGTGATGGACGGATCTTCTCTGGAATTCTCTTCCAGCTTCTCAAGAATCGGACATTGAAATCCGTGATGCTCTCTTGAGGTGCTCTCTTGATGTACATGAAAAACTGATAGAGATCCAAAGAACTGTAGAAAGGATCTTCGTCAAATATTTTGATCAGTGCTCCCGCTAGATCATCCCATGAGCTGATGCTTTGACATTTGAGCAATCTATACCACTGCAATGCTCTTCCTTCCAAAGGCTGAACCAGAAGTCTGATCATGACATCTTCATGATTTATGACATGGATCATTGACAAAGTAGCAATGTCTTCAACATGTGCCAGAGCCATGCCTTCGGTACCATCATATTTTTCCAGGGCCTTCAGGGCACCTTTATGAATTTCATGCCGGATTTGGAGATTCAGAGGGCCAGGATCATCCCATCTAGAAAAAACCCTCACCTTTGTGGCAGTGGTCTGCGGAATCACGGCCATCGCCATTAAGTCAGAGTCGCCAGACGAACATTCTTTGAATTTAAAAAAAAAAAGGCGTCCACGAACAGATCTTCAACTCAGCAAAGTCGCCAGATGAACTTACAAATCTCCGCTGTGAGGCCAAGACAGCTCATCAAATCTTGAGACCTCCGGGTGTTTAAAAAACTTATGTGGATTTTTGTGAGACAGAAGAAGTCTGTCCCACCGGGCGTGCCAAAAACTGTTGGTCCAAAATTTGCCACAGGAAAGGATTTTACAAGTGCGCCCTAGACCCGGCCAACATTGAAAGGCTGGAAGCAAGAAATGGCTCCCAGACCAATCTCCAGAGTGGGCTGGTTCCCTTTACTACTCTAAACTTGGTTTAAGATAAGGGTTGCGGGAAAGAAATTGAAAAGTTGCAGAAAGGAATGGGAAATATGGCCGCAGGCCGAAGTTATGGGATCGGAAAATAACAGCAGGAAACTTTAAAGTGCAGCAACAGCAAGAAATAAAAGTTATCAACCTAACTTTCGCACGATGTACGTAGAGAAACCCTCCAAAATCACATTCCAGGAATCATACTCTCACGGCAGTACATAAATCCAATATGCAGAATTTAAATGCAACAGCCATGAAGAAATACAAATACTATTAGAAATGCAACAGAACAGAAAGGAAATCACCAATGCAACCGCTTGAAAAATTAGAAGCCAATTCTTTTATTCCTGCAAATGAACTTCAGTTTCAAGCAGAGAACTTTTCCAACCACCCTTTCAAATGAAGCTTACATTGGTTTTTTTATAGAGGGCCGTCCTCTTTGCAACATTAAATATTTGAAATCGACTTCCTTGTGATCTACAATTATGCATTGGAAATTATGCACACGATCCCCTTAATTGCAGCCTTGGAGACCCACAAAATTGAATGCAATCTACATGTCAGCTTCGAAGAACCACCTTCATTAAATTTGTTTTTTTTAAATATGCATGAAACCATTGACTCAATCCACGAACAAGCGACTTCGAACCAATAAATCCTTCAATTTTGGTGGCCTGGGCACTTCTTTGACCTTAAATGCATTGGAAATCCTTAAAGTATTTAATTTTGGACTGCATTTAATTCTCGAAATTCACAAAACTGCATTGGGCCATAGCTTAAGCATGCATAATTAATAATAACAATAAATGTGGCAAAAATGCCAACAACCCCATAATCCATGACTTGGCTTCATTCATTCTCTTCTCTCTCTTTTTTTTTTTTATTTCTTGGACCTTTGAGATGACTACCCATCCTTACCAGGGACATGTAGTACGATCCCTCCATTCCAATATTAGGATGAAAATGGAAAATATTCTTATTTCTTGGACCTTTGGGATAACTACCCATCCTTTGCAAAGGACAAGTAGTATGATCCTTCCAATCCAAGATGATAACATGAAATATGGAACATATTAATTTTATTTTTGTTTCTTGGAATTTTGGGATGACTACCCATCCTTTGCAGAGGACATGTAGTACGATCCCTCCATCCAAGTTTTATGATTTATGAATGATGGGAGCTTTGGGGAATCGGATTCTCAACCTAGGTAAAATGAGAATTATGTCCTATCCTTACTACTCCATGAAGATCAAATCAGAGCTTTGGGTAATTGGATCCTCAACCTAAGTTCGATGAGGATTTAATCCTATCCTTACTACTCTGGTTTTAGACTTTAAGCTTGATGGAAGTGGTAAAAACCACTATTTTAAGGATTATGTTGCATGATAGGATAGACATGAAATATTCTTTTCACCCCACCTTTTCATCCAAGTATGGTTTTGACCATTTTTCTCAAGATCTTCTTTAATGTGCATAGAACGTGCCTGGTTCAAGATTGTTCGGACATCAGTTCCCAACCTTAGGATCCTTTTAATATATGTTATAGCATAACCCTAAGAGGATTTGACACACTTTAATGATTTGTATCTGAAATGCATATGCAACTAAGATGACATGTATATGCAAAGTGGAATGTAATATGAATGCATTGCTTTTCCTGAATTGTGGATGGAGTATACCACCTATGTTGCCATAATTTGTAAAACTGACAACTTCATGCATCACAAGTTTCAAACGAAATTATTTAATGTTTGTGTTACTTGTGGAGCTTTCTACAACACAATTCCAATGTTTCATATTCTCCTAATTTTAGGCATACGTTGACATCTCAATTATTTATTTATTTTTTTTTTAGACAAACCAAACATGTCCAGAGGACTAACACACACAACTTAAAACCAAACCCAAAAATGAGACTTGAAAAACACAAACCAAAACCAAAACCAAAATCTATATACAATATAGTACAAGATGATGCCAAGATTGGACTATTACTTTCTTGGATCCCAAACATGATTAGAACATTTCAAAAGACATATGACACAATACACATGCCAAATGTTGTAGGAATCCAACAACAATAAGATCAACCCAAGCAATGCAACAAATTTCAACTTGCCATGCTCACCATACCAATTTGATTTAGTTCTATTACCAACATCATATGTGAGATTAAAATCAAATTGATTAGACAACGGTTGGTATTCAATTTTATTTTGTCTATTCTTTAAAGTGCAAGTTTCATCATTCCATTCATGATTTAGAAGTAGGCTTTCCTTTTCAAATGTGAGATGTTGCAAACAAGAGCCTATTTCTAAAAGTTTTGAATTCAAATTATTTTTCAAGATTTTAAAGCAATCAAAATCAATCAAAACTTGATAAACATCACCAAGATTTGACATTTCATCATTAATGACATTAGCATCCAAAGGGACATCATGTAACCCATCACTTAAAATTTTTGTAGCTACTACCAAAGGTAAAGATTTCACCTTGTCACCCATACTCAACCCATCATGATTAGAATTTACAACAACTTGATGAGTGTTAGTAGCTTTTTCTTTTTTCCTCATTGTCTTCTTCATCATCCAAAACCTGTTCAAAAACACCAAAGTTAGGCACCCAATCAAACATGCGTCCATATTTTTCAAAACAAGAGCCTAGTTTTTCAAGATATGTGTCGCGTGACACCTTTCCATGATCAATGGCTTGAGTTGCCTCAAAATCCATATTTTCATTAGGATCATCAATAGTATCAAACCCACACCACTTAGGTTTTGTAATTTCATCATTTTGAGATGGCATAGACATTGTAGAAACAATAGGTGGATCAAGATTTTTGATTTCTTGCCCCTCAAGGGGAACAAAAACAATTGATTCTCCTTCTTCATCCATGGTAGTAGAATCATTATCCTTCCCCAACCTTTGATGAGATTCCAACCCTTCTTCCAAAACATTCTTAGATTGTATAGGACTTGTAATATCCTCATATGAAAGGGCAATTGTATTATCTTGCATATCAATAGGCTCACAAATTCCATTAGCAGTTTTGGAGTGAGCATACTCTTCCCTAGAATCATGATGATCATCTTTCAAAATCAAATTGTGATGCTCAACTATTTCTTCATCATCCTTTAATTCATCAACATGTTTCTCATCAAATTTATCTTCACCTTCCTTAGATGGTTCAATTACTTCCAAAATTGGGTTATTGCTTGTATTCAAATTGATAAGGCCATCATAATCCACATGTGTAACCCATGATTCAAGTTTAACATAATTTGGAAGGTGTGAATTTTCTTGTCCATTATCTTCAACAATGTCATCCAACATGTCATCCAATATAGATTCATCCTCGTAGAATTCATCTTTTGGTGAGTCAAGGGTTCCCAATCTGTCACATGTTTCAATACTAGTTGGATCTAGTACTCCTCCCTTGCCTAAAATCATATTGTTATGAAAATCATTGAAATTGATTTTAGAAACATATTTTGAATCAAGATGAGTATTTTGAAGTTGATTCATACTTAAGACCGATGGTTGGTCTTGCATAGTAGGTTGAGGATTTTGAAATTGATTGAAACTTGGGAATGATTGTTGATTCTGAAATTGATTCAAACTTGAACTCGGTTGAGGTGGATAAATCATTGGGTGGGTAAAGGAGGTATTAAATGATTGAAAATTATATGATCCAAAACCCACACCATAATTTTGACAACTCAATTGTTTCTCAATTGCCATTGCTTGAGTATAGGCTTGCGACAAAGATGTGATTAGAGGCATCCCTCGCAAATATGTTGAAGTGAGTGGGTCAAGAGCATTGACATATTTGGAGAGCCACTTCTTCTTGCAGAACATAAAATGTCACTAATTGAGTATATAATCCAAAGAACCTTTCAGAAAATGACTTCAAATTTTCACTTGGTCCTTTTTTAATAGTGAAAAACTACTCATACATGCGGATTGGATCAACTTGCTTTTTGTTGAATCGATTAAGAAATGCTGCCTCTAGTTGAGCCCAAGAAGTGATAGACCCTAAAGGTAGACTTGTAAACCAATCATATGCCACTTTTTCCAAGGTGTACAGGAACATTTTACAATCAACATCATCATAACAACTTGTTAAGTGATTGGCAAAAAATTTGAATGCTTGAATATGTTCTTCTGCAGTATTTGTCCCGTTAGACGAAAATCGAGGAAGACATATCTCAAAACCAACGGGAAAATAATGTTTAACTCCCGGTATGCTCGATGGGCTACCTGGCATCCATGGTGAAAACATAGCCATTAGTGTATCTTAAAGAATACAACTTTAATATCAAAATATATATATATTTTTAAATTAAATCAAATCACATTATTCCTATATGAACAATCAAAGCGTTAGACCAAGTGCATAGCAATTCATGTCCTCCTTTTAACAGTACAAAGTTGTATTGTTAAAAGAGGGCTAAAGATAATAATCAATAGGGCATGAAATATTCAAAATTTAAATCCCTATAGCATTTAAATCAATCTGAAATAAACCGGTTCAGGCCCTCCTTCTAGCACCAAAATGTTGAGTGGTATTTTCACCTAGCTGTGAAAGTACAACTCTCCTTTAGGATTTGGGTCCCAAATCCCCTCTTGCAAAGAAGTCAAACAAACAACTTCTCCAAGGTCTCCACTGTATTAGCATTTGCAATCGTGTATTAGTAATCTCAAATGAAGATAATCAATTTAAATACTTGGAACACCTTAGTGATTGTAAGTAACCATAAACAAGGGGCAATGTTGGTTTATTTTATCATGAAGCTTTAGTGATTTTTCATTGTTTTTTTTTTTATATTTTGTAATTTTAAATGTTTATTTTAAATAAATTAAACCTTCGGAAAAATAAAAAAATGAGAAAGAAATACAAAAAATTAAAAATAGAACACATTCAGTCTGATGCTATCCTGTTACGACAAAACCGAAGATATGAGGTTTCCATGCATGCAACCTAACCTATTGGACCTGCAAAACATTCACAATCTTGATAAGCTAAGTGCTAGCTTCTAGGGATTTGAATGAGGTTTTCAGATTTAAGCATTCGCATGCAGCAACCAAGAAAAAACTTGTATCAACTACATTTACAAGCCTAAAATCTAAAAAGGGAAAATAGACATTTAATCTTGCATGTAGAAAATGACTCCTTCTTTCTTGCCCATAAGATGCAAATTTTTGAAATGTTATCTCGCATTAAATATTTGTCTTTTTACAATAACAGATATCCTGGTTTTCCAAAACCAAAAAAAGTGGAAGAAAAGCACTCCAAAGCAGGTCCAGAATGGCTCATCACCCTCAGCTCTACAACCCCGCTCCCAATGGTTTTCGACCCCTATGCCTGTCTTCGCTTGTGCCTTTAAACTTTCTGCTACGACTCTCTGCTTCACCTTGTGACGCTTCGTTTCATATTCCAGATCGATTCGTTTCGTTTTTCGCTCTTCATTATTCTGACTTTTGTTTGAGCGTCGAAACATTTGATTTTCTTGCTAATTGTAACCATTCTGTAACCCTTACACCTTTATACCACGTGTTTAGCGCTTCCCTGCATGTTCCATAATGGCCCCCTGTAAATCGTGACCAAAAATAGCATGTCGCAATATCACGACGTTTTTATGTATGTAGCCTTGCTCCTCTACCTACTCTGTGAAAATAAGACATGTCACGATATCACGACATTTTTCTGTCAGCAGCCTTGTTCATCATCACGCATCGTGAAAATGAGACATGTCGTGATATCGCGACATTTTTCTGTCAGCAGCTTTGTTTTTTCATCATGCATCGCGAAAATGATACATGTCACGATATCGCGACATTTTTTTGCTTTGGGCCGCGTGGATGCAACCTGTCGCGAAATCGCGACATTTTTCTCTTTTGTTGTGTTTTGTTGCACTTAGCCGCGAAAACACGACATGTCACGAAATCGCGACACCTTTTAATTTCGTACCATCTTGCTGCTTTCGTCGCAAAATCGTGATGCTTTTCTCTTTCGGGCTGTCTTGTTGCTTTCTATCGCGAAATCGTGACGTTTTTTCATTTTGTACCATCTCGCTGCTTTCTGTCGCGAAATCGCGATGCTCTTCTCTTTCGGGCTGTGCAGATGCAATCTGTCATGAAATCACGACGTTTTTCTGTTTTGGCACGTGAAGATGCAACTTGTCGCAAAATCGTGATGTTTTTCTATTTCGGGCTGTCTCGCTGCATTTGGCCGCGAAAACGCGACATGTCGCGAAATCGCGACGTTTTTCTCTTTATGATGCATTCTGCTGCTCTTAGCCGCGAAAACGTGACATGTCGCTAAATTGTGACAACTTTTCATTTCTAGCCGCGACGGAGCAACATGTCACGAAATCGTGACAACTTTTCATTTCTAGCCGCGACGGAGCAACATGTCACGAAATCGCGACAAATTTTCATTTCTAGCCGCGATGGAGCAACATGTCGCGATATTGTGACAAATTTTCATTTCTAGCCGCGATTGACAAATTTTCATCATGTCACGATATCGCGACAACTTTTCATTTCTGGTCACGACGGAGCAACATGTCGCGATATCGCGACAACTTTTCATTTCTAGTCGCGACGGAGCAACATGTCGCGATATCGTGACAACTTTTCATTTCTAGCCACGACGGAGCAACATGTCGCGATATCGCGACAAATTTTCATTTCTGGTCACGACGGAGCAACATGTCGCGATATCGCGACAACTTTTCATTTTTGGCCACGATGGAGCAACATGTCGCGATATCACGACAACTTCTCTTTTGTGATATTTTTCTTTTTTCCTTGATTTTTAGCATCTGGGCCACTGTGGTCTTCTTTGAAAGCATGCAAAAAAGGTGGGTCCCCAATTTTGGGGTGTGTTGTGGATTAGCCACAACAGGAATAATTAATTAAATTATATGTGCTTGAAAAGTATTTATTTTAATCAATGGAAAATTAAAATAGAAGCTTGCTATGTTGTTTCTTTTGTAACCACAAGGTTTATGATTAAGGGGTATTCATATTAAAAAAACAATAATGTTGGTTGTGATAAAGGAAACTAGTTCCTTTACAATTACTTGATAGATTAGATGAATGGTTACATTTTTTATAAAGGTTTTATATTAATATTTATGCTTTATTTATCAAAGAAACAATATTGCTTTGTTATGATAAATAAAGCTAGTGTCTTTATAGTATTTGATTGTTCTAGATTGAATGCTTGCATGAGATAAGTTGAGATGCATAATGGACTCCTGAGACCTGAGTAGGTAAAGGAGCCATTATAGAGAGAAGTATGGGATTCTCTCCTTGTTGATTTAGTTGTATGCATGTATATTGTGGGGTATGTTAAAATTATGTTTTTTGAAAAATTATAATGGTCTCTTGAGACCTGAGTAGGTAAAAGGGCCATTATAGAGAGAATTATGGGATTCTCTCCTTGTTGATTTAGTTGTATGCACGCATGTTTTGGGGGTATGTTAAAATATATATATTTTTAAATTATAATGGACTCTTGAGACTTGAGTAGGTAAAGGGGCCATTATAGAGAGAAGTATGTGATTCTCTCCTTGTTGATTTAGTTGTATGTATGCATCTTTTTGAGTATGTTAAAATATTTTTTGAAAAATTATAATGGACTCCTCAGACCTTAGTAGGTAAAGGGGCCATTATAGAGAAGTATGGGATTCTCTCAAGGTTGGTTTGCATTGTAATACTTTATGCATGGTTGCTTGCTTAATATTAAGATCGTGAATAAATTACATCGCAATTGGAGCCATCATGATCCCTAAGTATTCCTAAAGTTAGGGGTAATTTCTTACTTAAAGAAGGTTTTCAAAGGAAGGTGGTACAAAGGCCATTTGGATAGAATGGTGTGGTTGTATCTTGGATTGTGAAAGCACGAGGATACGAAAGCAAAACGAAAGGGAAATGCAATGCTAAGTCCTACGAACGAGAATGCATGAAAAGAGGGAAAACAAATGAAATGAAACAATATTTGAAGCAAGTGTAAAAGTGCGGCCCTTTATTTTATTAATTTTCTTGAAATCGGGTTACAATACGTCTCCTCCCTTTTCAGGGGCTAGGAGCGTCGGACATAGTTTGGTTACACCATGAATGATACATTCCCCTTTGGGATCTTCCGCGTGCCCACGTTGAAAATGGGCGGACCAAATGTCATCGTCGCTTGCGTGAATGTGTCTATAGTTCCTTTCTGCCCCTCCAGTGTCGAGATCCTGTGTTCAGAGAAATAGTAAATGGTTAGTAGCACCTACGGATGGAGAGAAACATGCGATCCCCAAGGCCTACGGTCAATGCATACATAAAATAATTAAAACGATAATTAAAACATATTATAATGAGATAAAATTTTGACAGAAGCAATAAAACATTACCAGGAACCCACTACAAAAGGAAAAGTCAAGAAATCTGCCATAGATTTCTAATCGCTCTAGGGTGGGACGATTAGAACTATCATAACTTGTCAAAAAGCCACCTCCTTAATCTCTGGTCTAGAGGCCTTCAAAACACCTACAAAGTTGGGGTTAAGCAAAACGAGGCATTTTGGGATGACCCAAAAGGTCGGATTTGGCTAATTCAGCCTTGATCGCCCTGTATCCGATGTCACTCCCTGTATGTTAGCGAAAGCGAGAAATAACAAAATCACAGCCAAAACTTATCAGAATCACATGAAACTTGAATAGCAGCATATGTAAATGACCTAGAATCAAATGCAAAATAAAAAGCAAGGAAATATACCATAGATTTCTAATCGCTCCAGGGTGGGGCGATTAGAACTGCAACAGTGCGAGGGGCACCCGGGGGCAGGACGCCCACCATTTGGGGCTCGGTTTCGACACCAATCCACTTGGGATGGGTCCAAAACTACTTATGGGGTTGTGTCAAAAAATTTGGTGGGGTATTGTGGCCAAATGTTCGGGTTTGGGTCCGGATTGCGCTTCCAATAATCACCCAATAACCTCCCTTCCAAAAGAGAGATCAAGGATGTAAGAAGCACAATGAGGGTAAGGGTTTGATTCGACAGCACTTCGTTGCTCCAAATGCTCCTCCTCTATTTTTTTTGGGGGTGAGAAGACTCACCAATTTATAGACCTAGGGTCTCTCTCTTTGAATGCACATGCGAGGGCGCCACTTGACTTGCTTGCCCTATTTTGGGAGAAAATATTCTTCCCTGATTTAGAGTCTCTTTGCATGAGGCCTCCATGATCAAGGCATGCATGACTGAAGTCTCTCTCTCTGATTTGAAGCCATTCCTCGCAATTGCATGCCATAAAGGCGTAGTTAAGTGGCGGACCTATCGAGGTTTGACTTTTGCCAGTCAAACCTGCTATTCGCCCCACCCTGGAGCGAATACTGCTAATCGTCCCAGGGTGGGACGAATACTAGTTTGTAATCGTCCCAGGGTGGGACGAGTAGGGAGAAAAGTGCTAAAAAGGTGCCAAATTGACCTCTAACCTTCCAAACTATTGTGGGAGTGGTTAGGACCACTTTTTAACCTCTAGGGGCTACCCTAGGGGCTATGTATGTCAATTCGATCAGTGCTTGTCGTCACATAATCAGATTGGTGCTATTTTGGTGTCTATAGATGCCCCTTTTTGGGATGCGCTATGCATGGCGCAGTGCTGAGCAAAAATAGATAACCAAAGCACTAATGATTAGGGTTTCTCAGTAACCTAACCAACTTTTGATGCCCCAAGTATGGAAAGGGCACGCATTCTTGAATCCTTTCTTTTGACGAGCTAAGGAGCTTAATTCAAGTGTTAACCTTTTTTAGTGAGGTGTTACTTGATCTTGGACATTGTTCAGTCATGAATAGGCAAAGGGCGCAACCTTTTGTCTGTGGGAACCTTGAGTTCATGATTCTAGAATGCCAAGTGTTTGATCAGCTTGTGATTATTGCTTGTTTTCTGCCCCAAGTAGGGGCATGATTATCTTTGTCAATGATCCTTTGAATGCGTACCATTTCCTTGATTGGGTGTGTATTTTTTGATTGGTGACTAAGTGTGACTACCCCCTCAAGCGATGAATCGATGAGGGAATGACCGACATGAGAAAAGCGATGAGTCGCTTGACCCAAGATGACTTTTGTAAGGGTGCCTTCAGTTGTTTTCCATTGAATGCTTATGCAGTTTCTGAACATTCTGACCTATTTTTGGTGGGTTTGAACCCTTTTTGTGACGCATTTTGGAGCTGAAATTGTCAAAAATTCATCCTCCCATGGAGCGGTCCGGATATGGTAGCCTTCTTAGGGAGTAGGATAGTGACAATTTGTGACCCCAACGTCTGTTTTGGATGCCAAGAATTGCAGGCGCAAAGGCACCTTCATTTGGCAATGTTATTGCTATTTTTGGGTGGGTTTGGACCCTTTTTGTGACGTCGTTTGGGGATGAAATTCTCAAAAATTCGTCCTCCCGTGGAGCGGTCCGGATATGGTAGCCTTCTTAGGGAGTAGGATAGTGAGGATTTGTGACCCCAATGTCGGTTTTTCATGCCAAGAATGTCAAGTGCAAAAGCACTCTTATTTGGCAATTTTATTGCTATTTTTTGTGCATTTTGGTGCAGTTTTTGTTGTTTTTGATTTTCTTGCTCTGTAATCGTCCTTGGGTGGGGCGAATACTAGTTTAGTAATCGTCCCAAGGTGGGACGAGTGCTAACTAGAGTGCTCATCCCAGGGTGGAATGATTACAGGCCTAAAAGCCTATTTAAGGGCCAAAACTAGGTTTTGGGCTCATTTGCATTTGTTTTTCCTAGCGTTTGGGAGCTGTGAGGAGGAGGAGGTCGAGTTCGCGTAGTGGAGCACTATCAAATTTCTCGGACACCATGAGTTCATGGACCGGATCATCAAGTGGCGGAGCCGAAGCGAGACCGGTGAGTGCTCCTTCTCTTTGTTTTGTGTTTGTTTCAGTTTACAGTTTAAAACCACAACTTTTTTCTTTTGTATTTTGTTTTTCGATTTAAAAATGAAAACCCTAGTTAAATGTTTGTTGTTTGTGTTTGTTTTTGTTGTAAACTAAAAAGAAAACCCTAGTTTAAACTAAGATCCAAAACTTAGCTTAAAAAAATATTTTTATGTTGTTTGTTTTTTATTTGTCAGTTTAGACTAAGGTCGAACCCTAGGTTAGACTGTTATGTTGTTTTTGTTTTTTTTTTAGTGTAGACTAAGGTTAAACCCTAGGTAACTAAAATAATTTTTTTTGTTTTTTATTTATCAGGTTGAACTAAAGTTAAAAACCCTAGATAACTGACAAATTTGGTTTGGAATTTTTTTTGTTTTTTTGTTAGCAGTTTGAACTAGAATTAAAAACCCTATGTAACTAACAAATGTGTTTTTTAATTTTTTGTTTTTTTTTTAGTTATCAGTTTGAACTAGATTTAAAAACCCTAGGTAACTGACAAATGTGTTTTTGAATTTGTTATTTTTTATTTATCAGTTTGAACTAGAAAAAAACCCTAGGAACTAACAAATTGGTGTTTGAATTTTTTTTGTATTTTTTATTTATCAGTTTGAACTAGAGTTAAAAACCCTAGGAACTGAAAGATTTGTTTTGGAATTTTTTTTTTTAGCAGTTTGAACTAGAGTTAAAAACCCTAGGTAACTGACAAATTTGTTTTTGAATTTTTTGTTTTTTTTTAGTTATCAATTTGAACTAGAGTTAAAAACCCTAGGTAACTGACAAATGTGTTTTTGAATTTGTTATTTTTTATTTATCAGTTTGAACTAGAAAAAAAACCTAGGAACTAACAAATTGGTGTTTGAATTTTTTATTTAGTAGTTTGAACTAGAGTTAAAAACCCTAGGTAATTGACAAATGTGTTTTTGTATTTTTTATTTATTAGTTTGAACTAGAAAAAAACCCTAGGTAACTCACAAATGTGTTTTTGAATTTGTTATTTTTTATTTATCAGTTTGAACTAGAAAAAAACCCTAGGAACTGACAAATTGGTGTTTTAATTTGTTGTTTTCCTTAATATATGTACTATACGTTTATTAAATGTTTTTGTGTTTAAACATTGTGTATGTTTGCTTTAGTGTTGTATAGTTTTATTTGACCGTGTTGTACTTTTATTGTATAGTTGTTTGTATGTATGTTGTACTTTGTTTGTTAAATGTTTTAGTTGTACATTGTTTTGTTGTTTTAGCTGTACCTTTTTTTTTTGCTTTATTTTTTTTTGTTTTGTCATGTGTTAATGTTTTTGTTTTCTTTTCTCTTGCAAGTTGTGAAGAGTCGGTACCGTGTGCCGACGGTGTTCTCTAAAGCGTGGGAGGCACTGACTGTGGCTGACTAGGAGTGGCTTGATGCCCTTGGGCTCAAGCAAGTGACTTGACTAGAGCCTATGGTGGGGGATCAGGCCTATCTGATGGCCCTGATCAACTTGTGGGATCCTCGGACCAATACCTTTCATCTCCCAACAGGGGAGATGACAGTGACTCTTGAGGATGTCTATCGGATTCTATGGATTCTGATAGATGGGCTTCCTATTCGGACTACTCCATGGGATCAATAGACGGCGGTGCTGACATGGTGTTTCGAGCATGGGGTGGATATGGGGGTGGATAGTCCGATGGAGAGGGCAGAGGGGGATTGCCTTATTGGGAATATCTTGGTGCGGTGGTGGCTAGAGAGGGGCATGTTGGGGGTGAGGCATGCATTCCTGATGACCCTCATCTCCAACATGCTGCTGCCCGACTCCTCAGGCACGAGGTTCCCTTGGAACCTATTGGAGGTAGTGTTCAAATTGGTCGAGTGTTCGATAGAGGCACCCTTGATTATGAGGTGGGGACAGACGCTACTGGCACAACTTTATGATGAGCTATACGAGGTCCACTGTCGAAGGCGAAAGGGGATTGGGTGCAGCTACCTATTGTAGTGCTGGGGGTAGCAGCACATACTTGTGGAGCGGCCACAGGGTCTGTCGTGGACCACTCGAGAAGAGATGGTTGATAGGGAGATAGGGTATGTGGCTCTATGGCAGAGGTCAAAGGAGCAGGGGCAGAGTCGACGGTGGGAAGGTGTCGTAGGGCACTATGTCGATGCCTTCTCTCGGCTTGCTCCAAGGGAGGTGTTCTGGCACCCATATCGGGACTGTCCAGCCTAGCATGAGGTGGGAGAGTGGCTTCGATGGGTGCACAGGGGGAGATGGTTGATTGGGCAGCACGAGACCGAGTAGGAGTATTTCTTGTACGTTCGAGTGATGCGATAGTTTGGGGTGCACCAAGGGTTTCCTGGGGAGCCCTTGATCTATCAACGTCGAGGCGATGAGAGGACTCTGGCCTGGCCAATCATCGAGCCGCTTGGTGAGGAGTCGGATGCAATGATTGATGTCCCCGACATGGACAACATCGGGGTGACCGCTGAGTACGACCAGTGGTGGACGTTGCGGCGGTGGCGAGGTGAGGGGCCTCTGGGAGGTCCAGATGCAACAGCAACAGGTGGGGAGGATGCGGAGGCATCAGGGGAGGGTTAGGGGGCTCCACTAGAGGATGAGGACATGGTGGAGGTTGAGGATTTTACTAGGGATGATTTTGGAGTTTCACAGTAGCTAGACACGTAGGACGTCCCGAAGTAGTGGGTGCCAGAGCAGCCCGTCGTCTCGAAGATGCCTACGCCTCAAGTAGTCCCGGGGGATATGGGTGCTAGATATCATGCATTGAGATAGCGCGATTGGAGGATCTACTTCGAAGATGGGATGAGGAGCTCGAGGATGCTCTGCAGGAGAGGGATCTCCTATGGACTCAGTTGGTAGAGCAGGAGAATGCATTAGCTGTGTACCGTCGATGGGATGGGGACATCGATGCATCGCGAGAGAGGGATCTCCTGCGGATGTAGCTGGCACAACGCGATGATGCATTGGCTGCGTACCATCGATGGGAGATGGATTTGGTTTGGCATCGGATGGAGCTGGAGGTAGAGATTATCCGCCTTGGTGGGTGATTACCTGAGCTCCTTGGAGGTGGATCTTCACGTCGGATGAGAGATAGTGAGACTTACCAGTCAACTTCCTCTCATCGCAGGTGGTTGGATGAGGGGGACACTAGTGGGCGTGATGCGAGGGCTAGCATCAGCCACCCTGAGAGGTCCCATAGGACCCACACCACTGGGGGTAGTTCCCGTCGCATCGATCCTGCGTGATCATGGTGGCCGATGCCCTAGGCTTGGGGGTTTTTGAGTTTTTGCTTTTTTTTGTGAGGTCAGAGGACCGACTTATTGTAGCCTATGGGCATTTTGATGATATATATACATGACATTATTTTTGGTTATACACGTGTCATGATTTTTTTTTGTTTATTTTTATGCACATTTATTTACGTGGATGTAAGCATGTGGTATAATGATTGCGATGTTTCTAATTATATGATGTATGCATATGGAATGAATGAAATGATTTGTTGATAACTTGTCGATGGCACCATAGACTATATAGGATTTATTGGCTTTCTATACTTATGTGATGGCTTTGTGGAATGACTTTGCATGTGGTAATTTTGTTTTGGTATTTTTCATATTTTTTGATGGTGATGTAAGTAATAAAATGTACCAGTTGTTTTAAAATGTAGTTAAGGTTTTTTTGAGATTCATATATTTTAACTAACTAGCCAAGATTGTACATTTATCTCACAAGATTTTTGAACAAGGTACGAATCGGACTAGAGGTTGACCAAGTTATTTCACATCCCTGTGTGTGCAATTGAGTTCATTTATGTGGTATTTGTTAGGATACCTCCAGTGCCAGATAGTCTATCAACCAAACCTGTACTGAGGATCACCTAATTAGCTCCACTAACTCCATTGTTGTATTTAGTAAGATTAATCCACGGGACAAACTAAGGTACCATAAGCTAGCTCATCCACATGCAAACATTGGTCTGCTCACATGCAAAGCTAATGTGATAGACATATCGTCATGCATTTAGGATACCGCCATTGTCAGGTAGGTTGTCCACCAAACCCGTAATGAGGATCACCTAGATGGTTTTTCGAATGCTGAGAATTCCAAGGATTCAAGCTCAGGCATCTTTCGATTGCTCAACTTGTTGGGATACTTGCTCGTATACATAGTGATGAAAATCACTATTTATTTTTCTCTTTTGTTTTTCTTTTTGAGCAAGGACTTTGAATAGTGGTAATAACCACTGTTGTTTGATTTTGCATTTTAGGTTTCAAAGTTGAGCTCGTAGGTTTTTGGCTTGTGCATGGCATTGATCCTTTTGGCCTTGGGGATGACTACCCATCCTGTTCAGGGACGTGTAGTACGAATCCTTATGACTTTTGGGAATCAAAGGTGATTGGGGATGTTATTATGTAAGGGCATTGATATTTCAGGCCTTGGGGATGACTACCCATCCTTGTTAGGGGTGTGTAGTACGAATCCTTATGACTTTGGGGACCAAAGGTG
Organism: Wollemia nobilis; assembly: GCA_028583015.1. NCBI lineage: Eukaryota > Viridiplantae > Streptophyta > Pinopsida > Araucariales > Araucariaceae > Wollemia > Wollemia nobilis. The sequence goes on from JAQPPZ010016941.1 coordinate 579,713, forward strand.
TTTTGGGAGTTTGTGATGATGATTTGTTGGGATTTTTCTTTTGAATGGCATTGATCTCTTAGGCCTTGGGGATGACTACCCATCCTTGTCAGGGGCGTGTAGTACAAATCCTTACGACTTTGGGGATCAAAGGTGTTTTGGGATTTTTTCTAGTGGTGAAAACCACTATTTATTATGGGAAATTGGACAGGGAATAGCTTGTCCTTTTGTCAATTCTCAACATTCTTGAACCATTCGCACAGGGGGATGAATAGGCTAACCTTTTGCCTATGGTACCCTAGACTGCTTTGTAGGTTTCTCTTGCGTTCACACAACTTGGGAATTATTTTATGTGTTTTAACTTGTGTAGGGATGTTACGTAATGAAGTATGATCCAAGTAAAACTCTCCCTTTGTAAAATATGTCTAACTTTGTACAGTTTTTGGCTAGAAATTTAAATACAACTGAATGACGAAAACCCTAAATACATTAGGAGACAACTGACTATGCTAAAAATGTGGATGGTGTTATTCTGGATGGATGTGTTTATAAAATGGATTGAAAGTGGAAAATGATGGAATTGCCGATTAATTACAGTCTATGGTGCTTGTGACATGTATGACCAGCAAATATGCCATGTATGGATGTGATGCCTAATGCAGTTTATTATATTTTTGTATTTTGATTTTTATGAGTATGCATGGAATTGAGATGCAATTTTTTTTTGTTATTTTTGAGTTATCTTGTGTTTTTGTTTGTTTTTGAATATTTGTTTTTGACCAAGCGATTGTGGGAACCCTTGGAGCTTTTGGTTTGACCAAAGGGTTTATGGATACCTTTGGGGCATTTTAGGTTGACCAAGAGATCGTGAGAATCCTTGGAGCTTTTGGTTTGACCAAAGGGCTTATTGATACCTTTGGGGCATTGTAGGGTTTGACCAAGCGATTGTGGGAATCCTTGGAGCTTTTTGTTTGACCAAAGGGTTTATGGATACCTTTGGGGCATTTTAGGGTGACCAAGCAATCGTGGGAATCCTTGGAGCTTTTGGTTTGACCAAAGGGTTTATTGATACCTTTGGGGCATTTTAGGGTTTGACCAAGCGATTGTGGGAATCCTTGGAGATTTTGGTTTGACCAAAGGGTTTATTGATACCTTTGGGGCGTTTTAGGTTGACCAAGCGATCGTGGGAATCCTTGGAGCTTTTGGTTTGACCAAAGGGTTTATTGATACCTTTGGGGCATTTTAGGGTTTGACCAAGCGATTATGGGAATCCTTGGAGCTTTTGGTTTGACCAAAAGGTTTATTGATACCTTTGGGGTATTTTAGGTTGACCAAGCGATTGTGGGAATCCTTGGAGCTTTTGGTTTGACCAAAGGGTTTATTGATACCTTTGGGGCGTTCTAGGTTGACCAAGCGATCATGAGAATCCTTAGAGATTTTTGTTTGACCAAAGGGTTTATTGATACCTTTGGGGAATTTTATGGTTTGACCAAGCAATTATGGGAATCCTGGGAGCATTTGGATTTGACCAAAGGGATTATAGGTACCCTTGGGGCATTTTTGGGGTTGACCAAGCGATAGCTGGAATCCTTGGAGCTTTTGGTTTGACCAAGGGGTTTATTGATACCTTTGGAGTGTTTTAGGTTGACCAAGTGATCGTGGGAATCCTTGGAGCTTTTGGTTTGACCAAAGGGTTTATTGATACCTTTGGGGCGTTTTAGGGTTTGACCAAGCGATTGTGGGAATCCTTGGAGCTTTTGGTTTGACCAAAGAGTTTATTGATACCTTTGATGTGTTTTAGGTCGACCAAGCGATTGTGGGAATCCTTGGAGCTTTTGGTTTGACCAAAGGGTTTATTGATACCTTTGGGGCATTTTAGGTTGACCAAGCGATCGTGGGAATCCTTGGAGCTTTTGGTTTGACCAAAGGGTTTATTGATACCTTTGGGGCATTTTAGGGTTTGACCAAGTGATTGTGGGAATCCTTGGAGCTTTTGGTTTGACCAAAGGATTTATGGATACCTTTGGGGTGTGTTTAGGTTGACCAAGTGATTGTGGGAATCCTTGGAGCATCTGGATTTGACAAAAGGGATTATAGGTACCTTTGGGGCATTTTTGGGGTTGACCAAGCGATAGCTGGAATCCTTGGAGCTTTTGGGTTATATCTCTCTAAATGTGGAATTGCCTCAAATGACTGATGTTCAAGGGTTTTGGTTCCTTGATTCCTTCAAGAGAGGTGAGCCGGTATGTTCCAGGTCCTATTTTACTATCAATTACATAAGGACCTAACCAATTTGTTGCGAACTTGTCACTTAGATGGGGTGGTAAGTTAGAATTTTGCTGGTCCTCTTTTAAGACCAAGTCACCAACCTGTAAGTCCCTTAGGTGAAATTTCATGTTGTATGCTTTCTTAAGTCACTCTTGGTAGATAAGCAAATGCTCGAGAGCATTAATGCGTCGTTCATCAAGCAACGTAAGCTGGTCTAACTGGGGCTATCGTGCAGTGTCATCATAGATGAACTCTTGCATTGATATGTGTAGGGAAGGTATTTCCAACTCGAGAGGCATGATTGCCTCGGAGCCATACACCAGCGAAAATGGAGTTGCCCCAATGGGTGTCCGAATGCTAGTGCGATAAGCCCACAGGGCAAGTGGGATTTGAATGTGCCAATCCTTATGACTATCTACGACCATATTTTTAAGGATGGTAACTAGCATTTTTTTTGACACCTCTACTTGCCCATTTGCTTGTGGATAATAGGGTGTTGACAAATTGTGCTAAATTTTGTACTTTTTTGTCAATGCACGCACATCTTTATTCTTGAATGACGTCCCATTATTTGAGATGATCTTGGATGGAATACCAAAATGACATATGATGTTATGCAAAATAAACTCCGCAATGCGGGGTCCAGTCGTAGAGGTAAGCGAAATTGCTTCCACCCACTTGGTGAAGTACTTTGTGGCCATTATGATGAACGTGTGATGACCTGACAATGTAGGGGAGATATTTCTGATTAGATCTAAGCCCCACTATGAAAATGGCCAAGCTGATTGGATCGATTGCAAGGCCTGAGAAGGTATGTGTGTCAAATTGGCATGATGTTGACACTTCATGCACTTCTTTACATACACGTAATAATCTCACTCTAAATATGGCCAATAATAGCCCATGCAGAGAATGTGCTTTGTGATGGCCATACCACTAAAGTGGCCACCACATGTACCATCGTGCGCTTGGGTGATCGCCCAAGCGAAATCCTACTGGTCCAAGCAACGGAGGAGGATTCCTTCATAGCTCCGACGATACAAAATGTCTCCTAACAAGACATGTTTTGTCGCTTTCTATTTAAATGATCTTTTCGTAGCATGCATCAATCCAAGTGGGAGGCTACCTAACTTGAGGTAGTATCTTATGGGTGTGTACCAATATTGCTGATTAGAAACCTTAATGGTATGAACTCGCCAATCCCTCTTGAAGTTCATCCCTAGCAAAAGCTGAGTGGGAAAGAACTTGTAAGAATAGCATTGTGTTGCTATTAAGAGGTGTCGGGGAGAACAAGGACCCCAGGTTGGCATGATTAAGACAATCATGGATTCGAGAGAACCTATCCTGAGATGGTTCAATCTAGATTAGGTGGATTCCTAGCATTAGGTTAGAGCTTGCACGCTCCATCATGGATTGCAATAATGTTTTAACTTGAATGGTTGTCATTTCACCGGAAGGGTCTTGCGAGATTAGTGACCCCAAGGAGGCCATAGTGTCCACAAAATGATTTGATGATCGAGGGAGTGCCTCAATGTCATACCATTCAAGCTTTGCCAAGAATTTTTCCATAAGGGCTTTGTAGGCCTGTAGAACTGGGCATTTACATTGGAATACCCCTTTTACTTGGTTAACAATTAACAGCGAATCACCAAAGATGTTCAAGCATTTGATGTTCATGGTGATTGCTATTTGAAGACCTATGAGCAAGGCTTCGTATTCGACATTGTTGTTGGTGCATGGGAAATCTAATTTAAATGATAGAGGCATTGGATCCCCTTGCGATGTGAAGAATACAATTCCCGTGCCACCCCCTTGCTCACATTTAGAACCATCGAAGAATAGGGTCATGTTGGCCTATGACTCAGAGCTCATTAGAATCTGGCGATTTTGAAACATGGAAGACCCCATCATCAGGTAACTCTAAGGTCAGAGGCTGATCATCTTCGAGAGGAGCCTCTGCTAGTTGATCGGTGATGACTTGACCTTTGATGGACTTCTATCCAATGAATTTGATGTAAAAATCCATCAACAACATGATCCATTTTGCTATGTGGCTACTATGATAAGTATGACTCATCATGTACCGCAATGGATTCTCCTTAGACACAACATACGTCGTATTGCTTAGCATGTAGTGGTGCAAATTTTTGGTAGCAAATACCACTGCCAAGCATAGCTTCTCGACGTATGCATAGTTAAGTTCATAACTAACCAGGGTGCGGCTAAGATAGTAATTAGCATGTTCTTTGTGTAGTTCATTTTTTTGGGCTAGCATGGCGCCTAGTGCCACCTCAATAGCTGAGATGTATAAATAGAACGACACTCCTAGTCTAGGTGGTGCCAATACTGGCGGTGAAGCCAAGTATTGTTTAATGTCATCAAAGGTTGACTAGCACTCGTCATCCCAATGAAATGCTACCCCCTTGTGCAATAATTTATTCATGGGTTGGCACTTGTCAGATAGCTGCACTATGAAGCGCTTGATTGACGCGACCTTTCCCTACAGGCTTTTGAGCTGCTTGATGGTGGTTGGGGGAAGCATTTCAAGGATTGCCTTGACTTTGTGTGGATCTACCTCGATGCCTCATTTTGAGAATATGAAACCCAAGATTTTCCCATATGTGATGCCAAATACGCACTTCTTGGGGTTTAGTCTGACTTTGTGTTCGATGAGGTGATCGAGGATCTTGCTTAAGTCATCGAGATGATCTGGGCACAAAAGAGATTTGGCCAACAAATCATCCATGTAATATTCCAAATTTTTATGCATGTGATCATGGAAGATGTATGTCATAGCGCGTTGGTAGGTGGTGCCAGCATTTTTAAGGCCAAAGGGCATGACCTTATAACAAAATGTCCCCCAAGGCATTGTGAACGCCATTTTTAGTTGGTCCTCAAGATTGATACGAATCTGATTGTATCCCAAGAAACCATCCATGAGGGATAGCATTTCATGGCTTGTTGTACTGTCTACCAATGCATCTATGCTAGGCAAGAGGAAATCCTCCTTGGGACTCACTTTGTTTAGGTCTCAAAAATCGATGCATATGCAAATCCTCCCATCAGGCTTCTTGACGGGTACCATGTTGGACAACCATGGCGGGTAATCCATGTAGATGGCAAACTATGCATCCAACAACTTTTATGCTCGTATTTGACCATTAAGGCTACTATTGGGTGCATCTTATGTAGTTTTTGCTTGACTAGCTTGATTTTCGGATCAAGCGTTAGATTATGCATGACTAGCTACGGGTCTAGCCCCGACATGTCTTTGTAGGACCATGCAAAAACCTCCTTCTTCTATTTAAGAAGGGTAATTTAAGTGGCTTGCTCTTTGGGGGATAGACTTACCCCCATCTTGATGATTTGCAAATTTGTTGGATCAAAGCCGATGTCTACATTGGTCGTCTCTTCAACTGACATGTGGGACACGTCCTCCAACTGGTGTGGAGTTGGGATCAAGTGGATATCATTCGCTGAATTAGATCTACGTTAGGAACTTTAGGTCCCTCTTCAGCATGGAAGACATCTTGAGTCTGTCTTGGAGTGAAATGGAACATCCCATCACAAGGCCAGTACTCTAATGGGGATGGTGGTGTGTTAGCGCGATCCTAGTCTATAGCATCTAAGTCTAGATACAATGATCGTGTTGGGTCGGTTGGGTTATGGATGGGGACGGTTAAATCAATGGAGATCATGTTGATGAAATGATTTTGGTCTCCATTACCGTAGGTGTGGTGACTCGGACATCCTAGGTGATCTTTGTGCTTCGAATCCGGCTCTGTGGGCATTGGCATAAATGGATAGGCCCTATGTGCAGATAAAAGGATAGGGTCTGCCCTTGGCACTGATGGCTCTATAGGGTCTCTGGGCAGAAGGCGCTCTCTGTATGCCTAAAGTGGCAGGTGCAGTAATTGGTCCAACTGCACCTGGTTTAGGTGCCACCTATACCTTGGCCCTATGTGTAACTGTTCAAACATGTCGACAATGTCCATGGGGTATTGCTGCTATCGCCTATGATTGAGATATGCCATCTCAGTATCGTCTTCATAATCACTATCAGATATCCATAGGCCTTTGTTGGCTCTGACAACTATTTGTGACATGTGAGGCTCGTCTTGCTTGAGAAAATTTATCTGGTCCCATCAGGGTTATTCCTCTCTCTACGGGAGGACCTGATTCTTTTGAGGTGGCATATGCTCTATTGGAGCATTCAAGGGTAACATTGTCATGAAGCTCTCCTGATAATCATCTATGGGGGTCACTTGTGAGTGATTGCTATCAGACTCGAAAGGGTCCCAAGGTTCCACCTCATACTCTGACTCGTATTCTGAAGACCCTTCTTGACCTTGTCTATATTCCTCTTGTAGGTGAGTCCTCAAACTTTATCCTTTCTCGATCAAAGGAAAAGGGTTGTTAAGGTCAACAAGGTTGGTTGTTAGCAACGAGAGATAATACCCCAATGTATATGTTGTGTTAGGATTGGCATATGGATCTAATGCCAACCCATCCTTGTTGCCTATCCCAAGGCCTTACATGTTCTCTACCAATATGTCAAGGGTTAGGGGGTGGTTGAACCCTACTCTTTACTTGTTGTATGGCATCTGATATCTTGGTTGGCAAAGAACACGCACTCCTTGTTCATACCTGCCCAACCCATATCCATGTCAATTACATTGGCCAAGATATCTCAAATAGAATTTTGGGTTGGACAAATAGTTGACATCCTCAGCAAAGGGATCTTCATCTTCTTCTTCTTGCATGTAAGGTTCAATGCCATTATCGAGGCCCCCATACACAAAGTTTGTCTGATTTGGTGGGTAGCCTAGAAGAACCATAGTTCTGATGGGGAACCGAGGTCTCCCCATGTCCTGCATGGACTCAAGTGTGGGTGTTGCTACAATGTTCCACACTAAATACTCCCCTGGTCCCGTATTGGCCATCTCAACGATGATCGTTGGCGGTGGAGGGGGAGGGAATGGGAGTTCTTCCTAGGTCCACTCCATGTAAGGTGAACTAGGTGTCTTGACTTCCATTCGGATAGGCATCTCTTCGGTAAATATGGTTGAGACTAGTGGTGGTGCCTCTTGTAGGGGTTTCTTCCCCTTGCCCTTCAGTGTGGCCATTGTAGGTGGCATTTTTGGTGAAAGACTAGATGATGAATATGGAACTAGCTGGTGATTTGATGGACTTAACAGTGGGGATGCATGCAAAATTGGACCCTATTTGGATGGATTCAACTAAAAATCCAAATGTGTCGATGGAAGGGTCGATTGTGGCATCAGTTGCACCGTATTGCAATACTTGAATCTAAGTCTGTCGGGACTACATGCACCTACCCCTCAAATGTGTATTTTAGGCATTGATGAGCTATCGAAGGGACACACTTCATGTCCCTGATCCAAGGCCGACCCAACAAGATATTATAGGCCATCTCACCTTCCAAGATGTGGCACAACATAGGAATAGTCTTTTGTCCCACTTGGATGGGCAGGACAATTGTGCCAACCGTCGAGCATATCGCATCATTGAATGCTCAAAGAGTATAGGTGGAGGCCATGATGTGAGATGCTAGCAACTTGAGGTGTTTCAATTTCGTTGTTGTAATTATATTACTAGATGAGCCAGTGTCCACCAACACCCTCTTGTACGAAATCCCATTGACCTGCGCAATGACGTGTAGGGGTGGATCCGCCATATTACCAGTCATTGATTTCAGTTCGTCTTCTCTAAAGGTGATGACTAGTTCTGTACATTGTTTTACATGTCCCATAAAGTTATTGAAAGAGTTTGCTTCATGGGGCTACAGCTTGATGGCTTTTAATATCTCCATTAGAGCCTCCCGATGGGGCGATGATTGTTGAATGAGCTCATAGATGGAGAGCCTAGCCGACATGGTCCTTAAAATTTGGGTAAGTCTAGCATTTCCACTCTTGACCTCCACCTTAAAAAGAGAGTGCAGACAGGAATGAGTAACCCCGAGACTGAGTTAGTCTGAATCGTGGCCACTGGTCTAGGCAGGGGAGGTTGTGTAGGGTGCTATTGAGGTTGTGACATTGAAGAAACCTCTCCTGTGGCCACTGTGGGGGCAGCTCCTGGGTACCTCTTATTACGAGTCACTATGCATATCATCCCTACATACCCCTGCATGGGGCGCTTACGTGTCACCTCATTGACTTGAAGGGTTTTTGTCTGCATCATGGGCAGGTAGGGGGTCTTTGAAGACTCCCATCTGTTGGTTGTTTGGCACTATGAGGTTGTCCATCGCCAGTGTCTTGTTGTATATTAGGTCTTGCACGAAGCTCTTCAACTTCCAACATGCGTAAAGGTCATGTCCTTTCTACCTATGAAATCTACAGTACAAGTCTTCCCTATAGCCCTTAGGTTTTGGTGTGTTGGAGTCTATGGGTCAAATTTATGGCAAGTGTATCAAGTTTGCCATGGACAAATAGTCAAACAATGAGTCTTTGGACTCTATGAAGGGTGTGAACTATTGCCTAGGGTGACACTGCTGATTTTGCTCTTGTCGATGATTTTCCTTCTCATATCTATCAAGAGGAATTGCTTGATAGTTAGCCTGTGAGGGCTACGTTGCTTGTGTAGGCTTAGGCATGTTTATAGCAACCTGATTGATCATAGCGAGTTTCGATTTCATGGTCCCTATTTTGGCATTCTTAGGCCACTCTTTCTTTTATGGTTTGGCAATCTCGTCATCCTATATCTTGATCTCCTCAATGATTCTAGCTTGCATCAGGGCTTCCTCAAGAGTGGCATATTGCTTGCAGCTGCAATAGCATAGAGATCGATCTCAAACAACTTTTTGAGAACATTTGGGTCAGGTCGGCCATAGGAGGGAGGTAAGGAAGATTTGAAAGCAACGTCCTCCACTTATTTCCATAGGCCACCATGGTTTCTTCCTCATACTACCTGAGGCTAGCTAGGTTGCTTAGTGACGCCTTATTCTTGGTGTTGAAGGCAAAGCGTTCGAGGAACGCACCCACTAGCTGATCCAAGTTACTGTTGCTATGCTTTGGAAACTAAGTGAACCAATCCAAGGCAGGGCCTACGAATGTGGTTATAAAGGTTCTTAGCAGCAAAGCATCGTTGTCCTAAATGCAAAAGCATTGGCTCAGGAATCTAGTCACGTGCTCTTGGGCATCCTCCTCCCCTCTAAAGATTGCCAACTGAGGTAGTTTAAAGTTATGTGGGTGCTGGCACTGACGGATGCATAGGGTGACTGTGGAGGTGGCATAAAGTGGGCTTTTGGGTCCTATAAGTCTTGGTCTCCACAGACTCTAAGTGCTCTAGTAGCACTTTGTATGCATCGAAATATTTGATTTCTTCCTCCTTGGTTTGCTCCTGCTACGGGTTGTGGGGCACTTAAGGCCTATGAATGGGTAGCCAGAAAACATTCCCCTACCTTGGTAGGGCATTTCAGCTAGCTCTTCTTCTTGATCATACTCCTCATAGGCTTCTTGAGGAATTCTTAGGCAAGACCTATAAACATGGGTGGGTGCCCGTGGAGGGTGCCCATCGTTGTTTTGGGGAGTGGCCTCTTGATCAGGTCTAGGAGGTCTTGGAGGTAATATTTGATAAGGTCACGAAGACCTTTCTCACACCAAGGGGTTGTTCCTCTCATATAAATCTATCTTATGCGTGTGAGGGGTTGGGACCCTCTCAGGCACAGTTTTCTAGAGAAATTCGTCTGTCTGACGCTGAATGCTCTCTTTGCTAAGGCGATACAAGTGCTCTAACTGTTGTTGGTCTTGCAAAAGCTACATGATTTGCGCTTGGCAAGCGACATGTTTGGAAAATTCCAAGTCAATTTGTTCTGTTGTCTTGTGTTTAGGAAGCCTAGATGCCTCTCCTACATGTCTGTCTTGGTCGTGGTGATCCGATATCTCTATGGGTCACTTTCCTCTATCGAGGTTAGCGGCATTCACCCAAGACTCTGGCCTCAGTGGGTGATCCTAATACATAGCAGGTGCAGAAGCACATTGCTCCCATGCCGCTTTCTATTTAAATGATCTTTTCGTAGCATGCATCAATCCAAGTGGGAGACTACCTAACTTGAGGTAGTATCTTATGGGTGTGTACCAATATTGCTGATTAGAAACCTTAATGGTATGAACTGCCAATCCCTCTTGAAGTTCATCCCTAGCAAAAGCTGAGCGGGAAAGAACTTGTAAGAATAGCATTGTGTTGCTATTAAGAGGTGTCGGGGAGAACAAGGACCCCCAGTTGGCACAATTAAGACAATCACAGATTCGAGAGAAATTATCCTGAGATGGTTCAATCTAGATTAGGTGGATTCCTAGTATTAGGTTAGAGCTTGCACGCTCCATCATGGATTGCAAAAATGTTTTAACTTAAATGGTTATCATTTCACCAGAAGGGTCTTGCGAGATTAGTGACCCCAAGGAGGCCATAGTGTCCACAAAATGATTTGATGATCGAGGGAGTGCCTCAATGTCATACCATTCAAGCTTTGCCAATAATTTTTCCATAAGGGCTTTGTAGGCCTGTAGAACTGGGCATTTACATTGAAATACCCCTTTTACTTAGTTAACAATTAACAGCAAATCACCAAAGATGTTCAAGCATTTGATGTTCACAGTGATTGCTATTTGAAGACCTATAAGCAAGGCTTCGTATTCGACGTTGTTGTTGGTGCATGGGAAATCTAACTTAAATGATAGAGGCATTGGATCCCCTTGCGATGTGAAGAATATAATTCCTGTGCCACCCCCTTGCTTACATTTAGAACCATCGAAGAATAGGGTCATGTTGGCCTATAACTCAGGCTCATTAGAATCTGGTGATTTTGAAACATGGAAGACCCCATCATCAGGTAACTCTAAGGTCAGAGGCTGATCATCTTCGAGAGGAGCCTCTGCTAGTTGATCAGTGATGACTTGACCTTTGATGGACTTCTATCCAATGAATTTGATGTAAAAATCCATCAACAACATGATCCATTTTGCTATGTGGCTACTATGATAAGTATGAATCATCATGTACCGCAATGGATTCTCCTTAGACACAACATACGTAGTATTGCTTAGCATGTAGTGGTGCAAATTTTTGGTAGCAAATACCATTGCCAAGCATAGCTTCTCGACGTATGCATAGTTAAGTTCATAACTAACCAGGGTGCGGCTAAGATAGTAATTAGCATGTTCTTTGTGTAGTTCATTTTTTTGGGCTAGCATGGCGCCTAGTGCCACCTCAATAGCTGAGATGTATAAATAGAACAACACTCCTAGTCTAGGTGGTGCCAATATTGGCGGTGAAGCCAAGTATTGTTTAATGTCATCAAAGGCTGACTAGCACTCGTCATCCCAATGAAATGCTACCCCATTGTGCACTAATTTATTCATGGGTTGGCACTTGTCAGATAGCTGCACTATGAAGCGCTTGATTGACGCGACCTTTCCCTACAGGCTTTTGAGCTGCTTGATGGTGGTTGGAGGAAGCATTTCAAGGATTGCCTTGACTTTGTGTGGATCTACCTCGATGCCTCATTTTGAGAATATGAAACCCAATATTTTCCCATATGTGATGCCAAATACGCACTTCTTGGGGTTTAGTCTGACTTTGTGTTCGATGAGGTGATCGAGGATCTTGCTTAAGTCATCGAGATGATCTGGGCACAAAAGAGATTTGGCCAACAAATTATCCATGTAATATTCCAAATTTTTATGCATGTGATCATGGAAGATGTATGTCATAGCGCGTTGGTAGGTGGTGCCAGCATTTTTAAGGCCAAAGGGCATGACCTTATAACAAAATGTCCCCCAAGGCATTGTGAACGCCATTTTTAGTTGGTCCTCAAGATTGATACGAATCCGATTGTATCCCAAGAAACCATCCATAAGGGATAGCATTTCATGGCTTGTTGTACTGTCTACCAATGCATCTATGCTAGGCAAGAGGAAATCCTCCTTGGGACTCACTTTGTTTAGGTCTCAAAAATCGATGCATATGCAAATCCTCCCATCAAGCTTCTTGACGGGTACCATGTTGGACAACCATGGTGGGTAATCCATGCAGATGGCAAACTATGCATCCAACAACTTTTATGCTCGTATTTGACCATTAAGGCTACTATTGGGTGCATCTTATGTAGTTTTTGCTTGACTAGCTTGATTTTCGGATCAAGCGTTAGATTATGCATGACTAGCTACGGGTCTAGCCCCGACATGTCTTTGTAGGACCATGCAAAAACCTCCTTCTTCTATTTAAGAAGGGTAATTTAAGTGGCTTGCTCTTTGGGGGATAGACTTACCCCCATCTTGATGATTTGCAAATTTGTTGGATCAAAGCCGATGTCTACATTGGTCGTCTCTTCAACTGACATGTGGGACACGTCCTCCAACTGGTGTGGAGTTGGGATCAAGTGGATATCATTCGCTGAATTAGATCTACGTTAGGAACTTCGTGTCCCTCTTCAGCATGGAAGACATCTTGAGTCTGTCTTGGAGTGAAATAGAACATCCCATCACAAGGCCAGTACTCTGATGGGTATGGTGGTGTGTTAGCGCGATCCTAGTCTATAGCATCTAAGTCTAGATACAATGACTGTGTTGGGTCGGTTGGGTTATGGATGGGGACGGTTAAATCAATGGAGATCATGTTGATGAAATGATTTTGGTCTCCATTACCGTAGGTGTGGTGACTCGGACATCCTAGGTGATCTTTGTGCTTCGAATCCGGCTCTGTGGGCATTGGCATAAATGGATAGGCCCTATGTGCGAGATAAAAGGATAGGGTCTCGCCTTGGCACCGATGGCTCTATAGGGTCTCCGGGCGGAAGGCGCTCTCGTATGCCTAAAGTGGCGAGTGCGATGAATTGGTCCAATCGCACCTGGTTTAGGTGCCACCTATACCTTGGCCCTATGTGTAACTCGTTCAAACATGTCGACAATGTCCATGGGGTATTGTCGCTATCGCCTATGATTGAGATATGCCATCTCGATATCGTATTCATAATCACTATCGGATATCCATAGGCCTTTGTTGGCTCCGACAACTATTTGTGACATGTGAGGCTCGTCCTACTCAAGAACATTTATCCGGTCCCATCGAGGTTATTCCTCTCTCTACGGGAGGACCTGATTCTTTTGAGGTGGCATATGCTCTATTGGAGCATTCAAGGGTAACATTGTCATGAAGCTCTCCCGATAATCATCTATGGAGGTCACTTGTGAGTGATTGCTATCGACTCGAAAGGGTCCCAAGGTTCCACCTCATACTCCGACTCGTATTCGAAGACCCTTCTTGACCTTGTCTATATTCCTCTTGTAGGTGAGTCCTCAAACTTTATCCTTTCTCGATCAAAGGAAAAGGGTTGTTAAGGTCAACAAGGTTGGTTGTTAGCAACGAGAGATAATACCCCAATGTATATGTTGTGTTAGGATTGGCATATGGATCTAATGCCAACCCATCCTTGTTGCCTATCCCAAGGCCTTACATGTTCTCTACCAATATGTCAAGGGTTAGGGGTGGTTGAACCCTACTCTTTACTTGTTGTATGGCATCTGATATCTTGGTTGGCAAAGAACACGCACTCCTTGTTCATACCTGCCCAACCCATATCCATGTCAATTACATTGGCCAAGATATCTCAAATAGAATTTTGGGTTGGACAAATAGTTGACATCCTCAGCAAAGGGATCTTCATCTTCTTCTTCTTGCATGTAAGGTTCAATGCCATTATCGAGGCCCCCATACACAAAGTTTGTCTGATTTGGTGGGTAGCCTAGAAGAACCATAGTTCTGATGGGGAACCGAGGTTCTCCCCATGTCCTGCATGGACTCAAGTGTGGGTGTTGCTACAATGTTCCACACTAAATACTCCCCTGGTCCAGTATTGGCCATCTCAACGATGATCGTTGGCGGTGGAGGGGGAGGGAATGGGAGTTCTTCCTAGGTCCACTCCATGTAAGGTGAACTAGGTGTCTTGACTTCCATTCGGATAGGCATCTCTTCGGTAAATATGGTTGAGACTAGTGGTGGTGCCTCTTGTAGGGGTTTCTTCCCCTTGCCCTTCAGTGTGGCCATTGTAGGTGGCATTTTTGGTGAAAGACTAGATGATGAATATGGACCTAGCTGGTGATTTGATGGACTTAACAGTGGGGATGCATGCAAAATTGGACCCTATTTGGATGGATTCAACTAAAAATCCAAATGTGTCGATGGAAGGGTCGATTGTGGCATCAGTTGCACCGTATTGCAATACTTGAATCTAAGTCTGTCGGGACTACATGCACCTACCCCTCAAATGTGTATTTTAGGCATTGATGAGCTATCGAAGGGACACACTTCATGTCCCTCGATCCAAGGCCGACCCAACAAGATATTATAGGCCATCTCACATTCCAAGATGTGGCACAACATAGGAATAGTCTTTTGTCCCACTTGGATGGGTGGGACAATTGTGCCAACCGTCGAGCATATCGCATCATTGAATGCTCAAAGAGTATAGGTGGAGGCCATGATGTGAGATGCTAGCAACTTGAGGTGTTTCAATTTCGTTGTTGTAATTATATTACTAGATGAGCCAGTGTCCACCAACACCCTCTTGTACGAAATCCCATTGACCTGCGCAATGACGTGTAGGGGTGGATCCGCCATATTACCAGTCATTGATTTCAGTTCGTCTTCTCTAAAGGTGATGACTAGTTATGTACATTGTTTTACATGTCCCATAAAGTTATTGAAAGAGTTTGCTTCATGGGGCTACAGCTTGATGGCTTTTAATATCTCCATTAGAGCCTCCCGATGGGGCGATGATTGTTGAATGAGCTCATAGATGGAGAGCCTAGCCGACATGGTCCTTAAAATTTGGGTAAGTCTAGCATTTCCACTCTTGACCTCCACCTTAAAAAGAGAGTGCAGACAGGAATGAGTAACCCCGAGACTGAGTTAGTTTGAATCGTGGCCACTGGTCTAGGCAGGGGAGGTTGTGTAGGGTGCTATTGAGGTTGTGACATTGAAGAAACCTCTCCTGTGGCCACTGTGGGGGCAGCTCCTGGGTACCTCTTATTACGAGTCACTATGCATATCATCCCTACATACCCCTGCATGGGGCAGTTCTGTGTCACCTCATTGACTTGAAGGGTTTTTGCCTGTGCATCATGGGCAGGTAGGGGGTCTTTGAAGACTCCCATCTGTTGGTTGTTTGGCACTATGAGGTTGTCCATCGCCAGTGTCTTGTTGTATATTAGGTCTTGCACGAAGCTCTTCAAATTCCAACATGCATAAAGGTCATGTCCTTTCTACCTATGAAATCTACAGTACAAGTCTTCCCTATAGCCCTTAGGTTTTGGTGTGTTGGAGTCTATGGGTCAAATTTATGGCAAGTGTATCAAGTTTGCCATGGACAAATAGTCAAACAATGAGTCTTTGGACTCTATGAAGGGTGTGAACTATTGCCTAGGGTGACACTGCTGATTTTGCTCTTGTCGATGATTTTCCTTCTCATATCTATCAAGAGGAATTGCTTGATAGTTAGCCTGTGAGGGCTACGTTGCTTGTGTAGGCTTAGGCATGTTTATAGCAACCTGATTGATCATAGCGAGTTTCGATTTCATGGTCCCTATTTTGGCATTCTTAGGCCACTCTTTCTTTCATGGTTTGGCAATCTCGCCATCCTGTATCTTGATCTCCTCAATGATTCAGGCTTGCGCCAGGGCTTCCTCAAGAGTGGCATATTGCTGCAGCTGCAATAGCATAGAGATCGATCTCAAACAACTTTTTGAGAACATTTGGGTCAGGTCGGCCATAGGAGGGAGGTAAGGAAGATTTGAAAGCAACGTCCTCCACTTATTTCCATAGGCCACCATGGTTTCTTCCTCATACTACCTGAGGCTAGCTAGGTTGCTTAGTGACGCCTTATTCTTGGTGTTGAAGGCAAAGCGTTCGAGGAACGCACCCACTAGCTGATCCAAGTTACTGTTGCTATGCTTTGGAAACTAAGTGAACCAATCCAAGGCAGGGCCTACGAATGTGGTTATAAAGGTTCTTAGCAGCAAAGCATCGTTGTCCTAAATGCAAAAGCATTGGCTCAGGAATCTAGTCACGTGCTCTTGGGCATCCTCCTCCCCTCTAAAGATTGCCAACTGAGGTAGTTTAAAGTTATGTGGGTGCTGGCACTGACGGATGCATAGGGTGACTGTGGAGGTGGCATAAAGTGGGCTTTTGGGTCCTATAAGTCTTGGTCTCCACAGACTCTAAGTGCTCTAGTAGCACTTTGTATGCATCGAAATATTTGATTTCTTCCTCCTTGGTTTGCTCCTGCTACGGGTTGTGGGGCACTTAAGGCCTATGAATGGGTAGCCAGAAAACATTCCCCTACCTTGGTAGGGCATTTCAGCTAGCTCTTCTTCTTGATCATACTCCTCATAGGCTTCTTGAGGAATTCTTAGGCAAGACCTATAAACATGGGTGGGTGCCCGTGGAGGGTGCCCATCGTTGTTTTGGGGAGTGGCCTCTTGATCAGGTCTAGGAGGTCTTGGTGGTAATATTTGATAAGGTCACGAAGACCTTTCTCACACCAAGGGGTTGTTCCTCTCATATAAATCTATCTTATGCGTGTGAGGGGTTGGGACCCTCTCAGGCACAGTTTTCTAGAGAAATTCGTCTGTCTGACGCTGAATGCTCTCTTTGCTAAGGCGATACAAGTGCTCTAACTGTTGTTGGTCTTGCAAAAGCTACATGATTTGCGCTTGGCAAGCGACATGTTTGGAAAATTCCAAGTCAATTTGTTCTGTTGTCTTGTGTTTAGGAAGCCTAGATGCCTCTCCTACATGTCTGTCTTGGTCGTGGTGATCCGATATCTCTATGGGTCACTTTCCTCTATCGAGGTTAGCGGCATTCACCCAAGACTCTGGCCTCAGTGGGTGATCCTAATACATAGCAGGTGCAGAAGCACATTGCTCCCATGCTGTTTATTGTTCTTGAGGAATGTAGTGGTCTTCCTTGTGCTCCCTTTCATACAAGTGAAAGGGGCAGGTAGAATTGGCTTGCATTGTATGAAGAGCCTTGTGCTCTGGATTTGGCCTATTGTTTTTTACAGTAATAAGGGGTAAAGGAGGGATGATGTAATTATGTGGCCTCTCCCTATGGACCCTATGTTGTTCTAGCGCTTCATCGCATGGTGGCCACTCATAATGAGTGTCTAAGGGAGCCCTCCTGTCTATGTTGAGTACCACGTGTATGGCCTCCTCCTGAAAGGGTCTATGCTGAGTGGAAGTGCCCCTCATAGGGGTGCCTCTATAGTCTCGTTCTGTAATGGCATGATGTGGACTATCTTGTGGTTCAGGCCGCCAAGGCAGTATGACCAAGTCCTCAGACTATATCGAAGGTGACTTGTGCCTCTTTGTACACTTTCTACAGCTTCTGCCCGTGATTGGGCTCAGCTATGGGTGTACACCATGTTGATGTTTCTCTAAATATGTGTACATTTTTATCTTCTTTACGATTTTTTATGCTACACTAAACAAAAAGGGAAACACATAATCAAAGCAATGATTATCTTGTTTATGGATTAAAAGTGTGCCCTAAATCTGGTTCAGTGTGTTTTGATGTTTGTTTTGAAAACCTTGTAAAGAAATTTTTATTGTATATGCAATATGAGGGCTCTTATATCTTCAAAAATGGTCGTCCCTTCAATATACCACTGCCATACCATTATATCGAACCTCTCTATATACCCGCCCTTACGTGAGGGAGACTATTAGTACATGAGAGCAGAACAGTACGTGGAACATAGGCGATACGAAAGGGGAATCACTCTATTTTAACACCTACCATAGAAGACTTATCCTCATGCACTGGGAATCACCCCAGCTACAATTGGTCAACTTTCTTCAGGATTTACGTCTACCAACAGTCACGATCGGGGTTATGTATGCAAGATTCAAGCCAAGGTGGTGATGAAATCCATCGTTGGTCTTGATCAAGTGTTGGGGTTTTAAGACCAATGCCTTGATGTTTAGATTATCTCGTGGTGTGTGGGGTTATTTTTACTTGCGAAAATAAAGAAATCATGTAGTAAAATTTCCTATGCAAGCAAAGAAACAAAAAATTATAGAGACAAAAAATAGAAAATGACAGAAGATGCTCAAAACCCCTACCTCTTCTCTACCCAAACCAGATGCCTCTGAGTTTCTACTTTGAAACTACATAGAGAGCTAATCATCCTGGGGTGGGATGAATAAAAAATTTGTATTCATCTTAGGGTGAGATGAATTCCTATTCGTCCCAGGGTGGCACAAATTCCAGCTCTATATTCGTCATAGGATGACACGAGCAGCAGTCCAGTGCATAAAGTATTAACCCCTGAAATCCAAAAACACACAATTTTAATCAGACATTTGATCTCAAAATCAAGGGACAAGGTCCCACCGTGAATTTCCATTGAAAGCACGAGGATATGGAAGCAAAACGAAAGGGAAATGCAACGCTAAGTCATACGAACGAGAATGTATGAAAAGAGGGAAAACAAACGAAATGAAATGATATTTGAAGCAAGTGTAAAAGTGTGGCCCTTTATTTTATTAATTTGCTCGAAATTGGGTTACAATACGTCTCCTCCATTTTTAGGGGCTAGGAGCGTCAGACATAGTTTGGTTACACCATGAATGATACATTCCCCTTTGGGATCTTCCGTGTGCCCACGTTGAAAATGGGTGGACCAAACATCACCACCGCTTGTGTGAATGTGTCTATAGTTCCTTGTTTCCCCTCCGGTGTTGAGACCCTACGTTCAAAGAAACAGTAAACAGTTAGTAGCACCTGCGGATGAAGAGAAACATGCGATCCCCAAGGCCTACGGTTAGTGCATACATAAAATAATTAAAACGATAACTAAAAAATATCATAATGAGCTAAAAATTTTACAGAAGAAAGAAAACATTACCAGGAACCCACTGCAAAAGGAACAGTGAAGAAATATTCCATAGATTTCTAATCGCTCCGGGGTGGGATGATTAGGACTATCATAACCTGTCAGAAAGTCACCTAAATTTCTAGTCCATAGACCTCTAAAACACTTGAAAAGTTGGGGTTAAGCAAAACGGGGCATTTTGGGATGACCCAGAATTTTGGATTTGGCTAATTTAGCCTTGATCGCCCTATATACCATGTCGCTCCCTGTATGTTAGCAAAAGCGAGAAATGACAAAATTACAGCCAAAACTTATTAGAATCACATGAAAATTGAATAGAAGCATATGTAAATGACCTAGAATGAAATTAAAAATAAGAATTAGGGAAATATAACATAGATTTCTAATCACGTTGGGGTGGGGCAATTAGAATTGCAGCAGTGCGAGGGGCGCCCAGGGGCAGGACGCCCGTCGTTTGGGGCTTAATTTTAGCACCAATCCACTTGGGATGGGTCCAAAACTATTTATGGGGTTGTGTTAGCAAATTTTGTGGGTTATTTTTGCCAAATGTTCGGGTTTGGGTCATAATTGTGCTTCCAATAATCACCCAATAACCTCCCTTCCAAAAGAGAGATCAAGGATGTAAGAAGCACAATGAGGGTAAGGGTTTGATTCGACAGCACTTCGTTGCTCCAAATGCTCCTCCTCTATTTTTTTTTTTGGTGAGAAGACTCACCAATTTATAGACCTAGGGTCTCTCTCTTTGAATGTGCATGCGAGGGTGCTATTTGACTTGCTTGCCCTATTTTGGGAGAAAATATTCTTTCCTAATTTAGAGTCTCTTTGCATGAGGCCTCCATGATCAAGGCATGCATGACTGAAGTCTCTCTCTATGATTTAAAGCCGTTCCTCGCAATTGCATGCCCTGAAGGCGTAGTTAAGTGGCGGACCTGTCAAGGTTTGACTTTTGCCAGTGAAACCTGCTATTCGCCCCACCCTAGAGCAAATATTGCTAATCGTCCTAGGGTGGGACAAATACCAGTTTGTAATCGTCCCAGGGTGGGATGAGTAAGGAGCAAAGTACTAAAAAGGTGCCAAATTGACCTCTGACCTTCCAAACTGCTGTGGGAGTGGTTAGGACCATTGTTTA